>WAAD01035304.1:384232-398999 GCA_013389945.1 Fregata magnificens | reverse complement strand
GGGCTGGAGGCGGGGATGAGGCTCCCAGAGCCGCTGCCGCGGAAGGAGGGCCCCGCTCCGGCAGCCCCGCTCTCTCTGCCACCTCTCCCAGGACCGGGGCAAGCCTTGCTCTGCGCCTCAGCTTCCCAGAGGGGAAGGGGGCTGGGGGAACCTCTGGCAGCAGGCGAGAAGCAGCCAAAGGTCCCCCGGAGAGCCTCCGTGCTCGGTCCTTCCTCAGTCCCGGCCGAGCAGCCCGACCGAGATGGTTCCCTGCCTGCTGTTATGGCTCCTGCAGCAGCAACAGCGCTGGTGCAAAGCCTGTTTTGGGGGGTGTGGGGGGGTCTCAGGCGCCCCATGGGAACAGGAGATGCACGGCAGCGCCAGCACTGCCAACCTTTCCCAGCCATGCTGAGACAAAAGACTCCAACCCTTCGGCAGCGGTTGCTGGCCAGGGAGAGGTGGGGACTCAGCCCAAAGCACAGCAGGCCACGAGTAAACCCTGCAGAGAGATGCTGGTGGGCAGGGGGCCAAGCCCTGGGTGCTAATGTCACATCAACTGAGAGGACGGGGGTTGGAAATCGTCCTTGTGAGATGGCAGATGACGAACACCCAAGAAACTCATCTGCTTTCACACAGCGAGGTGCTCATGCTAACCACATCCTCTGCCTCCCCTCCACCACTCTTACAACGGCAGCCAAAAGATAAGAGGCAGCACGGAGGCCTTCTCACCCCCTTCCCTCCCCTGGCTCATGCGCCTGGGCCGCAGAGGGCTTGGCCCTTCTGGTAACCACCACCTTATTGTCTCTTTTTTCGGGTTCTCTGGAATTTCTGTTGTTGCAGAGGGGAAAAACACACACCTCCCCCTCTCCCCAGGTGCGAGGGAGGGGAGGAAGCGGTTTAGCATCTTCAGCTAGGAGAAAAAAAGCAGGAGCCAAGCAGCGGTGGGGTGCACAAGGAGGTTTATTGGAGAAGGCCGTGTGGCAGGGAGGTGGGAGAGGAGAGGAGGAGCCTGCCAGCACTGCCCCGGGGCTGGGAGCAGGGAGAAGGGGCCTTTGCCGACTTCTCCTCTCCGGTTGCTGGGCTGCACACAGGAGGAACCTCTGCCTCGCTGAGCCACGGTCCAGATGCCAGTCACCGCTTTTCTTACGGGTCGTCCGCTCTCCTTGGCGCCCCGGCCATCAGGTTGCAGGCGGCCTTGTGCTTCTGCCAGTGCTGGACCTGGCACTCCCTGTGGAGGGAAAGGCCACCGCTCAGGGGCTCTGCTGCGAAGCAGGGCGCCTGCAGCTCAAGCAGGAACACAGTGGGGCTGTGTCCATCCCAGGAGTGAACCAGTGACAAGGACAAACCCCAGCACCGCACTGCTTCAGGCACCGGGGGGTGGATGTGGCATGGCCGAGCATTAGCCCAACAGGGAGGTGGATGTGGCCCCCAGTTCCAGGGGCTAAGATGGTTTAACACGAGACCTTACCCTATGGTTCGGGACCAGAGAAGATATACTGCCACCATCCCAGCTGCCACATCCCAGCCCATCACCTGCACCCAAAGAGCCACAGGCACTTTTCTCCCCAATCCTGTCCCACCAAGGTGCAGGGGAGGGAGACAGTGTCACCATGGGAAACCCAGCCTGTCACTGCTGTCAGTGTGGGCTGGCAGACACACGGACAGGCAGCTCAGCACCTGGCAGTGGCAACACAACACTCACGCACATCTCCTCCACCAGCCTCCTGGCACATCAGCCCCACTATAAGACTTAGGTACGTGGCAAACGGAGAGCCAGCAGTGCTGAGTAGCGGTGGGACCCCGGCTTCCCTTGGCTGTTTCACAGGATCCTCCGGTGAGGTCTGTGGTGCCCTGGGGAGCAGGGGGCACCGGGGGGTGGCAGGGGGGCACTGGGGGGCTGCAGGGGACACAGGGGAGTGGCAGGGCTCCCTTACCGTGTGCAGTACCACTCGTTCCGGCAGCGAGAGCACCGCTTGGCTGCCTCCGCTCCACACACACTGCAGCGGGGCTTGTCAGGAGCCAGAGCCTCCATCATGTCTAGGCTATAGGTCTGTGCCCACCTGTGGCGGGCAGAGAGGGGGCAAGGCTGCTCACAGAGAACTACCAACAAGCAGCGAGCTGTCCCCACCGCACCCTGCCACTGAGGGGACATACCCAGCCAGTACCACAGCCCCCTGTGTCTTCCCAGTGCTGAGCCCCAGCCCCTGCTAATGGGGGTACTGGCTCCACCGGGCGTCCTGTGTGCATGTGCCAGGGCCTTACCTGTGTGCCTGGAGCTTCAGCTCCTCCTCGGTGGGGCTGAAGACGCACTTCACCTGGTGCTTGGTGATGGCCTCCCACTTCCCCACATTTTTCTTGAGGATGTGGTCCCAGATGACGGGAACCTGGCGGGAGAGGCAGAGCGGGAGGAAGGGATGCTCACAGCCCAACTGAAGGCGCTGTAGTACGGGGGCACTCGGGGGGGTGGCTGGCCCTGGGCACGAGGAGCGCACCCCCCCCAGGAGGGCGACCACATGCAGAGGCAAAGGCACAGGGAGTGAGGGTGTGCTTTTGGGTACGCAGAGGGGACGGATCCACTTGCCAACGAGCGTTCAGGTGAAACAAGGCAAAACCTTCAGGGTCCGGTTAGGAGTGAGAGTTCAGCTCCAAGGCCCGGGCTCCGAACAGAAAGCCCTGGGATCTCAGCACCTTGTGTGCCGGCAGCGGCATGAACCCCGTGCTCCGGAGCCATTTGCCTGAGCAGATTTTTCCACTCATCACTTCCCTGAAGATGAACACCCAGGGAAGGGCTGGCCGGCGCGAAAGGGAAAGCGCCGGCCAAGAGCAGCGCACGGAGTTCAGGCTCTGGAGAGGACGATGCTGCTTCAAACAGCGCTGCCTTCTCCAGCAGAGTAAAAATAGCCAGGCCTGGAAGAGGAGGAAGCTGCTCTGGGAGCAGCCGAATGGAAAAAGGCCTTTCCACAGCTTGGCTCAGCGACAAGGAGTGAGTTCACTGCTTTCTCGGCAGAGCAGGGAGTCCATGCATGTGCTTCCAGCTGGCTCCCCCTGCCCGCCCGCTGGGCTCAGCCCCAGCCCTTGGCAGAGGCAGGAGCAGCACCAGCACAAAAGCAGAGCTATGGAAAAGGGCAGCAGCCTGGGCGAGGGCTGGACGAGGTCCCCAGCGTGGCAGCTGCCTGTCCCTGCCCCACTGACACGCTGGCGGTCGAGGCATGTGGAGCAAATCCATAACCACCTCCGCCCTGCTGCCATCCCCAGCCCTGACAGCTCGGCATGCTGGTCTGCAGCAGCCTTCCCCAGTCCCAGCTCCTGGCACGGGCCCCGCCTCTGGCTCAGCCGCAGCCAGCTCCAGCCAGGGCACATCACCCTCCTCCCAGGCCACCTGGCCAACCGTGCTGGGGGAAGCGTGCTGCCCCTCTGCACACCCCAAGCGGCCGCTGTCCTAGCTACCAGTCTGCTCCGGGACATGGCGTGGGAGCCTCTGGCAGTGGGGAAGAGCCTCTGCTCTCCCAGCTCTTTTCAGCTGCCTCTTTGCAGATCTGCCCCCACACACAGTTTCTCCCTCAGCTCACGAGATGGCAGTAGAAACAGTTTTCTCCAGTGATTACCACTGCACGGATTAAAAACCCCAAGAACCTCACACTGTTTGAAAACCCTCAGGGCCCAACTCCCAAGCCCGAGACATCAGCTGGGACCAGTTTGACTCCAGCCTCTATCACCAGACCTTGACATCCCTCCGTATGCAGTGTGCCAAGCAGCCCCAGGCCAGGGCTGTAAAAGGGGACTCTTCTCTGAGGAGTCCAGAATTCAGCAGGAAAACACTGATAAATGCTGAATAAAGAGTTAATTGTCAAAACAAGCCAGGGGTTGTCTCTGCCCCATGCAGCCACCACCCCAGGGACTCAATGCAATCTGGAGAGCTGTTTATAATCCAGCATTTATGCCTTTAGCTGCGACTGCTTGGCCACTGCGATAGCAGGACAAGGCTCCCATGTCATCCATGGACAATTTTGCTGGCAATAAGGGTGTAACTGTGAAATGGGTGCTTGGCTGCTTTACTAGGGCACCACCTCTCCAGAGCTGAGCTTGGTGGGAGGAAAAGGGGGTAGGAAGCTAGCAGGCTTAAAGCAGAGTGGCTGGAGAGGTGGAGGAAGAGCCACAGGATACCTGCTCCAGGACGAGATCCTTTTTAGGGGGAGCCGGCTCTGTCACCGCAAGGTGGCTCAGAAATCTCTGCATCTCCACCAGGTTGGGCAGCTGGTCAATGAGGATGTCTGTCAGGAACGCACGGAGCTGCAGCCACAGAGGGGAAGAGGAGAGAGAACAGAGAGAGGTCAAGACAAGGGAGCCAGAGCTGGGGAAGCAGCGTGGCAAGAGCAGGGATCTGTGGGGCACTGGCAGAGCAACCCCTGGGGGTCCCATGAGGTGCACTCGCAAACACAAGCTTTGCTGCTGCTGGCACAGTCCCCGCTGCTCTCCCACCACTGGCTCCTAGGAGCCCACAGCGAGGATGGGGAGAGATGCCCGGAGGTCCCTAGTGCTGGCAAGGTCCCACTCTGTGCTGTGGGGTCCATGGCCTTCATGGTGTAGGGTCCTACCTTGAGGAGCTGGCTCTTGTTGAAGCTATCAAAGCGGTATTTGCGCTGGCATTTGGGGCTGAGCAGGAGGTTGAGGAGGGCAAGCCACACCTGCCCATCGAGTTTGGTCATCTTCACCTGGTCTTCAGGGGGTACCACGTGCCACACGCCATTCTCAAACTTCTTGAGCTTGCCTGAGAGACAGAAGAACACGCGGCTCCAGGGAGAGACAGCACTGCCCGAGGGAAGCCCAAAGGTGGGGATGCTGGCCTACGCTCACTTCCTCACTCCACCACAGGCAAGCCCCTCTGCTTCTGCCTGCCTCAGTTTCTCCACCCCTTTGCTCAGCATAGCAGCCTTCTTGGTACTGAGACAATATATTAGAAAGAACAAACAGCATAAAGAATATGTACTAAAACAATATGGCTGTGGCAGGAATGAAAGATCCCTGTGATATCTCCCTTTGTACTTGGCCAGGAGTGTAGAGGACTGGTAGACGGTGGGGGAGCCTATGCTGCAGCAACAGAGTGGCTGGAGAGGCATGTTTTGGGGTATCAGCATGGCTGATACCTGCTCTTCTGGAGGTTCTTCTGCCGGTGAAATCCAGAAGTAGCACGAATATAACAGAAGTCACAAAACAAGCTCCAGGAGCTACTGTGCTGCTCTGGAGGGTGGAGGGGAATGTAACCCTGCATCTGCACAGCCTGGAAATGCTTTTGTGCTCGTTTCTTTCCAGTCCCTCCCTCAGGGCCCTGGATCAAAGCTCCCTCTGACACCCTGAGCACACAGGCGGAGAGAAGGGATGCGTTTCCTGGCCGGAGGAAGGAGGAAAGCTCCCACATCCAGCTGGGCTCCTCTCGGCAGGCGCAGAGCCACATGCTTCCCAGCATCTCTTCCTCCCCTGCCCGCACTGTGACCCCCCCGGTGCCGGGCTGCGGAGGTGAGTGTGGGTTCCCACGCCCCAGGCTGTGCCCCACCACCGCTCAGAGGCAGGCAGTGGGGAAGCTGAGGGGGCTGGGGCCCACCAGGCTGCAGAGGTGCAGGAGGCAGGGCTGATGACACAGGTGACAGCCAATGGGCACAACCTGATCAGAGGCCTTCAGCAAGAGCAAAGCTCAATGACCAGCAGCTTCAGGGCAATGAGTCTGCTGCCTGGGAGAGCCCATCTCTGGCTCCAGCTCTTAATGCTGTCTGAGAGAGGTGCAGACAGGCTGAGGCTGGCACTGTAGTCGTTCTATGTCCAGGACAAGACTCCTCAGAGGAGCAGGTGGGACTGGCAGATGTGCTATGCTCCTGCTCCCGTCCTGGTCATGATCAGGTCAGAAGAGACACAGCCCTGTGCGAGGATTGGCTTTTGGGAGCACTGCCGGGTCGCCAGCCCAGCTGTGCTACAGCTGCTTTCGAGCTGAACAGCTTCAGGTAGGGAGCACTAGTGAGGACCGAGGGGAGGAGGCCAGAGGGGAGGGTAAAGGGGGAGCAGCTTTCTGCAAGGGCTCCTGCAGCAGACCCATCAGTGGATGCGGGTCCCAGCATGCCACCACGGCACCCCAGGTACCACAGGGCATGATCCCTACCTGCTTCGCGGCAGCTCCAGGGGCAATGCTCCACCAGCTCAACAAGGAGGCAGGGCAGGTTGTGGGTGTTCAGCATCCGGGTCAGCGCACTCAGGGGCAGACTGGAGATACGACAGAAAGGGTGAAATAGCGCTTGCAGACAAATGCCAGACCAGACACAAATGCTCCCTGAGGCAACTGGGAGAGGCAGGAAAAAAAAAAAAAAAAGATCTGGGTTCCCACGAGTACCATGGAGCAGGGTGGAGTGCTGCTGCGTTTGCCTCCCGGGGCGCAGTGCCACTGCCACCACGGATACAGCCAGCTGCTGAAAGGGGTCCAGGCACCCGCTGCAGCCCCGTGGGCATCTCAGCTGGAGAGCTTGGTGCATGTCCCCTGCTGCTCCTGGGCACCTACCTCTCCACCTGATCGGTGATGAACCGCAGCACAGACAGGGCTTTCAGGGAAATCTCAAACTCCATTGTCTCCGCCTGCTTCTGCAGCTCCTGTGGAGGGACAAGCACAGCCTCGGGATTTCAGGCCCCATTTCCCAGAAGCTACAGGGAGGCAGCCTGTTGGCTGCACATCGGTAACCACAGACTGGGGAGGAAACCAGAGCCCTGCAAAACAAACTCTGCTTTCATCTCAACTGTAGCAGTGCTGCCTGTTTGCCAGGGCAGCCACAGAAGGGCTTGCAGCCCACTGTTGCTCATCCCTCATCTCCCTGCCCGTAACAGGTCACGGGTGCCTACCAGCAGCAGTGCTCCTGCACAGGGACACCCCCTGAAAGAGGCCAGTCCCAAACCGCTCCTCTCTCCCCTTCTGGTATCATCTTGTGGCCCATGGCCCTGCAGAGACCTGTGAGGCCGAGGGAGGGGGGAGCTGCATGGTCAGCAGAGGAACCAGAGGAGGAGGGAGAAAGTTGGCCCTGGCGCAGCTGCAGTCCTACATCCACACCTCCTGGATCTGCCTCTCCCCTCCAGCTTGCGTACAGTCAGCTAGAATATCTGCCTGTGGTTATCCCAGCCCCCAGCTACACCACGCTCTCCAGCCACCCGGCCTCCTTCCCTTCCCAGGCAGCATGGACAGCCCGTTCATCTCCCCTGTGCTCAGGCTAACAGCCTGACCACCCTCTGACTCAGCCTCTTTCAAGACCATCAGGATAGCTAGGCTGAGAGGTGCCAAGTCCTGCTCCCTGGCCCAGGCAGAGCTTCTCCTCTCCAGTCTCAGATGCTCAGCAGCTCACAACTTCGTGTGCAGAGCACTGACCTCAGCAACTTGTATTTCTCTAAAGCGCCACTGCAACAGTTCCTTTCCAAATTCCTGCGGCAAGAAGCGCTGTGCTCCCCATGCCGGTGCCCCACACGCTACTAAGACAGCCTTATGGGCTCTTCCCCCCCACCTCCCTCTCCAAACTCCCCCAGTGAGGCTGTTTCCTACGGCTCCTCCTGGTATGCAGACCTCATCTCTGCTACCTTCAGGCAGGGACTATCTTTTGCCTGTGCTTCTGGGGGACAGCAGAACAGGTCCTGCTCCAGGGGTTACGACCATACACAGTCACAAAGGACAACAGGCTCCACAACACAGGAGAGGGCAGGAACAGCTTTTTCATAGGGGGTTATTGTATGCAGAGTCAGGGGGGGCTGGAATGAATCAGAGGAAACCAGGCTCCTTGGGAGACGAGCGCTTTTTAGAACCCTATTGGCTAGAAAAGGTTGGTTTTTTAACTTGGGCCATGTCAAAGCACTAACAGAAACACCCCCTTCCCCTCCCCAGCTGGGAAAACATTTCCTGGAAAACATCCCTATTGTGCTCTGGAGCCCCCCACTTCCTTTCCTTTTCTGGAAGAGGAGCACGTGCTCGGGCAACAAGCCAAAGGATGGAGGCAACGTGGGGAGTTACAGCCAAGCTTGCAGGCTATCACTTTAACCCCGCTTCTCCAGACACTCCTCATGATGTGTGCAGTTTAAGGAGAAAACTCTGGTGCTGAGAAGCACCAGAAGCAAAGAGAGGTCCCGCACCAGGAAGGTGTGTGCGGCAGCCCAGGAACACCTGACTGTGAACAGCTCTGGGCTTGCTGCTGGCCCAGACCAGCACAGAGAGGAGGTATTTCTCAGAGAGCTGAGGAAGTTGGGGGAAGCACATTAGGACAATTCCTAGTTGTATTGTACATCGATTTAGGGAAGGATCCCTCTCATGGTTAACTCTAGCTGGCTCCAGTGGCAGCCTGAGCTAAGGTGGTTTCACAAACTCCAGGGAGACATACCCACACAGCTTTCAAGAGCAACAGCAAATGGCCAAAACCCCTGTACTGAATACTTTGCTTAACTGTCAACTCTCCAGTGTCCCCTGCCTCAGAGCTCAGACCGTGTCCTGCAGGAAGCCTCAAGCTGGCACTGTCACGAGAGAGGGCAGAAGCGTGACTGCGGGATGGAGGGAGGTGGGTGCAGCCACCAGCCCAGCTGAGCTGCTGCCGTGGACAAGCACCAGCACCAGGCGCCCTCTGAGTTGGGCGTGAGGTGCTGGGGTTGCAGCCAAGGAGTTCTCCACAGGAAGGCCCCCCTGTGCCTCTTCAGGCTGCCCATGTCCTCCATCACATCTGCCCCCAATGAGCTACAGGACTTCCTCCTCACCTGCATGGATGAGGGTCTGGCCAGATCCTCAGGATGAAGTGCCACCGGGGTCACTGTCTGTCCATTGGTGCTTCGAGCTGCGAGCAGGGTCAGTTTTCGGTGGCAATAATCAATTAAATCCAGAATGCTGTCTTCTGCTGACTCACAGATCTCCTTCACAACAACAAGAGTTTCACAGAGGGCCAGCCCCCACAGCCATGGCTTTTCACCTCCAGGGGCTTTACACTGAAGAAAGCTGAACCTGCCTCTTACCTTGTAAAAAAACACTGTCTCCAAGAGGTTAATGATGGAGGCTTCATGATGCAGCTGCGGGAGGAAAACAGCAAGAGTGAGATCACAGCAGAGCAGTTACCAGCACCAAGGACACAGGCCATGGGACCAGGAAAAGGGCTCTTCTAAGAAGCTGCTTATGTAGTTGCGGCCAAACGCAAGTCCAAGAGCCAAATACAAGTGATATAATCTTTAAAACAATTCCAGTTCATGCAGTTCATATTAATATTTATGTTAACATGCCTATGACACTAACATGCTGATAGAGAACCACGCTTCCCAGCAGGCAGGGGTCTTCAGGGCTCTGTCTCTGTGCTACAGTGGCAGTACGACCGTAGCCCTCAGGCAAGCTGCAGCCCCTCGCACTGGCATGGAGCCACTGCCCGAGACGGGACAGTGCTCTGCACGGCTGCCCTGCTCTCAGCCCCCTAGGAGCAGGGCAGACAGCCTTGTCCCAAGACTGGGAACAACAAGATAACTGCCTCGAGGCAATGCTGCAGATAAATGCCTGCCCAGGGAAGACACCACCTTTCCCCAGCAAGGTGTTATCCCAGACTTAAAATGGGCTAAAACTTCCAAGCCTTGGGCAGATTCCCTTAGGTCAAGGGCTGCGTGCCTCCACAGGGAAGCTGAGCTCCCGAGATTGCTCCCTTGCCAAGAATGGCCCAAGGGACCGCTGTTCCCAGGAGCTCGGTTAGAAAAAGCTATGTTTTTTTTAACCCGGAGGCATGTAACCTCGGAGAGCGCTCTGGCTAGAAGTGCCAGAGAAAAACAGTGCTCAGAGAGGGGCAAATACCCCAGGGGTGTTTCTGCCTGGGAGCCAGGGTAGCACCAAGTCGCCGGGAGCTGCAAGCCAGGAGCACAGCCACCTCCAGGAGCAGCTTTTGCTGCATCGAGCAGCTCCGGCAAGACCCTGAGCGGGATTAGGCAGGGGTGCAGCCCTAGACGGGGCTGAGCTTCCCTGAGAGCAGGTCCCTGTCCCTCCCGGGGGCGAGGACACAGGCTTGTTGCTTGTCGCTTTGGGAAACCAGGTGCTTCCCACTGTGTCACACTGTCCACCGCAGCTTCCCAGCCTGGTGAGATGTAAAACCCCAGCTCTGAGATCTTCAGGGTGAGATTTATTTTTAAGCGTAGTGGTGCCCAATTTCCAGGCTCGTTCCCACTGCCCCCTCTACTCACCACCACGTAGATGGGGAAGGTGCTTCTTGGCTTGAAGTCCTCCAGCCGGCACAGCACGGGAAAGATCTTGTGCTTCCAGATCTCCACAGAGATCAGCTCCCCAATGAGAACAGGAATCTAGACAGGGAAGGGATGGGGGAGTGAAGCCCTTCAGACCAGTGCCAGAGTGGGAACCAGTTTTATTGCTACTGCTCAGCCACACAGACTTTGAAGTCATCCCATGGAGGAGGGCGGCCTTGGGGCATGCTTTCTTTATATTCACCCAGCTCAGAAATCTACGGCTTTTCACCAACAGACCAGAGGGCAGAGAGAGCTCCTGGGGTTGCAAAGGGGGAAGATGACCCCGAGGAGCTGGGCAGGTCCAGGGCACCACACATCCTGGTGCAGCCCAGCACGCTCTGGGGCAGCAACACCCCCAGTATAGAGCAGAGATCTGCAACTGGAGGGGCCAGTGCACGAAAGAGAACAAAGCAACCTCCAGAGAGGAACCAGAGACCAGCAAGTAGAAATACCATAGCTTGACCTTTAATTTTTTTTAAAAAGCAACACTGGCAAACCACCAGTCAAACGTTTTTGCTGGAGATACAGTGGATTCTTCAGCATTTTATTCCAAAATTGCACATTGTCCACAAGACAACCCCAGTTCAAGGCTGAAGGCCTGGCATGGGGATTACTACTGCACCCAAGGAGGCTCACCTTGGCGTAAGTGACCAGCAGCTCGGTGAGGAGCTGCTCCTGGCCCACAGAAGCACTCAGGATGGCGTGCATGTTGAGCTTCTCCACGCACTCGTGCTGCCGTAGCCATCTGTGGGGCAGCCAGCACGGACATCAGCGCCAGAGACCTCTGGCCACTGGCTTTGGGGCTCTGCTGCGCTCCTGGAGAGCGTCCCTCAAGCAGGGAAACCTGCTCCTGGCAGCCCCATCCCCAGGAAATGCCCCAAGCCTGCCAGGCACCCCCAAACACCACGCTGTCCCCTGAGCCTATGCTCCCTGGGGCAGCAGCTCCACTCATGGCCGCCCCAATCCCACTGCCCTCCTGCCTGCCCCCAGCGACACCCACCATGAGACACCCCACTGGGGACACCCCAAAACTGGGGCTCCTCTTCCCCATCGCCCCTACCCACACAGACCCTCTGGGGACACCCCAGGTCTGGACCCTTCCTTGCCCCCCCACCCGACATGGACCCTCCTCTCTCTCCCAGCCCTTCCAGGAGGGCTCCAGAATTGGGGATCCTCCCCTCCCCCCACCCCGCCTTGACCCTCTGGGGTCACCTCGAAACTGGGGCCCCTTCTCCCTCCCCTAGACCTCCTGTGGATGCCCCCCCGCCCCGATCTGGGACCGCTCCTTGCCCCCACCCAGAGCCTCTGGGGAGGCCCCAAAACTGGGTGTCCCCCCTCTCCCCCACCTCACACAGCCCCAACGGGGAGAAACCAGATTTAGAGCCCCTCCTTCATGCCGCCCCCTCAGACCCTCCGGGGACACCCCAGCACCGGGGCCCTCCCCCTCCAGACCCCGTCCCCAACAAAGGCGGCCCCCNCGGGGCGCCCCGGTCTCCGGGGACACGCACGGGGGACGCGCGGGGGACACGGTGCGGGGCCCGGCTGCCGTCCCCGCCGTCACTTCCAGCACACGATGATGTTGGGGTCGTTCTCCAGGCGCTCATCCAGCTCCTTGTAACTCATGCCTGGGGAGAAAAGGCAGCGGGGTGCTAGCGGGGCGCCCGGCGGTGGCGTTGGGGGGCTGGCCAGGCCCCCCACAACTCCTCCCCCTGGCAGCATGGGCTTGGAAGCCCGGTTCAGCCCAGAGTCCCATCTCCCTGCGGTTTGAAGGCTCCCAAAGGGGCAAGGGAGACCCCAAAATCAGCGCCCAGCCTTGGACACGCAGGCAGCCCCTCTGCCTTCCACCAGCCCCCAGAGCTGCACGGAGGAGCCCGGATCCTCACCGGTCTTGCAGCAGATCTCATCGTAGCTGTGGCAGCCCGTGTACAGCCGGGCTGGGTGGCTCCGCTCATCTCTGGCAACCTTGACGGGGTATTTCTGGAGCCGTCGGATAAGGCCCTTCATCAAACCAAACTGGATGAGCCTCCTGGGGACGAGGAGGGAAGAGACTGGGACCACGATGCTGAGGCCTCAAACACCCCGGCTCCCCCTATTCCCTTCTGGTTCCACCACGCCACACCAATGCCTCAGTTTCCCCACCTACAGATGCAGGAGTCACGTACTCCCTCCTTGCTCCCCGACACTCGCCCCGCCATCCCCGGCGTCACCACCACCCTTGGGGACCAAGCAGGGTGGTGCTGGCTCTGACCTCTCATCCACCCTCTGGAGCTGCAGGGTGTAGCGGGAGATGAGGTCTCGCACCGTCGTGCCAGGGCTCAGACCACAGTACAGCTGGAAGACATCCCTGAGGCTGGCTCGCTTGTGCCCTGCGGGGACAAGTCACCAGTCAGCCGCCCTCTGCCTCTGCCTCCATCTGCAACCCAGCACGGGGCCACTGTACCTTGTTTGGTGACGTAGGACAGACACTCCTCCTGGAGACCTTTGTCATCCACCAGGTCCTGGACCTTCGGCGTGGTGCAGTAGACATTGGAGTACTGGAGGGCAAGGGAAAATCAGCTCTGCTCAGCCATGGCTCCAAGAGACAGACCCACCCCGCTCCGAACCCCGTTGTCCCCCTTACACGGCCAGCCCAATGGCGCAGCCGCCGCCTGAATCCTGCTCACGGCCCCACGCTCCGTGGCCTGACCCACCTGCAGTATGGAGACGAGCGTGACGACCCCGTAGTACCTGCAGATGGACAGGGAAACGTGAGAGACCCCTCTCTGTCAGCACCCACCAGCACCCCCCGAGGGCTGGCCAGGCCCCCTTCCACGCACTCACAGCAGGTTTTGCACGGCAATGCGCACCAAGTTCAGCTCCACGTCAGCTTCTGCAGAAATCTTCTGGACGTGCCGAAAGCCATCGATGTAGGGCAGGATCTACAAGGGGAGGAGGTGAGGGCTAAGAGCAGAGAGAGCAGAGGCCCAAGGCATCACCCCGAAGCCCAAGAAACTCCCCTGCGTCTGGGAGCATGCTGGGACAGGTGGGCTCCATCCCCAGCACCATTTTATCCTCGTGTTGGGTGAATGGGTTGCTCGCAGGTCCGAGCACAAAGACAAGGGGAGCAGCAAACCATGCTGATTAACGTGGTGATCTCTGGGACAGCCCAACTCCCCTCTGCCCCCAGGCAGGCTGGAAACAGATCCCATTCAAACCGTACTGCCCCAGTCAAGCACACAGACCTGCTGCGTGGTGAGATCCCACTGGGAGTTGAAGAAGTCGTCCTTGTCTTGGGTGAAGACGGGGACATCGTACTCCTGCACGATGGGGGGGTCTGGGCGCTGCTCGATCACCTTCAGGTGGATGGTGTTTGACTCATCTGGCCGGGGAAGGAGGAGCACTCAGTCCTCACAGAAACCTCTGCTGCCTCGGAAGCTCGTGACCGTCAGCCCCAGGACACCACCACGCCACGCAGAGAAGGTGTTTGTGGCCTGTAACCCCGTCCCTCCTGGCCCTTCGAGCCACCCAGGGCAAGGCTGGCTCAGACGCCCCCCAGCTCCAAGTGCAGACAGGCAGGGATCTGCCAGGAGCAGCGTAGGCAGAGCCGACCTGGGCAGGGGATGGCCCAGCTGCCTCCCAGCGCTGCCCTGCCCTGCTGCTGCCCTCGCTGCTGGGCCGAGAATGGCGCGGCTGCCGTACCTATGGGCAGGGTGCACTTTCCTTTGGCATTCAGCTCCTCCAGCAGGATGGTCATGATGGGAACCAGCTTCTGTTTACTCTCCTCATTGGAGATGAAGCCGCTTTCCAGCTAAAGAGAGCAGAAAGTCAAGTCAGGTTCTCCCCGTGGGATTACCAGCTATAGGAACCGCATGTCTCGGATCCCATCCTCCTTCAAACTTCAAGTGAAACCAGTACAATCCTCTCCTCACTGTAAACCTGGCCCCTGCTGGAGCAACGCCCAGTGACCCACAACATGCACCAGGACACCAGTGACTCTGTGGGGCAGGTCGTGAGGCAGCCAGCCTCCGCTCGCGTCGGCTTGGGCCTCACCTCGAGGGTGGTGAGGTAACCAGCCAGCTTCTTCACTATGGGCTCCAGCGCACAGGCCTTGGCTCTGGCATCGCACACAAAGCCCAGGTTGAAGAGCAGAGCATTTCGGCTGTACTTCTTGTGTTCGATACACACAGGGCAGCCGATCAGCTTCTTCTCCATGGCCGTCCTGTGGGAAGACAACTATAAGCTGCACCTGAGCCCTCAGGGAGGCCTGAGCCCTGCACAAGGCTAGTTCCCAGTCGTCTCCCGCTGGCAGAGACTTGCCCAGGCGTGGTGAGGACAGTGGATCCCCCTCCAGGGAAAGGACAGAGGGCTTGCCAACACTCACACGGTGATCAGCTTGTTCTGCAGCTCGGGCTTCGTGATGACGTACACCTGGATGGTGTCAAAGAGCTCCCGAGAGATGAAGTCCTCCGGGACCTGCAGCGGCACAGAAGGCCCCGCTCCAGCCTCACCCGCCTACCGAGCCCCGGCCCACCCCCGTGCCCCC
>WAAD01035304.1:146857-367802 GCA_013389945.1 Fregata magnificens | reverse complement strand
AGAGGAAGGAAAAGGCCGTTCTGCTGTCGCTGGCACCGCACGGGAAGGAAAGTTATAGCCAAATCGGGAGAGGTTTGCCCATCTCGGCTTGAATTTGCTTGGTCGCGGGCTGAAGGCGGGCAGTTGCGTACGCGTGGCCGGTGGCGTGTACGCAGGGACACACAGAGACACACACACATATATATATGCGCGCACATGTATATATATGNCGAGGGCAGGGAACCACATGCTGCGCTCCTGGCCGGAGGAGGATCACCAAAACACTTGGTTGTTAGGGTAAAAAAAAAAAGGAGTTTTCAGGCATCGACATGGCCAAACGGGCAACCTTGCCGAGGACAGTCCAACCAGAGGCTGCCCGCCCAGCAAAGTGCCGTGCAACGCGCTGCTGGGCTCTGCCGCTGAGCCCTGGCAGCCCCCCTCCCTCCCCGGGGCAGTGGGACCCCAACGGGGACGGGGGCCCATGCTTGCCGCCAGCCCGGCGCCTCGCTCTGCTTTAAGCGGGGGGGTCACAGCCCAGCAGGATTTGGGTGCCTCTTGGGGACCCCCCCGGCAGAGTGGCAGCGGATGCGGGGCTCAGCTCGTGAGGGCGAGTTGGGTTAGGGGGTGCGTGGCGGGGTGCTACGGGACATCCCGGGGCCACCGGCACCCCCGGCGGGCACCGCCACCCCCTCGCCCTCCCATCGGCCCCCGGTGCATTGCAGGGCACAGCCAGAGGTTGGACTGTTGCTCTCCGAGGGCTGTAGGCAGGGGCTGGGTACAAGCCGATGAGAGGAAGAGGAGGAGGAGGAGAGGAGTACAAAACACTCGTACTTGGTCCATCAGCATTGCCATCACAGGGGCGCCGGGAGGAGGCAACTCAAAGCTGATAGAACAGGGCTGAGGGTGACACTTCCACCTNCGGGGAGCGGGTGCTGCCGGGCAGGCTGCCGGCAGGCGCTGCGTGCGGGGTGCCGTGCGGGGTGCTTGCAGGATGGAGTGTGGTGGTGGGTCCCCCGGGGATCATGCGTACCGGGGCATCCCCTGGCCTGCTGTGGGGCTGCATGGGAGCTGTGGCTCTGGCCCCACTGGGCCCCTCCTGCTCCAGCAAGCGGCCAGGCATCATGGGGATGTGGGTCAAATCCTGCCCTGGGTCGCATGGGCGATGTCCCGCTCCGCTGCAGGAGGGTACCAGCCCTGGCACCCCCTCCGCCTGCCTTGGTGGGACTTTGGGCTCAAACTCAACTGCTCCTGGGGGGCACGGATGGCACCAGGACACTGCAGCTGCCAGGGGCTTCATGCCCTGCTGGGCCCCGGGGCAGCGGGGACGGCCACCAAGCAGCCATGGGAGCAGGCAGCGCAGCAGCCTGAGGCTCGGCCACCCTGTGTCCCTGTGGGGCCAGGCTCGTCGTCCCCTATGCAGCGGAGTGACATCGCCCCGGGGTGGTCCCATCCCCACTTCTGCTGAAGGTTTCTGCTTGGGGGGCTTCCCCAAAAAAGCCTGTCCCAGAGGGCAACAGTGGCAGAGGACTGGGTCCCCCACCTGCCCTCCGTCCCCGCCACCTTTGGGCACCCACCCCGCAGCCCCCCGCTCCCTGCACAGCCCTATCCCTTTCAGGTTGAGTTGTCTTGGGGAGGAGGAAGCAGAGGAGCTGGGCGGGGGTGGGGGAGAAGGAGCCGGAGGAGGCGAGCGGGAGGGAGAGGAGCAAGAAGGACGGGGGGGGAAGGGAAGAGCAGGGTATCAAACTAGCTACGAAAAACCTCGTGGATCGAAAACGGCAGAGTTTCATACGAGATCGGCTCTTGAACCATATCGAACTGGGTTTGGGAGCGATGCGTGGGGAGGGAGTGGGGGATCGTCGTGACAAAGCTCTCATGGACAGAACAAGACATGTTGCTTTCAAATAAAGGGGGAACTGGAGGAGAGGAGGAGGAGGAGGAGGAGGGAGGAAGGGCGAGTCGGTGGCGGTTTGCAGGTTCAGNTACTTGCCCTTCATTTTGATGTTTGGTACTGTGTGAATCCACCATAGAGAGAAAGCAAGAAAAACAACAAACAAAAAAACAACAAACAAAAAAAAAAGGGGGGTTGGGTGGAAAGGGGGAAGGGGGGCACAAACAATATTTTATTCAATCGCCGTTTGAATAAAAATATTGTGTATCATAATCATACCAAAAGGAAACCTCTTGCAAAAAACGACATGAAAAAAAGAAAGAAAAACCCAGTAACGAAAGGAAAAGAAAAGGCCACGGTGAAATAAGAATAAAAAAAAAGATGTAAAGATATAACTAGAGAAATATATATATATATATTCAATACTCCAAAGGAAAATGAGAGTCAGTAGCAAACAGTTGCAACAGTCTTGATATCGAAATGTCCTCACTGAGTTAGGGGGCATGCACGGCACGGTGGGCAGAGCTGGGAAGGATGGGGGGATCCCCCCTCCCGGGGATGGGAACAGCCTGGCCTCGTCCCCGCGGGGACACGGGGCTCCGGCTGATGGATGGAGGGGGCAGCAGGGGCCGGATCTGGAGCGGGGCTGGGGTCGAGCCGCCGGGGCGGCCGAGGTGGGGAAACAGGGGGAACTGGAGGGGAGAGGGGAAGGGTCCAGTTCTCCCACAAGGGAGAGGGTCCCCAGGAGCAGTGTGGACCTGCAGTGGGAAAAAGGCTTGGGGGTGAGTGGGGAGAGAGAGAGAGAGAGAAAGGGGGGGCCAGGCTAACACACACATACACAGATTAATTCCAAATGAAAATCGAAACCAACCGAAACCAAACTCATAAAAAGAAGAATAAATGGCTTAAACCGAAACCAAAGAATCATAATAAACCAAAGGAAATTAAAGAGATCCATGCAAACTTTCCCAGGCTCGCAAATTAACTGGCTGCGACAGCGTCATCCCTCATCCCCGGGAGGTGAACAGGCAGCAGTACAGTCCCTGCCTGCGCCGGGCAGTGCCTGCCTGCAGCCTGGGGCTTGGGCTTCGGGGTGCAAAGCGTAAGGACCAAACCCTGGCACCCCGGGACACCCCAGGCAGGCAGCTCGCTTTCCCTCAGTGCATTCATCTCTACTCACGCCTCTCTTATTTTTAATATTTTTTTTTTTTCTTCTTCTTCTAGTGATCCCTATCTGTTTTCGCAAGTTTTTGCTTCATGTTTCTCCCCCTGACAGCCGCGGGCCGGCGTGGGGGCGAGCAGGAGTGCGAGAGGGCAGCAGGGAAAGCCAGGGGCTACTTACACTTCACTTGCAGGATCTGGTCGCTGAGGTTGGCCTGGATGTAGTAGGTGCTGTAGGGAGGCAGAACCAGCCCCAGGCTGCGGAGGCGGAGAGCAGACAGGCAGTGTAAGGCTTTACACCCACCCAGAGCCCTTGGCTAGCCCCCAGCCCCTGCCTGGCATCCCCTGGCAGCACCCAGCCCTGGCCGATGGCAGGCAGCAGCCCCGCTGGCCTCCTGCACACCCCACTGCGTCCTTCTCTCCAGAGACTGCACTCAGCGCTGTCCTGGGGGCAGCCGGGGTCGTCCCTAGAGCGCCCAGGGTCAACCTGGGGCATCCAGGGTCATCCCCAGAGAACCTGGAGTCATCCTGGTGGCACCCAGGTTTGTCCCCAGAGTGCCCTGGGTCATCCTGGTAGCACCCAGGGTTGTCCCCAAACCACCCAGGGCCATCCTTGGAGCAGCCAGGGACATCCTCAGAGCACCTAGGGTCATCCTGGGGCACCCAGGGCCACCCCTGGAGTACGCAGGGCCATTCTGGTGGCACCCAGGGTCATCCCCAGTGCACCTACTGCCATTCTAGGGCACCCAGGGTCATCCTGGGTCGCACACAGCCATCATGGTGGCACCCAGGGTCATCTCTAGGGCACCCAGGGCCATCCCGGGGGCACCCCGAGCACAGGAGGTGGCAAGCCTGTCCAGCCAGGGCTGAGATGGGCAGGACGTGCCTGCCCAGAAACCAAGGGAGATACATCTGGAAGAGGGACATGACATCCCCGCAAGGGAGGAAGGTGGGAAGAGACACAGCCCTCGAAAGGGACAAAACCTTCCCAGAGAGGAGAGACCCAAGACAACCATTACACAGGCGCTGGCTGCTGGTGCACCAGGAAGGAGAGGGATCCACCAGTCTGGCACACAGGGTGCGGGATGGGGGTGGGAAAGGAGGTAGCAGGAGGTGGTGCCAGGGCTGCTGAACCCACGGGACACGCTGCTGGAGGGAGCTGGGCTCCTGCGTGCCAGGTGCAGTGGCCGGTGGCCTTCGATGACTGTGTTTGTGCCAGGTGCTGCCTGGAATAAGCGAGCACCAGTGGATGAGGGCTACATTCCTGACTCTCATCGAATGTCACACCTGCACCTGAGCCACACTGGGACCTAGGCTTGCCCCCCAAGCCACCCCTCCAGCTAGTCCTGTCTGCGCCTGGCAGTATGGACTGGGCACCCCAGCAAGCATGGCAGAGGTGATGGCACCCCAAAAAGCATGGCAGAGGTGGTGGCACACCAGCATAGAGGGAAGAGGTGGTGGCAGCCCAAGCCACAGGTGGCAAGAGCAGGGTGGTGACTTTTTTCTGTCCAGTGCTGGTGGCACCCTGTGCTGACAGTGTCGCAGGAAACCCTGGGGAATAACCCTGCCATGGTGCGGAGCCATGGGATTGCAGGGCCCCCGGCAGCACCTTTTGCCCTACAGATCAACCCGCAGCCCCAGCCACAGCTGTGTCACCCCCTGTCATTGTCCCCTCCTCGACAGTGCTGCTTGGCTCCAGAGGGGTGCAACCACGGGGGACACCTGGCAGCGCTGGGGGGTGGCTGTGACCCTTGCCAACCCCTCCCAAGCTGGGTGGCAAGGAGGAGGAGGGTACACTGGGCAGCAGGGGGACCACATGGCTCCTCACAGGATGAAGGCACCACGAATATGACGATGCTGGGGTCTTTTTTACACATCTGTTGCTCCAAACTGGTGCAAACTGGGCAATAAATGCAGAGGGGAGCTTTGCTCTCCTCTGCCTCTGAAGCCATTGCCTGTGCTGCAGGGTGGGTGCACGTCACTGTCACCTACCTGGGAGCAGGCAGAGACCTGTGTGAGCCCCTGGCTGTGCAGGCAGACGGTGGCAGGGACGTCCCTTGTCTGGCACCTTGCACGCCAGCCCTGCAGCGCCCGTCCTGAGCCCTGGGGACCGTGTCCCGGCTCAGCAGTGCCAAATACTGGCGGGCAGCGCTTTTGCGAGTGCCCTCTAGAGCATCACTGGCTGCATGCAATGACATGACGGCACATTTGCAACCCCACAGCCCATGGGACACGTTCCTGGTGGCCTCGGGGACCTCCCAAGCTGCACGCACAAGACTGCAGCCCTGTGCTGGTGCAGGTCTGGCCGATGCCAGTTGAGCGCGGGTGCACCAGCAGCGCCGCTCACCTGTAGTTGGTGCTTTTGATGGGGGCCCACGTGTAGGTCCTGAACGCCTCATCGATGTATTGCTGCGGATCAGAGGGAGCCAGTCAGGCCTCTGTGGTGCCAGGACCCTGCCGGGGCAGTGACACAGGACACCAGCTCCGAGCCCGGTGCCAGACACAGCCCCTCACTCCCCGCCACCGGGGCTGGGCGCTCAGCACAGCGGTAGTTTCGGCCATGATCCCCTTCCCCTGCAGCGTTACCTCGTCCAGGGACTTGATGAGGGTCTTGATGAACCTCTGCCCATCGTTCCCATCAATCATGCTTCTCCGGATCTGGGGGACATGGAGGAGGCGACTGAGGGCCACAGAGCTCGGCCACGTGCCTGCAGGCACCCACCCCAGTGAGGTGGCACTGGGGACCCATGGGGTGCAGGGGCAAGGGGTAAGCAGCCTGGAGGTGGGTCATCCTGCTGCCACCCAGGGGACAGTGACGCAGCTCCCGTCCCCTCTGTGGCCCCACGGGAGCTGTGCCGGGGCCCTTAGGATGAGGCGCTCCCCAGGGCAGGCTGGATGGGCTGAGTGCCCCTGCAACTGCAGATCGGGGGGGCCAGCCTGTACCCCAAAAGCTGCCCCCAGGTCTGCCCACCTCCTCCTTGTTCTCGTCCTCCAGCTCAGCATCCAGGAAGTCCAGCGTCACCGGCTCACGGAAATTGATGATCTGCAAGCAGAAAGGGAGAGCCAGGGAAGGGCTCAGGGCTCCCGTAGCTGCTGCTGAGTCCAGACAAACTCATCACAATTCCCACAATTAGCTCCTAAGGAGCCTGGGAAGCCACATGTCCCACAGGGCCCAGCTAACCACTGCTGCCCCGACGGGCCCCTCCTCACCTGGGGCTGCAGGTTGGGATGCAGCAGGACGTAGCCGTTCAGGTCGATGGCGAAGACGTAACCATTTGCCCCCAGCTGCGGGAGGACAGGAGGAGGGATGAGGCCAGCCAGGCAGCTCTGCGGCATGCTGTGCCATGCCGTGCTGGTGTGATCACCCTCACCTCTGCAGGCAGAGCTCGCCCCATGCCATCCCCGGGACTCAGACTTTTCTATCCATCTATTTCTATTCTCAGGCCAATAGCATCTCTCACCCCGGCTCTGGATTTTGCCTGCTGCCCCCTTCCCCCAGGCTGGTAAGGTTTATTCCCTGCTGACCCTGCAAGGGTTTCCACTCTGCTCTGGGTCCCAGAGCATCACCCAACTTTGATCCCTGCCCGCCTGCCCACCCTGGTCCCTGCCTGCAATCATGGCTTCTGCACCCTGCTACTGCCCGTGCTGCTGGAGGTGCTACGGGGTGCTGGGGGCGCAGCTCAGGGCTCCCCGCACCGGGCTCCCATGCCAGGCTCAGGCAGCGCAGGGACGGAGGGGAAGGGGCCCCCACGCACGTTGTATCGCGGCGTCAGCCTCTTGATGTCGTTGAGAGCCACGTCGATCCCCATCACGCCCAGGATGAGCTGGTTCTGGAAGGAAGCGCAGGAGGGAGGCGGGTGGGAGCAGGGCTGTCACCTGCCACTGCCAGCACGGGGATGGGAAAGAGGGGGATGGACCTCTTCTCCCTCCGGGGATATGTGAGTCAGATCCAGATACCGCAGGGGCACAGGGTGGGATGTGTCAGCCCCCCAGCAGCCCTCCATGGGACACTGCACCCCCCACGGACTTGCAGCTGCCAGCTGTCCCTGTTGAACTGGGAGAGCTAGCCAAGGCCATTTTGGGTCCCAGGGATGGCAGTCACCCCTGGTCTCACCCCAGGGAGGGGGTGCAGAGCAGGCAGCACCCCAGGGGTGCCAGTGCCCCCCCTCCCACAGCCACGTACCCAACGTCGGGGCACCCACCCCACCCTGCTGTGGCCCCACACCCGGGGGTCCTGGTGCAGCCAGGGCGGTAGCAGCCACAGTCTCCTACCTTCCTGTCACTGCTGTCCTCCGTCAGGTTGAATACTGGCAGCGTGCCTGTCACCACCAGGCCCAGCCCCTGCACAAGCACAAGGTGTCCTGTGGCCCCTCGCTGGCCCCAGGACCCAGAGCTGGGGATGGGCAGTCGAGGGGGGTTACCCCCCTGGCAAGGGAGATGGGGGCATGTGCTGTGTGGGACCCTGGGGCCAGTGTCCCCACCCACAGCCCGGGTCTGTGCAGGACCCCAGGGTCAGTGTCCCCACCTGCACCCCGGGGGTGGGGGTCCTTACCAGGGCATCCTGGTAGACGTTGGTCCACTGAACCTGCTTGGCTCGGTTCCCAGCCAGGACCATGGGTCTGCCCAGCACGTCCAGGTACTCCTGCAGGGACACAGGGCAAGGAAAAGCATGACAGGGGAGCCACATGCCTCCCTGCTCCAACCCGGTGACACCCCTGTCCCCACGCACACCCCAGGAATTATTAATAGGGTGCTTGGTGCTGGCCCCCCGCTGCAGGCTGAGCTAAGGAAGGGGGCTTGGCAGTTACCAAACCCGAGGGTAATGGTTCCAGCTAGGAACCGAATGGGCCTGTCAAGATGCAAACAAGGCGCTGGTCACCATCGGCCGTGCACTGACAGGGCGGGGGCTCCCCAGGCAGCACTAGTCAGAACCCACCCCAGCTCCAGCCATCCCCGGGGCTGGTCTTGCTCCGTCACGCCTGGACCACGTCGCTGCTGTCTCCCTGGCTGCCACTGCTGGCCTTTTGGGCTCTTCTCCTGGGGCAGGCTTCCGTTATCCTGGCTCACCTTGCCAGGGCAGACCTCTGGGCGGTGGCGGCAGCCCCTGTGCCATGATGCCAGCCCTGTACTGAGGGGCTGCCCCGCTCGGGTACCCCCCATCACCTGCCCACCACAGCACCTCATGTGCATATGATAAAGAAAAGGGGCAGAAAACGGGTAGGGGGATGGGGTGTGGGACGGACACACCTGGCTCTGCCGGGGCTGGCCCTGCCTGCGCTTGCTCCCTGCCCGTGCTCACTCCCTCCCTGCCCACACTCACTCCCTGCCCGCGCTTGGCTCTGCTCTGCACTGATTAACGCCTGATGTTTCATAATTAGTCACTCAAAAGGCGGCAGGTCCATGGGGAGCTGCAGAAGACGAATTACTTATTTCAATAGCGCAAGGCCTGGCCGAGGGCTCGGCTCAGCTCCCCGGCTTGCTGCCAGCCTTTGGGCTCTCTGCAGCGGGGCTAGGGCTGCCTGCGCACGCCCCCAGGCAGGGCACCTCTGGGAGGGCAGCCCTCCCTGCAGCTGCCAGGCGTGCAGCACTGCCTGCCTGCGGGCACCCTGCCGTACCTGCGTGTTGATGCGGATAGCGCCGATGGAGGGGATTTCAAAGTAGTAACCTTGGAAAAGAAAAACAAAGGCAACTGGAGAGCCGGCTGTCTGCCTGTCCGGCAGTCTAGCTGTCCTGCTGTCCAGCCCTCCAGGGTTGCAGCCAGCGTCTTGCTGGCAGCGGCATGCACTGGAGCACCAGTGCCAGCCCCCGCGTGAGGGGTGAGCCCAGCACCCCGCAGCCTCCCGTGCTGGCCAGGTGCCAGCCCCGCTTACCTTTGTTGGCGCAGGCCATCCACTGCAGCGGGGTCACGTCGTAGTTGTGCTGCCCGACGGAGAAGGTGAAGACCCGCACCTGCGGCAGAGTGCGGCGGTGATGACCATCTGCCGGGCACCCTGGTCTTCTACACTTGGGTGCTCCCAGCTGACGGCAACCTCTCTGGAGACAGTGTGGCATCGCCCTCTGCCACGCAGACTGTGCTGCCCATGGCCAAGCGCAGGAAGGCAGAAGGCGGCTCCTGCAAATGCTGGTTGTGCTGGCAGGCAGGAAGGGAGGCCCTCTCTCGCTGCCTGGAGCCAGCCAGTCCTGTCCCCCATCGGCCGAAGCCACCTACCCTGGCGGGACCGGCAGTCCTTGTGCTGGGGCATCGCTGCACAGGGAAGAGTCTGTGCTCTCCGAGGGTCCTGCATGGCCCAGGATCCCCCCACCCCATGGGTCTCCAGGTCCTGGGGGAGCTGAGTGGTGATGGGGACACTCCTGCCTGCAAACAGCCCTGTCCCCCATGCCAGGGCAGGCTCTTGGGGGGGCCTGCCAGCCCCATTCCCGCCCGGCAGCCTGCGGGGCACCTGGCCCCATGCCTCCCGCATGCCAAGGTGGGAGCCGGCTATACATGGCACTGGCGTGTCAGCTGCCCCGTTACCAGGGCAGAGCGTCTCAGCGCAGGAGAAGGCTGTCGGGGAGAGAGGATGGCGACATTGCTCGCGGTAAATGAGGCGGAAGCTGGCAACGGAGCTGCAGAAGCCGTCTCCCTCCCCAGCGAGCGGCCCCAGCCTGGCATGCAGTCCCACAGCCTCTCACCGTCTTATTGGGCCAGTTGTACTTCTCAAAGACGTCCTGCACCCGGTCCTCGCCGCCGTCCGTGAACATCATGATCATCTTGTTGCAGTTGGCACGCGTGATGTTGGACTGTGGGGCAGAGAGGGGGTGCCTGAGGCTGGACACGGAGTTGAGCGGCGCTGGGCACGGGGCTGGATGTGGCCAGGTGGGCTGGCCCCAGCCCATCTCTTTTCCCGGCTTCTTTCTCTGGGGTGAGGGTGGCGGGGGTGAACGGGCAGGAGGAGGGACACTGTCTGCTTGGAAACGATGTTGTGGCTATTGCTGCTCAGCACCTAATAGCACCATTCATCTTTATTTTGCCTCTGGTATGGTGTCTGGCTGGATCCGGCCCCCTCTGCCCAGCCCTGCTAACTTTTAATAACCCAGAGGGGCAGCAGCTCCAACAAAACCTCGGATACAGCATGCTGGGGGGTAGGATGTCCCCCCCAGCGTTGCAAAGGAGGACAAGGAACCCTCTGCATGCTGAAGCCCCAGGTGCGGGGCAGCAGCCGGGTGCTCGGAGCTCTCCCATTACCCCTCAGCACCTATGGGTGCAATGTGGGCCCCCCCTAGCCCGGCCCCCAGCTCACATTCTGCAGCTGGTCGAAGGCGTACTCAAAGCCAGCCTTGTAGTCAGTCGTGCCCTTGGCCACCATTCCCTGCACGTCCTCCTTGAAGACCTTCTTGTTCCGGATGTTGGCCTGCACCAGGTGCTTGAAGCACGACACCGGCTTCGCCTTCTCATTGAACTGGGAGGCGAAAGGGAGGGGAGCGGGTTGCAGAAAGGGGATGGGGACCCAAAGGCAGCCCCCAGTGGGCACAAACCACCCACCACACTCAGCTCCCATGGGTGGGAGGCTGCCTCAGCATCCCATGTCCCACGTCCCGGGGATGGCTGATGCTGAGACCGGGGCTTAGCTTTGGCCAAATCCAGCACCGAGCCGCTTGGCGTGGGTGCCAGCAGCAGATGATGCCAGCGCAGGCCTCACCTGCACCCTTGCTTCTGCAGGGCCCCCCAGGCTCGTGCAAGCAGGCGTGCCATGCCATGCTGTGCCATGCCAGCAGCGGGAGCAGGTGCTGCCTCTCGCTGACGGCTTCATTTGCTGGCAATAGAGCCCATTCATTAGGGGAGCAGCGATCCAGCTAACGGAGCCAGGCCAGACACCTTAATTAGCGCTGGTGTGCTTGTGGCCAGACAGGGGAGGGCTGGCATGGGCTGGGCGCCCAGTGATGCACAGATGCGGTGGCATGGCCACTGTGCTGTGTGAGGTCATGAGCTGGTGACATCGCCATGGGGGGGCATGATGTCACTGGCTG
This sequence comes from Fregata magnificens, assembly GCA_013389945.1. NCBI lineage: Eukaryota > Metazoa > Chordata > Aves > Suliformes > Fregatidae > Fregata > Fregata magnificens. Next base: position 356,767 of record WAAD01035304.1, on the reverse strand, counting down.
GTGACAGACAGGAGGTGGCTGATGGGATCACCCCGGGAGCATCTCTGCCAAATGCCCTGTGATGAGGGCAGCTTTCGTTGGCCACCACATACAGCCAAGTCCCGAGCAGCCACTTCCTTGCTTATGTGCAGGTGGGTGGTTAAGAAGAAAAAGAATGGCATTTCTCTCTTTGCAGAGCCCCTGGCCAGGCGGATCTGGGGGCAAAGAGCTCCCACGGTGGGGAGCTGCCTGGGGGGCACAGCCCTGCTGCCCGCCCCACGGCACTCACCGAGGCCACGTTGACATAGTCATCATCTGAGAGGGTGTCTAGCATCTCATAGACCGAGGTCTTCATCAGCTTGAGGGTGAGGCCGCTCACGCTGCCGCTCCTGGCAGGAGAGAGGAGTGCTGGGGGCTCAGCAGTGACGGGGCACAGGGCTCCCCACCAGCACTGTCCCACACAGCTTCCCCAGGGCCACCGGCGGGACAGTGGCACCCCAGGGAGCTGTGCCACTGTCCTGGCCTGGCTCAGCCTGGCCACGGCCCCCACCCGTGTACTCACACGTCCACTATGATGACCATGTCCTTCGGGGAGGAGGCGCCTTGGATGTACCTGCGGGGTGCAGAGGGGGGTCAGCAAGGTCGACTCATTTTGTGGGGGACCCCAACCCTGCTGGGTGCAGCCCAAGAACAAAGCTCTGCCAGAGCACGGGCAGCCAGAGAGCTGTGCTGAGGGCGCCTGCGCACCCACGGCTGTGGTGACCCCACGGTGAGGAGCAGGGACAAGGCGGCGGCAGGCAAGCGTAGGCGAGGATGCGGCACGGCACGGCGCGGCACGGCAGACTGCCAGCGACCTGCCGCTCAGTACCATATCAGCCTAATGAGCTCTAAATGCTAAACTCTTCCATCATCGCAGGCCCTTTTCTGCACGCTGATTATGCTGACACACGCATCCATATTAAGATGCTATTTACCCCCCTGGTAGCTTCAAAGGCCAGGCTGATTAGGTTATTTTTAGGTATGAGGAGGAAAAATAATACTACTACGTAAATCCTCCCCCCTGAAAACAATTAGGGAACCCTTCCTCACCCCTCGAAGCACTGGGTCCTGCTCCCAGCCCTGCTGTGCCGTCCTGTGTGGGAGGGGGCCGGTGCGGTGCTCAGCACCCATCCCAGCCATGGCCAAGCACAGCCCAGCCTCCCCGTCCCATCATGTGGGGCCTGATCCTGCCATGATTGAAGTCCAAGGGAGCCTCATTATTGGCTTGATCAGGATCAGGCCTGACGTGAATTAATTAGTGTGTTATTAGTATCAATTACTCACCATTACTGGGGAGGACTGGGGAGGGGGCAGGCTCTGATTGCTAATCCCAGGTCCTGATATTCCCTAATTACAAGTGATTATGCGGGTGGGATGCGGGGTGCTGGCACATGGGGCCCTCCCGGCATGGGTGCCGTCTGCCCCCAACACCCGCCCCTCACACTGGGGCGCAGGATGGACGGGCAGCTGCCCACGGGCTTCCTGCCAGCTGGTGGGGGCTGGGGGGCTCTGTACCTGCCCCGCTCCCCAGGGCTGGGCTGCTGGCGTGGCACGGAGCCCAACTAAGATGCTGCCCATAATGGGTTGTGGCAGCGCATCCATCTCCGGCTGCCCTGCTCAGATGAATACCCCGGGCTCCACCGGAGAAGGCTGTGGTTAATAGCACCATTCATCAAGGGAGGGGAAGGCAGGCCAGCAGCGCTGGCGGCCCTGCTAAGGCTGCAGGCAGGACCATGGCCCCTGCCGGGCCCGGCAGCGGAGCGGCGAGGACTGTGTGCCGCGCAAGTCCCAGGTGCGAGGGGAGGAGAGGACGCCAAAGGGCTGTCCCTGGGGGTGTGCTGCCCCTCAGCACGAAGGGTGCTTCTGCTCCTCTATGGCTGGGTGGGCGAGTGCGTGGCCAGCCTGGCTAGTGGGCAGGTAGCTGGGCTAGCTGGCCTCGGTAGCCCTCATACACATCAGCAGCTCCCCCGCTCCCCAAAACAACTTGCCAGTCCCCCCTCTGCCAATAACCTGCACGGATGTCCCGGTGGAGAACAGTTAATAATTAATGTGGAGCAATCAAAGACAATTAAGCATAGTAGCAGGGCCATTAATTTTCTGACAAGAAAAGGGGGCAGCTCCTGGTGCAGGCAGGGGGTGCTCCTCTGGGATACAGGGCTCCCTGGGCACCTGCTGGAGACCTGTGCCTGCTTTCCTATCTGTGCCCGCATTTTTAGGCAGCAACTGTGGGCAGGATGGGCCTGCAGCTCCCCCAGCCCCATGGGCAGCATGATGATTAGTGCTGCCAACCTGGCACCTCTACCTGGGCTAAGGGGAAGCAATTCAATACCGCCTCACTCGGTGTGCGGCTAAATGGCTGCTTGCAGCTATCGCTTAACCACAGCCTGGCGCTGCCTGCCCATTTCTCTCTCCATCCTCCCAGCTCATGGTTTCCGAGAGCTGGTTGTTTTCCCATTTAGATGGGAATGCTGGCTGGGACTGAGCGCTGGCAGCCGTGGCTGCAGGCAGGAGCAGGGCGAGCGGCAGCTCTCCACGCTTGATCTGTATCCAAGGATTTATCTCTCCATCCCGCTCTGCCTTCCCGGGAAGAGGGGAGGGGAGTGGGAGCCGAGAGCCGCAGCTCAGATGCCCCTGCCCATGTTACGGTGTCTGTTTGCCAATGACAACCATGTGTGAAATGAAAAGGGGAGGGAGCTGGCCACTCCCAGCCAGGAAGGGCCGGCGAAGGGACCCCCCTCCCTACCCGGCACCCCCTTACCAGGGCCGCCTGCGCACGTCGTAGAGGTCGATCTTATTGGGGGCTCTCCATGGGGTGGCTGCAGGGGGAAGGCAGGCAGTGAGCGAGGTGGGGCTGTCCTGGGGCGGGGGACAGGGGGACGCGGGGGATGGGGCAGAGGGATGCCCACGGCTGAGGAAGCAGCAGGCTCCGGCAGGGAGCTCACATCAACGGGCTTTGGCATAGCATGGTTATGTGTGCCAGGCGGCCCCCAGGGCCGGCGCTGGGAGATGCTTGCCCACATCTCACAGTGAGAAGGGCCCGGACTGCCCTTGGCCAGCCCCCCTGCACCGGCAACCGCCCCCCGCCGCCCCCCGCCACGCACCGGGGTAGTAGCGGGTGACGCCGGTGGCACTGCCAAACACCTGCCAGAGCAGGGAGGGATCCTCCTTCCGGTTCTCGATGAAGACGTCCTCCAGCGCCTGCGTCCAGTTCAGCTCATTGAGGATAACAGTGGCTGCGGGAAACAGAGCCAGGGGCAGGCGGGTGGGTGCGGGGGAGCAGCAGAGCCTGGGATGGGCTGGGGGGTGACAGGCACCACGGTGTCCCCGTGATGTTGGCACGGAGAGAGAGGTGGTGTGTCCCCTCTGTCCCTTCCCATGAAGGAGCCCACAGGGGCTTTCCAGCTGCTCCCACGGGGCTCCGGCATCAGCCTGCTGTCCCTCGTCCGCAGAGACTGGAGCCACCCTCCAGGGCTCCCGAGTGCTCCCTATCCCAGTCCCCTGGCTCTGGGTCACGGACAGCCACTGCTGGGGACAGCCAGCTTGCCATCTCACCCTCTTCCCAGCAAAATGCACCACTCCTCCTGCCACCACGCCAGCCCCGCTCCCCGGGGACAGCCACCAGCTGGGAAACCAAGGGGTTGTGTCCCTGCAGGGCCGCACGGAGCCTCCCGGGCCCCGCTCTGCATTCCTGCTGGCCTCTGCACCTGACGCAAAAGCAATTAAGATGCTAGCAAAGAGCGGTTTTAAATTATTCAGCTATTAAAGCAAAAGATAAGCTGCTGGCAGCCCCAGCCTGTGATTAATCAAGGGGGGCAGGCGGAGCATGGTGGGGCCAGCATGGCGAGGCAGGTACGGGGCTGGCCGGCCAGCAGGGAGGCTGCCTCAGGGACAGCGAGACCTCCCGGCACTCACAGGGCCCTCTGGGGTGCCCATTGTGGGTGCCCCGAGCCCTGGGCAGGCGTAGGGAGCCCCCCAGCATGCCCTGGCAGCCTGTGCTGGGCCGCCCCAGCACTGCAGCATGGAGGAGCCAGCCGTGCTGCTGTGGGCAGGAGCAGGCAGTTGGCAGCACCCCGAAGCCAGGCACTGCTCCCTCCTGGGGGACCCTCAATGTATTTTTGGGGTGCAAGAGCTCCCAAGAGCAGCCCCTCTCCTCGGCATTGGGCAGAACAACCAGTGCGGTGCTGCAGGGGAGCCAGCGTGCGTTTGAGGAGTATATTTAGCTCTCCTAAGGCTTCCTCTCACACTTGTCCCTCCCCGAAACACTGTCATCACCTGTTCAAGCCTTCGCCATGGCTCTGAGGTGCTGGCGGGACATGGGCAGGTTTCACCCAGGGCGAATCCTGGATCCCTCCATCCTAGCACCACCGCTGAAGAAGACTTCTCCTTCCCTCAGGCAGCTGTGCCTTCAAACTGATTTACTCCCTCCATACCTCCCCAGCTATTTCTCAGTGCCGTGCCCACACACAGCGCTGTTAGCTGGGCACTTAGGATGATTTCTTGTTTGACTCTGTCACAGGACATGGGGCTGCAAACAGGCTGCCAGGCTCCTGCTTGCTGGGAGCAGCCCCGGGCAGCGCCGCTGTCCCCGGCCGGGCACCATGCTGTGCACTGACACGTCCCTGACAGCCTCGGCAGCGCCTGCACCACCAGCCTCTTGGGGCTCATCAGCCACACCAGGCTTGTGCCAAATGCAGCCCCTATACCCTCCGTGCACACAAACACAGCCCCCTATATCATCCCTGAACAATAATGGAGCGCCTATATCTTCCCTGTGCATGAATGTAGTCCCCGTATCATCCGTCTGAACAAACGCAACCCCTATACCCTTCCTGCACACAAACACAGCCCCTACGTCCCCCCTGTGCACAAATGCAGCCCCTATACCTTCCCTGCGCATGAATGTAGCCCCCACATCATCCCTGTGAACAAACACAGTCGCTATACCATCCCTGCAAACAAGCGCAGCCCCAATACATCTCTGTGTATGTAAGCTGCCCCTATACCCTTCCTGTGAACATACACAGCCCCTATACCATCCCTGCACATGAATACAGCCCCTATAACCATCCCTGCACATCACTGCAGTCCCTATACCATCTTTGCATGCGAACACAGCCCCTATACCATTCCTGTGCATGAATGCAGCCCCTATATCCTCCCTGCGCACAAACACAGCCCCACACACTCCTCATGCGCAGAGTGACGAGCTATTGCTCATCGGATAGGAGGCATGTCCAGGGTTGGGATGGCTCCTGTCCCCCTCGGTCGAGGCCAGAGCTGCCAGCCCTGCCGGTGACATCCCCGGTCCTGTCCCCATCTCGTCCCTGTCCCCATCAGGGTGAGCCCAGCCCCACCCCACCAGCGAGCGATTGCAGATTTAATTAAAAACGGCACAGTAAATAAAACACATATAGGATGTAATTTGTGTGTGTAGTGAGGGGTGACGGCGGAGGGCGTCTCCGCAGTGGTTTAATTAGTGTGCCAGGCAGTGATAGTGCCTCTCTGCCGGGTGCCACTGGGGAGTTGCTCCCTGCCTGCGGCTCTGCAAGGACCAGCCACGCTTACCGGTGTCCCCAGCAGGAGGGAGCACACAGGAGGCCCCGTGCCTGCATCCCAAACCTGCTCTCTGGGGTGCAGCGGCTGAGGACCCTGCCCTGCACCCTGGCTTTTCGGAGCACCCCAGCGTGGCCGGGCATGATCTGATCCCCGTGGCCATGCACCACTGTGTCTGTGGCCCCTTTCCCCCTCCGGGACCCTCCACTGCCCTGTCCCCTCTCCAGCATCCCTCTCCGAGTGGCTGTGAGTCCTCAGAGCACGTTAATCTCCAATCTGCTCTCGTGCCATGGCCGAGTGGGGTGATTTATGTGGCCATGGCAGGGCATCAGCCGCGGTGTTGGCCGGCGAGCAGGGGTGAGGAGTAATGAATATTTCATCCTGCGCAGGCCACCCCGCTCACCCACCCCCCGCTCGCATGATGTGCTTCATTAGCTGCCTGGCCTGCGCTAGCTGGGTAATAAAACTAATTGCAAATTTGTAATCTACTGCCGTCACCACGGTGAAATTGTCACACCGATGTGGCTTTGAGCACGGCCGTGCTGGTAACGAGCCCGTGTACCGGGAAAGCGCTGCTCAGTGCAGGACCGTGAGCTCAGCCACTGTCACCGCCGTGACCACCTGGGAGCCCTTGGCAAGTGCCACCGAGACAAGGGGGTGCAGGGACAGTGGTGCCCTCAGTGGTGCAGGGAGACGAAGGGTGCCCCCCAACAGCAGGGTTTGGGACTGGGCGCAGGATGCGGCGCGCGGGTGCTGGAGAATGATCTCCAGCCGGGAGCAGTCCCCAGCTCGGTGCAGAGCAGCCACTAGAGGGAAATGGAGACCGACTGTCACCATGTGCCACCGCGGCAGGGCGAGGTAGGAGAGAGCTCTGGAAGCTCAGGGACTGTGTCACCTCCCGGCGGGGACTGAAAGCTGGTGTGGCACATCCTATCCCATCCATCCGTCCATCCACCCGTCCGGCCATCCCTCCCTGCCGGCTCCCACGCAGGCCCACCAACCTGGGCTCCCTTTCTGGAGCAGCCTGTGCCCTCCAGCAGCCGCAGGGGCACAACCACGGGGCTGACACCTCCTGCACGCTCCCGGCAGCAGGGACTGCCCCGGTGCAGCATTGCACTGTCCTGCAATCGCCCTCACTGCCTTCCTGCAGGATTTCAGCTGCTCTTCCTCCCTTTTCATAACCTCAGCCCCAAGCAGCCCGAAGCCAGTGAGGAAGCATCCCTGCTTCACCCTCTCCCACCACCCAGCCCTGTCTCGCTCCCTTCTATGAGCAGGGAGTTGCTGTCTCCGTAATTGCTCCTGCACAGAGCTGCTTGGTCCCTCTGACCATCTCAAGATCCCGCTTTGAACCTACTTGAGCTTTGCTGAGCTGTTCTCTCGGGAGGATCACAGCCACGTGGGCACAGCCAAGCTTTACCCTGTGCCATAATTACCATTTCTCCTTTGCTCTCCATCCCTTCCTAATAACCCCTAACCCCTGATTTGCCTCTTTGGCCCGTGCTAAGATCTTGAGGGTCCCTGGGGAGGGACCCGTTATCACCTCTGTCCTGACACGGTGACTCTGCCTCTGCTCAGTGCCCACCCGGCTGGGCGCCAGCCTGCCCTGGCACCGAGACCCAGCCAGGGCACCCCAGGGTGACGGTCCCCAGGGCTGCGGCACCCTGAGCAGGAGAGGTGGAGTCTGAGCCCAGCCTGGCAGCGCAGAGCAGAGTGGAGCGGGTGAGGAGGGGCACTCACAGCCTTTGTAGATGTCCGTGGGGATCTGCACGGCAGCATACGAATAGTTAACCTTGGTCTTGAAGTTGGCGTCATCGGTAAACTCCAGCTTCAAGGAGTTGGACTTCTCCCTCTCGATCTCTTCTCCATCAGGATCGTCCTGGGAAAGGAGCAGAGCACACGGGGTCACCCAGGGGTGCCAGCCCCAGACACATGCTGGGAACGCCACTGCCCAAAGCCCATCACCAAACATCCCCCTGCGGAGACCGGCCATGCCGGCTCACGTGCTGGATTTGGCCTGTGGCCCGTGCCAGTGCCAGAGGCACAGGGGAGCGGGTGCTGGGACTGGGTGTACACAAAGGCGAGCTCTGGTTACCCTTGCCTCTCCGGCTTTGGTAGCACGGCAGGTATTAAATCAGACAAAAAAAAAAAACCCAAACCAAAAAAAAGCCTTGAAAATCAATTAGCAGCAAAAGGCAACTATCAAAGAACAAATTAAAACGGAGTGCAGCTTAGCGCTCTGTCAATAAGCAATGCAAACAATATTTAATTATGGTGGAGAGATGGCAAATTCCCCACTGCCGGCGCTGGAGTGCGCTCCCTTGCCTTACCAGCCCTCCCCTCTCTTCCCGGGGCCCTGCTGCCAGTACGGCAAGGAGATAAAACCCCTCCGGCAAGGCAGGGCCGGGCTGAGCCAGTGCAGGCAGGATGGCCAGTGGCTGCAGGCAGGGTGACAGGGTCGGAGCCGAGGCGCAGGGCCATGTGGGCAGCAGGAGAAAGGGGATGGCCTTGCTACAGAGCTGGGGAAATCGCCTTTGCCATCCCACCAGGAGCAAAGAAACCCAGGAGAAGGTGCTGGCTCCAGGCTGCCGTGCCCTTGCCACGAGCCCAGTGGCTGGGGAAGGCTGTTTGCAGCCAGCTGTGAGATGCTCAGGGTTGGAAGGAGGATGCTGCTGTTTGCAGCATCTGCCCTTTTGTGCCCCTGGAGCTACATCCCCACTGAAGAGGGGCTGAGTGCAGAGCTGCCTGCCCCATCCGCAAGCAGGGGCAGGGACATGCCAAGCCTGAGCTGGGGCGCAGGACGGCTCCGGCCGCTTTCCCATGGCCCCGGCTGCAGGAGCGAAAGGGGCGGGGGGGTGCAGGAGAGCAGGAGCAGATCTGGCCACCGAGCTGCCTGGTGAGGGAGCGAATTTCCCTGGAGAAACAGCTCAGTGCCTCTCCCTTTGTGCCTCCCCCCAAGTGAAGTGCCTATCTTGGAGCCCGCGTAAGGCTGTCTGATTGCAGTAGCAGAGATCAGCCCCGGAGAAACGACAGCAGACGTGACTGGAAGCATGAGCAGCTCCAGGCAGGGCTCGTGCGGTCCCGTGCTGGGGACGGCCGCCCAGAAGGATGCCCCATGCCACCCCGTGGCAAAGCACTCTGGCACCAGCAGGGACAAGGGGTAGGGGACAGTCCCATCCTGCTGTCTTTGATGGCCCAGGACGAGCAGCTCTCCCACCGGCCAAGCTCCTCTCAACAAAACCCAGGGACAAAAGACCTGAATTTCTCATGAGAAAAGCCATACATTTAAAGGAAAATGATGTGTTTGGGAAATAAACTATGAAGCTCGTTTAACACCCATCCTGGCCTTCTCCCCATCTCCCCTCTGCAGATGACAGGGAGAGATGCCACCTCCCCTGCGCCACCTCCGGCCGGCCACTGAGGCGGTGACATTCCCCTGACATTGAGAGGGGTGGCCAAACCATTCGCCACAGCTTGGGAGAATAACAGGATTGATATGCAAGCTTTGGGCTTTAATTCCAGCCGATGGATTGCGAGTGTAAACACGCCGCCGAGCCGATCCCGGCGCTGGGGCTCCAGCCATCCAGAAAGGTGCTGAACTCAATTACAGCCACAGTAGCCAAGCAGGAGGTGGGCAGGGACGGTCCCCACCTCCCCCGAACCACGCCGCCAAGATCGAAATCCAGATTACGCTCTCAATTTCATGGAAATCCAGAGAAAAGCCACAAAACTGGCGGCGGACCCCCTGCAAAGCTGCAGTGCCGCAGCAGAGCCAGCACCCCGGCTGCGTGCCAGGCCATGGAGAGCGGATCCAGCCCCAAACCTGCCATCAATGTGGGGCTCAGGTCTCTGGGGGAAAGCGGTTGCACACATAATAGTTTGTCCCTGCCAACCTCTCTGAGCACCAGACAGGGATTTAGAGGCGCCTGCTGAAAACAGGCTTTAGATGGGATAAAGCCATGGCCCTGAGGGCATCTGTAGCACGAAAAACTCTGCTTTGACACTAAAACCTTTTTTTTCCTCATCCCAGCAAAGTCCTGGTGACACCTCCCCATCTCAAATCAGCAGGGCACCCTGTCCGGGTCCAGCCCATCCACTGCCCCCCGCCACCGCCCGCAGCCGGGAAAATCCAACCCCTCCCTATTTCCCCCATGCTGGCATGGTTATTCCCCACTTCACCGGAGCTGGAACTACTGTATATAATTACTGCTCCTCTGTTTATCGTTATTCTGTTATATCACCCACTTCTAAGGGGCTAATTTGTATTCTGCCAGGTTCGGCGCTGTCTGGCTGCTCTCATTCATGTAGCTGTAAAGAGGGATATGTATAGATATCGGAGACAAATATACAGCTATCTATACGTAGGACACTTCATGCATCACTGACACCTATACGGCAAACAGACCTGCGGAAAGAGCTGATGTTATCCAAGCTACGTTTATCCTTTATCCGTAAATCTCCCGACCTCAACCGAGTTATTCCTGTTTAAGCCAGGCTGAGTTTGGCCCCCGAAATGGCGTCATTTCCCCCCGGATGAAGGCAGGCAAAGCCATCACCAGCCCAGGCAGGGATGGGAGCATCTCAGTGCTAGGCTGGGGCCACAAGGAGCCACCTTGGGAAGGCCGGAGGAAGAAATTCTGCATCAAATTTATATTAGAGCAAAGGAGAAGATGACTCAAGTTCTCTGGGATTTACACGAGTTTAACTGCGAGCATCTCGGCAGGCCCCCAGCCAGATTTTGCAGCATTTCTCATCATTACATTTCAAAAGAACTTGGAAACATCTATTTATCTGTTACAATATGTACAAGGTAACACAAGTAGGTGCTACAGTTTGAATATATTATTTGCTACACACCATTAGAAATCGACTCCATGGCAATATATCAATATTATACGTATTTATTGCTTCAGCAAGAAGTCATCGCACACCAAGAGCTTCTGCCATCTTCAGTGCTTTAGCAGCTGGGTTGCCAGTCACATTTTCTCTTGAGTCTCGCAAAATGATGGACAGGGGGCAAAAGCCAGAGATGCCCCCACACCCAGTGACCACCAGTGGCATCACCCAACAGCTTTACTGGAGGCTCCCATGCTCTTGGCAAGTACCTGCCTTCCATCACAACCAGTCTGGTGCTGGCTGAGGAGAGCCAGCCTGCCCACGGGCACAAGGACCATCAGGCGGTCACCACCAGTGATGGGGTTTAGAGCTGTGGATCGAGCAATGCCTCGGCCAGGCAGCTCCTGCGGATGCAGACACCCCCGCTGATTGCTCATCTCCATGGGAACGAGCCATCACAGCTAATGATGACTGCTTAAATGGCAGCACCGATGACAAATGCAGGACTGATCCGGCTGGTGGCGCAGGCGGCCGCTCTGGGATGCCAGCTGGGGTTTCGCAGCTCCGGACATGCCGGGTAGCCACCGTCTTCCTCCACGGTGCTCCTCCTGGTACCCTTGGCACCAGCAGAGCTCCTGCAAGCCGCACCACCCCGACAGCATCCCTGCATCCCACATCCTGCCCCTCGCATGCGTGATCAAGAATATATCGCACCGAGATCCCAACATATCCTTTTCAATTTCCCAGGGGCACCCATTCATGTTATGTCTGGAAAAGCCAGCAAAATATTCGTATCAACATGCTGTGATTACTACTACTAATGAATATAAATGGGATGTGCAGCTCAATTCACCCGCAAGCCTCAAAGCCTTTGCAAAGGTTGGGGGGTTCATTGCTGTACTCTGCAGGTGAGGGGAGATGAGTGCCAGGGCACGGGACCATTTGCCCAAGGTCACGGGAGAAGCTGGGGAGAAGAGTGGTGACAGGACATACTCGTCCGCCTCTTGGGGCTTGGGGAGGGGGGTGCCTTCCTGCCCAGCAAAGCCCCTGGCTGCGCCCGCACAGCACCCACTGGCAGCATCACCTTGCAGCGGCACCTGAGGGCTCCTCGGCAGAAATGTTTTCTTGTTGGTGCTAGAAAATGCCATTTTTTTTTGCAAGAAAGGGCCAGCTCTCCGATCTGAAGAGCACGCGTTCCCGCTCTCCCTGCTCAAGCTCTCCTGGGGGAGCCTGCTCCCACCTTCTGAGACAGAAAGATTTTGAAACCATCCAAACAAAGCACTTCACCCCATTTGGGGAGTCCAAGGAAACGTCAAAACCCCTTTTTTTTCCCAAATTCAGAAGGAGTTTTTTTCCCTTAACTGCAAACACACCACTGCCCTTGCCAGCTCTCAGGGCAAGCTGAGGAGAGGGACTGAGCCCATCCCTGGGGCTGCAGACCTGCCCTCTGACCCCCCAGCAAGCTCCAAGGCACATGGTTGAGAAAATCCAAGCCCATGCAAAAGGGCCTTTCTCCTCCTTAAATATCTCAGCTTTTCCTGAAATGCAGCAATTTAATGCCAGGGAAGGAGACGGTGTGTTCTCCAGCCACGTTCCTGCTTTTATAGCAGCCCAGGTTATAAATAACAATCAGCCTCTCCCGCCAGCCTGCTCCCCTATCCCCCTTCGCTTTTTTTAATCTTTGCCAAAGGTACTGTTTAGAGATCTTTCTAGACCATTTATTTTTAAATTACCAGCCAGAGGAGAGAAGAAGGGAAAAAAAAAAAAAAGAAAGAAAAAAGGCAAAAGAAAGAAACTTCTGGGGCTGATAGCTTATCGGGAGGAAATCCAAATGTCACATTAGTTGAGAAAGTTGGAAGATTAAATTTTCCAACACCCTTCATCTGCTGCTGACATTTAGGGGCTTTTTTTCCCCTTCTCCCTCTCCTCGCCGCATCTCCCGAGCAGGGTGAGCAGCGAGCGGGCAGCCCCCGCCTGCGGCCGGGACCGGTGCCATGCTCTCCCCTGCCTCCCCTGCACTGGAGGCTGCAGAGGCTGGTGTACAGCCTCCCACCACTGGCCCCTTTGCTCTCACCCCTCCCCAGGGACATCGAGCAGGCGGGTGGGTGCCGGAGGGCTGACTCTGGGGTGAGCAGTACCTTCACCTGCAAACTGCATGTCTACAGAGGGGAAGCGATGACGTTCGGTTTGGAGGGGTACAAAATGACACGATCCCACTTCTCCTCATCACATCAGTCCTGCAGAGAGGACACGGACAAGGACCAGGGCTTGCACGGATGTCCCCAGGGGTGGATGCCAGGCCCTGATGGATGCTGTACTGCCATCAGCTACATCTCTCCAACCATGGGAGGAGCAGCAACAGCAAAACCTCTCGTCTGCCACTTTACAGCCTGGGAACCAACAGCTCCTGGCTTATGCGAAGCAGAAAATGAAACCCGTAATGTGGTCCTCCAGCCGGGACCTGGGCACGGCTCCATCAGCTCCCACCAGAAAATGGCGTATCCCAGGGGATTTTGGCCTTAGCTGTAACTTAAGCATCATCCCCTGCTATAATGACAGTACTAAAGATGGAAAAACACTTTATTTCTGCATTGTTCTGCCTGTGATACCCAACTGAGAGCGTCTGCTAATTTGAACACTTCTCCCCAGATAAACCCCATAGCCCTTGCTAGCGGGAAAAGGTGAAAACTTTGCTTCTGCAAACATTTTGAGAGCCTTGGGGACCCCCAGGAAAATTTTCTGATGTTCCTGTTTGTTAAAAAACACTTGGAAATCCAAAATCTGTTTAGGAAGATAGTGGAGCTGAGGTACAAGCAAAATGAATAGGAAGCTCATTTCTTTCTCGTCGTAGTTAAAGCTGGCATAAGGCTTGTGAATAAGCCCCAGTTACGCTGAATAGGCATTGTCCATCAGCACTAACTCCATTTCAGCTAGATCCTGCTCAATTTAAATATAAAAATTGAAGCTAAATAAAGAAAAGACAGAAAGAGTGCTATTTAGTTCCATTCAGCCCTTCAAGTATCATCTCCCTCCTTTTTTATTTCAGCATCACCTTTTCTCTCCATTATTTTTGCTGGAATTAAATTTGCTGGGATTTCACCAGGAAGCAGCAACGGCATTGATAGTGAAGCGCCCTCCCTGCTGAACCCACAAACCTCGGCAAGAGGACACCCCCAATTTTGCTTGATTTCTCCCCAGAGGAAGACTGAAGTCGGTGTGGCCAATGATAGATTTGCAAGGCTGTTCCTCCCTGATGACACGCCATCTCCCTTGGGAAAGGGCTGGGGAGCAGGGAGCCAAGCCCTCGGGTCTCCAGGAACACCGCGCCACACTGCAGTGAGCGGTTTTTCCCTGGTGCCCCGTGTGCTTGGGAGGGCTCAGCAGGCACAGCTCCGAGGTCGAGATGCCTCCTATTTCCTAATCCTGCCTAATGTAACCAGGGATGCTCTCCTTGCTTGCAGAAACGGCTAATCCCAAAGCTAACAGCCACAAGTTGCCAGCTCGGATCGCCACTGCCAACACCGGCTGGGTGTGGGCAGCTGGGACTGGTCAGGGTAACACCGGGTATGGGGACATCCAGCCCCCCTGTCCCCTGCCTCGTGGCAGTGACGGCAAAAGCCCTGCCCAGCCTGATAGATGCATCAGTCCTTCTCCTTGGCCCCCCAGGCGGGGAGCTGCCCTGCTCCCCGGGCTGTCTCCTCCAGCCCCAGCTGCCAGCCAGTTTTTCCTCTGCTTCTATCCAAAATCCGCTTTAATGCATTTTAAGCCCATTAGTTCCATCCTTTCCAGAGTGGCCATGGAGAGCACGATTCTCCCCTCCCTCCTTTGACAGCTTCCCCCAGGCTGGGGAGGGACAGAAGACATCCCCTGCTCTGAATGAGCAGGACCCAGAGCAGGGAGACCTGCTCAGGAAAGCAAGCGCCCTCCCCTTCGGTCACAGTATCTGCCCGACCTCTCCCTTCCACCTCCCAGACTCTCTGTGGCTCCAGCTTCCCCTGCCAAGGAGCCCTCCTGCTGTCACCACCTGGGGACAATGGCACCGGTGGTTTGACAGTAACTCTGCTTTGAAGGCATCCATCTTCTGCTCCAGCCTGCCCCTGACTCTGAGGCATCACCTCCAAGGTCAGGTGAGAGGTGAGCCAGAGCTCGGCACAGGGTGTATCGCCCAAGCTAGTGGGACCCCATGAAGCCCAGATCCTCCCCCCCGCTCTGCACGGCGCCTTCTGAAGGCTCGCAGGATCACCCCAGCATTATTTTCGGACGAGGCCGTGTGGTTTGCAAGCGGTTTGCTGCCAACACCATGTGCTACCACTCCTCCTCTCCTGCTGCAGTACCGTCCCCTAATGGCACATCTGCTGCAGGCTCTGCCTCGGGGCAAGGACTGATACCAGGGCACCGTTCTGGCTGAGGCTGCCCCTGAGCCCCCACCCTGCTCTGCTCAGGGCTCCCGGCCAGCTCCGAGGACACCGCGAAGCACTCGCTCCCCAGTGGCCCTGCACCGAGAGCACCACTGACCCAGCGAGCCCCTATTTCGGACGGATCCCATGGCACAGCACAATGTAGGAGCCAGGTGACCCATGTCCTGCGAGCAAAGCAGGGTGTCGCGGGGCAGCAGCCGTTGTCAGTGGAGCACCCTGCGCCCGCAGCACCCAAGTGCCGCCACCGCGCAAAGGAGCTGGCAAATGCTGGCCCCCTTGGGAGCGCGGGGAGAGTGGAGCTGTCGGGTCTGTATTTAAAGCACTGATTGCCAGAAATCACAGGACGGCTGTGCTGGGAGGGGAGCAGAGAATTAGATTCAGTCTCTAATTAAATGTTTGCTCTTCATTTGAATTTCAGATGCCAGCTTTAATTTTAGAAACTTTTGCAGGCAGCAGAGCGACCTGCCCACCTGCCTGCTGCTGGGCCCAGCGCCGGTGGACAGATGCCACCACGGCTCTGCTGGGGGGGACATGGCTGCTCACCGGGCACTCACTGCCCACCGCAGAGTCTTGTTAGGCTGGCTGTAACGAATGCTGTGTCATGCCTCCCCGGTACGGTGCTGGGACAGCCCCAGCAAGGGGCTCAGCACTGGGCTGGAGCGGTGACTGTGCCAGCGGTGCATCAGGGACGGTACTCACGTATTCAGTGTCGGCCTTGGAGTCATAGTACTCGATGTCTTCTTCCTGCAGAGAAAAGGGAGAGATGAGTTAGTGCCAGGCAGGGACAGGGATGGCAGAGGGGTCCCTCCCCCCTTACTCGTCCCCTCGGCACCTCCGTCATGTTGCTGGCAGCCACCACATCACTGGTCACAGCCCTGTCCACCCCACGCTGTCCCTGAGATGTGGTCAGGACCCCACATCCCCCTCATCTGCCCTCCAAGGACCAGCCATCGCCTGCTACACTTCCCTCTGCTCGCGGCTGCCGCCAAGCCGCAAAAGCGCAGGGCCATGCACAGCCTCTGCCATGGCCAAACAGCCCCGTGACGGTGCCACTGGTGTGACCGCAGCCTCTGCACTGCCACTGGGTGCGAGGCTGCACCGTGTCCCCGCACCCAGGATGCTGTGGCCCTGTTGCAAGCATCGGGAGCTGCAGGAGAGCTGGGCATGGGCAGTGTGGCAGGCAGCGGCCCCACAGCCGGCAGAGCTCCCTCCCCGAACGGCAGAAACAGGGAGAAGAGTGTCCTTGCTTCCGTAGAGAAATGCACGTCGTTAATCTGGGGTATTTAGAGCCTATTTAGGCAGAAAGGTCTGCTCAGATTCCTCTTCCCCGCATGTCAGGACGCAAGGCAGCTGATAAAATTCCTAAAGAGGCAATTCGGAGAGCAGCAATGCTGTCACAACAGTGTTTCGTGTGCCATCAGAAGGGGTAATTAAAGGGCACTTGGAGACTCTGCGTGCTGGGACGCGAGCGCGATGCAGGCGCACCGGCAGCCGTCGCGGTGCTAACATGTCTGCCACTCAATCAGCCATCAGCAGCCGCCGCACAAACCAGCGTTCCTCCCCGCGTGCACAGGCAGCACTTTGGGATGATTATTGCTGTTATTATTTAATGAGGAAAGCAATCTGGGCCCAGAACAGAAACCCAGCCAAAACCTTAACGGTGCTGACTGCCTCCCCGTCCTCCGTGCTCCTGCTCTGTTGCTGCCTCTGCGGCACCCAGCCTAGTGTCGGGCTCGTGCCGGGGCTGGTGGCACCATGACACCAAGTCCGG
The DNA here is from genome assembly GCA_013389945.1 of Fregata magnificens. Classification (NCBI taxonomy): domain Eukaryota; kingdom Metazoa; phylum Chordata; class Aves; order Suliformes; family Fregatidae; genus Fregata; species Fregata magnificens. The sequence continues at coordinate 340,174 of WAAD01035304.1, read as the reverse complement.
CCATGGGCTTGTGGTGGTGGCACTGTGACACCCAGCCCACCCTGGCCACGGGCTTGTGCTGGGGGGAGTGGCACTGTGATGACCAGCCCAGCCCAGCCCAGTCACGGGCTCACGCTGGGGAAAGGGACTGGCAGGTTCGAGCAGCTTGCGAGGCAGCTGGCACCACCCGCTCCACTGTCCCAGCCCCACTGGGAGCTGGCAGTCACTAACCCCTCGCTGGCGTTATCCTCTAGCCACAAACCTGCTCCTTAGAGTGGTTTGCCACTCCTTCCCCAGGCTGTTAAGACACAAGATCACCAAGAGGTAGAAAAGCCCCTGGAGCAGGGATGCTGCTCTTTCGGGGGCACCCTGGCAGGCTGCAGGGCCGATGTCCCCCCAGGACGGGGATTGCAAAGGGCAGTTTCAGCATCCTCCTGGGCAGAGGGGCCAGTCCCCACCGTGGACTCTGTGACTCGAATCACAGCAATAAGGCAGCACCGAGAGGGGAAAGTGAAAAAAAATCAACGCAGCATCTTCCAATTTCTGCTATTAAAAAGCCTAGTCATTAAGGGAATGTACTTATTAATTATCTGTGATTTGTTGTGAAATGCTGAGGGGTTTACAACAACAAGAAAAGGGAAAAAGAAATTAATTTCTCTTCAGATGCCCTCCCCGCACTGCTCCCGGCCCCGTGCACACCCCTGCCCCTCGCCGGTGCTGCCGTCTCCCTGGGTCCACTGCCATCTGCACTTCCTAATTAAAGGAACCCCCGGGAGACCCGTAACACAAACGAGCTAATTTAATGTTTAATGATCTTTAATCAGAAGTGAGTGTGACTAACAGCAGCCATCCAGAAGGTGCTTTGTTATTCCTTTTATCTTCCATCAGCTCCTCCGAAAAGCTCGAATCCCCTCCGACATGTGGTGGCCCCGCTCCCGCAGTGGGGAGAGGGTAGCGAGGTGATCCTCACGGACGAGAGCCGGTCCCCTGGTCCTGCTTTCACCCACTCCAGCACTCCCATGGCATGGCACGGCACAGGGAGCAGACCTTCTGGAAGGACGCCTCTCCCACTGGTTTCTCTAGGGATCACAGAGCCCTTGCTATGCACGTTTTCAACCCCTGATAACCGCAGGAGCGGCCAGGTGAGATCCCGGCCCCCGTCACACTATTGCTGATGTTTGCACACATGAGACAACATGTGTGGGATGCCCAGCGTCACCACGGCCCTGGCTCCAGGACATGCCCTGATGCTAGGCTCCACCCTCCTCGCCACGATCTTGCTGATGCTGTGGGGCTTGTGGGGTGTGAGGGAGCCCGAGGGAGCCGGCAGGGCACCCGTGTCCCTGGCATCTGGAGGCCAGTGGAGCCGGTGGGAATTTATTCCAGGAAGGAGACACAGAGCCCTCGGAGACCATCTAGCGAGATGCCAGGGGTCTCCTGGGAGGCAACAAGGGGTCCTAGAATTTCCTCTCCTTAATATTTGTTTCCTAAATCATGCTTGCCTTCTTCACGTAATCCTCTCTTCCTCTTCCGATCCACCTTAAACCAAGCACCCGGTCTGTGTAAATAGCACTGATGTTTCTAGAGCCTTTCAGAATAAATACCAATAAAGAAAACAAGGAAGTGAAGATGTCGAGGGATTTCAGGGCAAAACAGTGCCCCTTCTCTTGCAAACAAGCCTGCAAAAAGCACTCGCCAGTTTGCGTTGAAGGGGAGGCAGATGCTGAGTAGCTGCTCCTCGATGATGTGTCAACTACTGCCCATTTTCTCACACCGTAATTGCCAAACGGCATCTGCGTAATGGCACTGCAAGCACCTTGTCGCTAGCGGATAAGCACAGGGTTATTTCAGCCTCCAAAACCCTTGATGCAAGTTATGGGGAAATGGCTTTAGGAGTTAACTGCAATCGCAGACTAATTTGCAAACGCCGCTGAAGCCATCGCCCAGGCTTCTCCAGCAAAGCCATTGAGTAACCACCATGCCTGCACTAAGCACTTGCGGTTCGGTGTCGCCGGGCAGCCCCTAGCCAGGGCTTGACCCAGGTGGGACCTCCTGGATGCGACTCCAGGGATGCTGCGTGTCAGAGTCTCCCCGGGGACACTACGTCCTGCGTGTCCCACTTGAGCCCTGCGTAACAGCCCTGTGCTCCAGTCCTTCACTGATTTCACACCAAAAAGCCAGGCAAAAAACTAATTAACGAAACCAGGCTGTAAGCTTCTAGAGAGCTGCAAGCTGGAGCCTTGCCAGCTCAGGGTAGGACTCTCCTTTGGCACGGGCGCTCCCTGGCCGTGCACCGGCAGACCAGGTTTCAACAAAAGCCCACAACAAGGAGTGGCACGGGGTGTATCACATCGGCAGCGAGGGGCCCTCCTCCCCCGCCACCTCCTGCACAGCCTTCTCCAAGAGCATTCACATAGGTCTTTTTTCCCCTAAAACAATTACAGCAACTAAAAATAACGTTAGAAAGGTCAGCGCTCTGCTATCTTGCTGTGGCCCGGCGATGTCAGGATGGAGGGGTGCTGGCCCAAACCTCCAAGTCAGTGGCCTAATGAGGTGGCAATCAAACCATGTCACGCACACAGCTGCCACCACCCTGAAAAAGCCTCGGAAGGAGCTGCCGGTGGCACATCAGCCCCTTGCTCCAGCCCATCCAGCCAGAGCATGCAGCCGGCAGGGACGCAGCAGAGCGGCTACGGCTCGCTCTCCCCCTATAGCTTTTCTATGAGATCACCTGAGCTGGCTAATCCTTCTCCTGTGGATCTGTTGTTCTCCACAGGATCACTCGCTGCCATCTTGTAAGGGTCACCCTGCTGATCACAGGTCCTGGGGACACTGCGGCTCCTCAGGGCGATTTTGCAGGTAGTTCCCACTGCACCACATTGATTTTGGTCCATCTCAGCCTTGTGGCTGCAAGTTTCATTTCTCCAAGTGGCATGGGTGACCCCTGAGGTCAGGAAATCTTTTTCAAGATTTAATTGGCTCTGGAAGAGCCAAATCCTGCAGCGGTTTGCCTTCCAGGCAGTTAGGAGGAATTTGGAGGGCGGTGGGGAAGACAAGCTGGATCCTGAGCTGGGACCTGCCCGCTTCTCAGCTGCCGGACGAGGATGGTGGCAGGGCCAGCATCCCAGCCCACGGCATTCCAATGTGGGGATGAGCCAGGTGACCGGGATCTGTGCTTGAGCAATTCAGCAGGTGGGGACAGCAAACAGGAGCTGGCGTGCCCGGGCAGCAGTAGTGGCTCTGCTCACCAGCAGCTGTTTCCTCTGCCATCAGCACTTATAATGGGCAGCGAATATTTAGGGAGTTCTTCTTGTCCCCAAACCATTAAGCATACAGAAATAGCAACAGATTTTGCTTATAGTTGCACCTTTCGTATAGAAGATAGCCTGCAGCGTGTCACGCAGCTCACGCAGCTCCGACCGCACCTGCAGCACCCGCAGCCTCGCATCTGCATTAAGGGCTGGGTGGCAGCAGGGCACAAGCAGGGGGACACAGTGCGTTCCCACCGCAGCATTGCCCCTGCCAAGCCCACCCACATCGGGAGGAGCGGGATGGAACTGGCCGATGCCTGTGCCTGGGGATGGGTCCCTGCCAGCCAGTTTGCCCCAGCTGGGGCTGGAGGTCCCAGCCAGGTGAGGGCTCACCTCAAGGTCTCCCAGTCCTGCCAGAGGCACAGCAGCCTTCTCGGCTGTGTAACAAAGCAAAGAAAGTGTTTCTGCAACAGCTGCCACGGGGCAGTGTGAGGGCCACAGCCAGGGACAGGCTCCCAGAGGGACCAGATGAATTCCTGGGAGAAATTCCTACCTGCAATTGCAGCCACACCTGGCTCTGGGCATTATGAAAAACACTGGCAGCGGCTGGTAGAGGCTGAACCTTTTATTTCCACTGGGCTAGAGCTATCCTTGTCCATACGTGTCATGATGAATCCTTCCCCAGTCCCCAGGAAGAGGGAAATACTCACGGTTAACCCCAGCCACCTTGGGCTGTCAGACGGACCCAGGACCTGCCTGGTGGGGACCGTGCCTCTCCTGCAGCCCTCGCCATGCGAGTCCCTTCCCATCCTATCCAACAGCAGAGACCGTACGCATTACTGAGGACAGGTGGAAACAGTCATCATAACCTGCCTTGGCATCTTTTTTTTTTAAAAGCAATTTCCTCCCTCTGCCTCTTTGACAGAGCTGGGGAAATATTTAAGTGACCCGTCAACAGTTTTTTCAGCTCCCCGAGAAGATGTTTTATCTGATCGCGCCTCGCTGGCTATTCTTCTTTACATGGCATCTCCCATCCACTCCCGCTCCTTCAAGCCTGCCTTGGACGAGACACAACCGCCTCTCCCTTCCGCTGCACCTCAGTACCACGGGGATGCCAGCACCCGTGCAGAGCCAGTGGGTGCCGGGGACCCCCTGCCCTGCCAGTGATGGGATGGGATGGGATGGGACTGGATGGCAGCACCCGGCAGGAAAGCCAGCAGCCCCCGCACCAAACCATCACACCCGTGGGACCACCACGGGTGGCCCAGCCATCTTGCAGAGCGGGGGGCGAGGGGAGCCCCCTCGAGCCCCATCCTTAGCTTGTAAGAGGGAATGGCACCAACACAGGGTTTTTGTGAATGATTTTCTTGTTCTGTGTTTCGGCCAGAACAGCTCTACAGCAAGGTTGGTGCTTTAACACAGTAATTCTCTGAGCGTAATGAAAGCTGACATTATATCAAACACAATAAAGACTCTCAGTTGATGGAGATCATTCCTGAACACACAAACCCATTAAACTGAAAAAAAAAATATCAATTCTACACACTCGCCAGCCAAAAGAAAATGTGATTTGTTATCTAAAAGAGGGTTATAAACACAGCTTCAATGCACTTTCTGTGCTGTAATGAAAACTGGGTTTGAAATGGCAAGACGACTGCAAATTAGAGTATTTGATTTTATTTTCTAACTTTTTAGGTAAACCTTCTACAAGGGCAAGTACAAGGTTACGGCGACGATCTTTCTGTTCTCAGCCGATAAGTAGGATCTGTAATTAAAGGAGAAGAAAAATGAAATGGGGATAAGGAACTGGTGTTCGCCCTTCTAACACCGCTTTGAACACAAAGCCCTGCCTGCATCGCCGCGGCAAACCCACAGGAACAGCGCCGGTGCCCACGCACGGTGTGGCACAGCCGCCGCTCCCACCGCAGACACGCACCAGGTGCATTGTGGCGACGCCGGATTCAGCAGCCGGTCGGCAGGGCCCCATGCCTAGAGGGATGCTGCATCCAGGGCTGTACAGCCGCAGAGGGGCATCCAGCTGTGCCACCACATCCCCCCGCTTTATCCCTCACCTTTCTTGGGCAGCTGGGAGCGAAATCTCTGTTATTCGTCCTGTCCTTCCCCATTTGGCAAACAGTGATCCCGTTTTCCCCGGAGTTTTGTTTCTAATGGAGCTTGAAATTATCTGGGCTTTGTTATTTCCTTGCGTGCTTGCAGGCAGGGGTTATGGATGGGGGCAGTGGCATGGGGCTGCCCGCACTCCCTCTGCCGCCTCCGCGCACACTACCACACCCCAAAACCACCCGTGCTGTGCCCAGCAGCTAAACCCTGTCTCCAGCAGCTCTTGCATCTGCAGCTCAATGTATAGTTTTTTTTTTTTTTTTTACAAGGAGAAAGGACCTGCTGGGCTCTGACCCTTCAAACATCCCTTTCCAGCACCCGAAAGGTGGGGAGAGGTGGGAGGCAGGGGGGCAGCAGGCAGAGGAAGAGGGGAGCTTCCCAGCTTAGCTGTGGAAAATGCAGTGAGGAAGAACTGAGAGAAAAACAACAGTAATAAACATTTTATGAAGCAGAAAATGGCTTATAAAGAAGTCAACTTTTAAAGGCAATTTATATAATCCTGCCAAGCGCACATAAATGTGGGGATGGCTCTCTGCAGCGTCGGAGCGTCCCTTAAAGGGATGCATAGCTCTGGCAGCCCCAGCAGACTGACACGCAGTGATGACGATGCCCTGGGATGCATTTTGCGGCTGGCGGTGCAGACCTGCACCTTCGACAGCGTCCTCCGGACAGCATGGTCCCTGCTCCCATGTGCCATGAGGGTGCAGGACACCCAAGACCCTGCTGATGGCGCTGGGATGGGGCTGAAGGTCTGGAAAAGAACCTAAGGCACTGGAAAACCCTGGAGGAAAGCAAAGCACCTGGGCAGAGAGGAGCTGGGACAACACGGAGCCGGCTGGGACGCCTGACAGGCAGCATGGCAGCTTGTCAGTGAGGATGGATACAAAGGATGGCAGCAAAAAACTCAACTTGACCTTCTAGCGTTTTTATAGCTACATTTTGCAGGTCTCTCGCCTGAGCAGGGTGGCAAACAGAGAATGCAAACAAGGTAAACAGCATGGTGGTGTAGGCTGCAGCCCTAGCACCTCCATCTGCTGCTGGGGATGGTCTGCATGGGGGACTCAGCACCGCTGCCAGGGCTGGGGGACAGGGCTGGGGACATCCAGAGCAGGGGGACAGCCCTGATGTGCCTCAAGGGACAGACTCCTGTCGTTCTGCACAGAGTGGAGCCAGCCTGTCTCGGCGGACCCCCTGCAGAACCCTGGATGCAAGTCTGGAGGCCAGAAGCTTCTCACTGGGAAAACTGGTTGGCCAGGCCACTGCAAACTGGGAGCTTTTTGTGGTCTCTTATCATACCAGTGCCAGGCAGTCGCAGTGCCCTGTGGTGGGAGCCTGCCCCACATCAATGGGACCCAGCTCTCGCCTTTCCGGGACTCTGCCAGCCTCCGTCGGCGCGTGAAGGTGCGTCCCTGAGAAACCCTTGCTGTGCAGGCAGGGAAGGGCACAGCCTCTCCTCCCTCCAAATCACCGAGGATGATACAACGGCCCCGCACCACAGCCTGACCCGCTGTCCCCCCGACCCAGCCCACCGTGCCACCCCGAGCTGCCACCCAGCCCCGGGGTGAAACAAGCTGGAGGAACAACGTGAGGGGTGCCCCGGGTGCCACAGCATGGGTGACCTTGGGGCCAAAACCGCTTTCAGCCAAGGAAAGTGCTCCGGTGTCCAGGGGAGCTCTGGGGACACGGCCCCAGCTTGGCACAGCCGGAAGACATGGGGGGCCTAAGGGTGGGCAAGGACAAGGAGCAGGGATGCGGTGGGACAGTGTGGGGCAGGAGGGAGTGTTTTGGGAACAGGGAGGTGCTTTGCAAAGCCCCCTGAGGTGGGAGGCTGAACTCAACCCCTTCAGAAAGGCCAGCATGGCCGGCATGCAGCTGGGAACACCAAAAAAAAGCAAGAAAAAAGAAACTTTCCCCATAGAGATGGGTCATGAGCGATTGCTGCCAGCAGCCTCTCAGCCACTCGGGCTCCTGCTCCTGTTTCATTTTCCCCCGGACTTCCATAGCAACCCATCTGCAGCGAGGTTTAATGGGGCTGCCATTAGCACTAATGCAGCGCAAACACTCAGCATCTGCCAGCGCGCCTTCGGATGGAAACACAAAAATAACCGCGCTCGCTGCAATCTGTCATCGACTCCGGCGTGAGGTTAGGACGTGACACGCTGGGAGAGGAGGGGAGAGCTGCGGCCAGAAGGAAGAAGCCGCTTGGTGGCAAGGGAGGAGAGGAGGAGCTGGGGTTGCTGTGCTGCCGCCTTCCCTGCCCGCTGCCCATGCCAGCACCAGCAACAAGCTGGGGGCGGCAGCAGAGCCAGTGTCACTGGAGTTGGTGTGAAGGTCTGACCGTGCCCTGGCATTTTACGGATGAAGGACGGCAAAAGGAGGTTCAACCCCGGCAGCGAGAGCCATTTACGCAGCCCCTCCATCCCTCTGCTCTGCCCGGGAACCAGGGCTGATGCAGGCAGGGCTAATGCAGGCAGGGCCTGGCAGAGCTGCCTGCTGCGGGATAGCAAACACCCAGCACCCCGGGTGCCGTGCGCAGAGCCGGGCCAGTCCATCAAGTGTCCCAGCCAGGTCTGGGCTGTCCTGATAAAGCTGCGGTGAGCTCTGCAGTGACGCATCGCTGCACATTGTTTCTGGGTGACTCGCTCCTAATTACCTTGATTAAGTGGTTGCAAACAGTGCTATTAAAAATTTTTTTTCTACAAAAGTGGATTTCTGAAAGGTTTGTGCTGTGAATGGCAAAACGAGCCAAGAGCTCCCCAGCGCTACAGCCTTTCCGGTCATGTTTTGTATCCCAACTGTTATCCCCCTCGCAGCGGAAGGCCAGCCAGGTCTGGATAGAGAGGGAGCTCTCTGGGGCTCCGGAGGGGCCCTGCAGCAGGAGTCCCCGCAGCGCGGCAGCTGCCTGCCTCTGCAGCCCAGGGGATGAGCAGAATCACCCAGGACTGCTGCAAAACGCAGGGACCTTGCTCCAGTTCTGCCCGCCCTGCGTATGCCCCAGCCACAGGGCATCCAACGCTGGGTGCCAGCCCAGTGTGGGGTGCATGGGGCCACCACGATGCCCTTGGGGTACCCACGGCCAAGCTTTGGGTGCTGCTCAGGGATGAGCTGCCCTGGGGTTCCTGACCCCAGAGGACACACAAGATCAGGCCAGAACTAGGGACAGAGATGAGAGCCTGTGGGAGATGCCTGTGGCTCCCCCAGCGCTGCTCCCAGCCTCCCCCGGGAGCCCTGAGCCCACAGCCGAGGTGCTGGCGAAGCACTAGCGTTGGCATCAGCTGGTACCCACGCCAAACCTCGTTATCCTCTTAACCTCCCCTCCACTGGCCTCCCAGAAAGAGGTGACAATAATTCAGCAGTGCTCTCATACAGAAAGGTCTTGGTGACCGCTGGTGCCAATGACAACTGTCTGCTGGATGGGAGGGCCAGCAGGGACACCTCACCTCTCCTTAGTGAGGCTGCTTCTGCTAATGACTGGAAGATCCCTGCCAGCTCAGCCTCCCCAGGTGCCTATGGGACACAGCTTCTGGGGGGACGAGAACCAGCCACAAGCGTCCACCCGATGCTGGCCACGTGGCGAATGAAAGCCAAGCAAGTCAACACCTTGCCTTCTCTTCTGCTCCTCCTGCCTCTTCCTCTCCACTTCAAACCCTGGTGACCATCGCCAATGGCAGGAGGGTCTGCAGGAACGGGATGTGGCTCCAGGTCCTCATCTCCTTTCCTCCCTGAGCAGATCACGGTTGCAGACAGAGAATTAACCCCCAAAAAAGACCAGCAAGGCCTGGCAGTAGGGCTGTCCCCTGGCTGTCCCCTCTGCGACTGCAGGGGGTTCCCCAGGGCCAGGCAGGATCTGGCCCAACCTGGAGGAAGGGGCTGGGTGGCTCAGGAGTATTTTTTATTGTAGACTCCATTTGCACTGGAAGGAAAACAATCTTTCCTGCCTTTTGTATTACTGTTATAATTTGAGAGCGTTTCCAGACAGAATCCTTCAGGTTCCTGCTGAGCGTTATCACCACCAGAATTACAAAGTCAAATGCAATCATTAAACCCGCATCTTCCCTATTCCAGCCCAGATTGCTCCTTCCCCCAGAAACAGCCCCCACCACAACTGCTGGCAGGTGCCACGGATGAGCCGCTGCTGCCGTCACCCCGCGCAAGACCTCACTCGGCACCAAACCCTCCGGCTGCCGGAGATGGAAGGGGGGTAAGAGCCCCCCCGGCCCCCAAACCCTCAGCGCTGAGCCGCCAGCTCGACCTTCACCTCCTGCCTTCTCCTTACGGTGTGTGCAGGCAGAGGCAAGGCTGGAAACGAGCTCAAAATTGCTTCATTTGCTCTCGTTAGTGCTGGCGGGAGGCGGTGGCAGGTCCACTGCATGCCGAGCAGCACTGCACGGCCAGCGGTAACTTGCGAGAGAGCCGAGAACACAGGCAAGGAGGGAAGGAATAGCCAAGCGATGGGAGCAGGGATGGGACGAGGAGCTGATTCCTGTGCCAGGAATCACCCCCCAGGGCAGTGCCTCCGCAGAGCTCGGTGTCCAGGAGGGAAGGGGGTGGGAGTGGCTGGGGCGTGCGCGGAGCCTTACCCGGATGTTGTCCTGCCAGTGGTGAGCCTTCTGGAACTTCTCTGCCGCATTGGCAAGTCTCTGCAAAGAAAGCAGGAGAGAAGTGAGCCTGGGGAAAGCAAGAGGAGCTGGGCATCGCCCACGTCAACCTGGGACCATGGGTGCCGCCCCAGCACCCCGCCATCTCATCCCCCAGGACCCTGTCACCCCTCTGCTGCGCAGGCAGGGGGACAGGAGGAGGGATCATGGGCAGGAATGCCTGGAGAAGGATGTCCTGGGCACAGGGAGCTGGTGTTTCTCTGCTTGCTCCTGCCTTTCCCGGAGCAAGCCAGTGTCTCCAGAGGAATTGCTGCCACTTGAACTCAACCAGGTCTGAGCCATCACAGCTTGGTGGCTGTTGGCATTACCACCAGAGCCGGGCAGGCTCTCATTCGTGGCGCAGGGCAAGGGCGGAACCTGGGTCCCTGTGTCGACAGCCCCCAGCTCTCTGCAGGGCAAGGCAGGGCAGATCCTTCAAAAATGCTTCGAAAACCCCCTTGAAATGCCCCAGCATTGGAGCCCAGAAGCGTGTGGCTCTGCCCACCTGGATTAACCCCTTCAAGTGCCTGTGCCCTCCTTCACCCCGTTGCACGGCCAGGGCCATTGGCTTAGTGGCACTGAGCCTGTCTGCAGCACACCAGCACTCCCAGGGAGCTGGGGAGCAGGAGAGGAACCAGCTATGAGACGCAGCAGCTCTGCCTGCAATTGCTGCCTGCAGCGGGACACTCCAGGGCTGAGCTGCCTGTCCAGGTCTCACCCAAGGCTAGGGCAAGCACAACCTTCTCCCACTGAAGCACACGAGGCTTCAAAGGAGACAAAAGCGTCTCCATTATGATGGCTCTGGAGGCAGCAGGCAGTACAGGCAGGCTGCTGCCTGCGCTGGGGTAGCGAGAGGAACCAGGGCTCGCCAGGAGCAGGATGGGACGATGCTCAGTACCGGGGCAGCCTCGCTGGGCTCGGGCTCAGCCACGAGAGGCCTCACCAGCACAAAGGGTGCAGCAGGGCAGGGCTGGAGACCAGGCAGTCCCCAGGGTACTGGCAGTGCTGGGAAGAAGCTGCAATCTGGCCTTTAATGGAGCCAAAGGGGACAGACAGGGCAAGAGCCCCAGGCTTTCCAACAGGATCCATTCCACATCACTAAGCAAATAAAGCCAAGAGCAAAACAAGTGACACAGACCTTTCCCTCCCACCCTTGACCAGCCCCGGGCCCCCAGGGGTGCAAGCAGCTGCCTGGGGACCTTCCTGCCAGGGCTACACAACCCAGTTAGCAACAAAGCCCAGCTAGAGGTCGCACGGTGCCCAGAGCCAGCCCACAGAGCCGAGAGCCACTGGGACCCCTGGGTGCCAGGCACCCTCACCGCTTGCAGGGGCATGGGGTGCATGGGTTTATCTCTGCAGCCTTGCAGCACCCGGCACAGCCCACCCACTCCCCACCAGCCGTCGGCTTTACAAGGCTCCTGGGGAATACACGCCACAGAGGTCTCAGCTCCGGGGGCTGAGTGGCTAAGCTGTACGGGGTTAATTGGCCATGAGGCTTGCGAGGCTGTTGCAACCCAGGAAGGCTCCCTAGGGAGTTAGTGGGAGATGCATCAAGCAAAGATGCGCCTTACGGCAGGCACTGCTGCATCGCCTGCTCCTTGTTTCCCTGCATCCCCCAGTGGGATGGGACATGCTCTGCTCCATGCAAGCGATGCCGGCAGCCAGAGCATGGGGAAGGACAGGAGCCCTGGCTGCCTCCAGCCTCCTGAATTGGCTAGGAGGAGCACCGACAATGGGGTGACATCCTGGGCCAAACAACAACCCCAAATCACCGCCTGGGCAGCACCACAGAGATGCACATAAGATTCCCAGTGCTACTGCACACCTGACTTTCGCGCTGTGAACCACAAATCCCAGAATGAAACAGCACTCCTCTGCTCAACGGGGACCTGGCATGCCGGCGGGTGCCCACTGGGGCAGCAGTGAAGTCCAGCTACATCCCTGGGAATTTATTTCACCAGGGCCTGGAGAGTGCCTGGCTACAAGAGCACACACACACACAAGATGATGATCTCTGGAGAGGTGGGCAGGAGCCCTGGGCACAGCTGCATGTACTGCAGCCACCGTCCCCGCTGTCACCAGTTCCGCCAGCGCTCCCATCAGCACACGGGGATGCAAAATGCCTCAGCCCTTCTAAGTGGATGTTTGGGGGAAAGGAAGTCCCGAGGCTTCACGGTGTCTCCTTCACGTGCCCTGCTGCCTGCAGGAGAGTGGCAGCACCCAGTCCTGGCAGCACCCAGCCCCAGCAGCGCGGCAGGAGCAGGGCCACAACAGTGGGTGCTGTATTACTGGGAGCGTGGCAAAGCACAGGTACTTGAAAGTAAGGCAATGAGCGGTGAAAGACATCATAGATCTGGCCCTCCCCAGCCAGAGAATGCAGCTTGTTCTTATCAGATGCATGGAAATGCGTATCCATCACTGCATAATCTCGGCACGCGCTGGTCGAAACTTTCCTGTTTAATCTTTTCTCTTTTTTTAATCTTGATTTCCAAATCAAAGTGCTTGCTTTCAGTGGCCAGCATCCAAGGGGAAAGATCAGCTATCAGCTGATACCAAAGCAGTGGTGGAGAGAAGAGAATGGGAGACAACGTGTGAATGGACAGAAAAGCCAAGTAATGTTAATTTTCAGGGCAGTTTTGCGGGGGGCTCACCTGAGCAGACACAGCCCTGCCTCCCCGGAGCTGCCTAGAAAAGCTGTGGCACCAATTCTGTACCTCATTCTCCCAAGCTTTTGTGCTCTGTTTATATATCGAGATGGCTGATTAAAGGTGAGCATTTATTCTGAGTCGTGTTTAAGGCAGCAGTGATGAAATACGCATTTTTCTATACTTGATAAGAGCGTGTTTGTTTATTACAGGCCAGGATAAGATTTATGGACATCTTTAACTATTCATCGCCTTGTGCGATGTGCCGAAGTGCCTCGAGGGTTGCAAATGGTGCAGTAAGGGACGTCTACACCCAGAAATGACACTTCGACGGAAGATATTTTTCCTCTGGAAAATGTCAATTCGTCAAAGTCGATCTGGACACAACTTTGTTTTTTAAAAAAAATAAATCCAGATGTTCTTGTTTGATAAATAGCACATTGCAGGAATGGGGGAGCCCGTAGCAGGACGGCACAACCATAGCAGGGTGCTGTGCCAGCTCCCGGCTGCCAGCAGACACCCACCCCAGGAAAAGTGCCCCAGAGCCTCCCAGCTGTTGCTTCTGCAGCATTTTCCTCGCTGAAGACATTTTGACGACTTGATCGAGATGGGGACTGGGAGGAGAGAGGCACCAAGTGGACAGCCAGCCATGCCTCCTCTGCAACAGGGGATCCTCTGCCCATCTCCATCCCTGCTGGGGGACATGCTCGGAGCAATGCCGTGTCAGGGGGCTCCCATGGGAGCAGCCCCATCCCGTCACTGGCTGGTGCTAGAGGGGAGCCCCGGCCAGCCCCTGCCCAGAGACAGGCTGCTGGCACGAACAGGATGGGCAATCGCTGAATTTGGGATCCTCCAAAACCGTGGCAATGAGGACAGAGCCCCCGAGGAGGTTATCTGGGAGAGCTTTGCTCACAAGCAGGACTTGGAGTCTTATTTTAGGGCCAGGAAGGTGCTGCTGCTCCAGCAAACCCCCCCAGCCACGTCTCCCTGGGGAAGGTGACGGGTCTGCCCAGAGCCACACATTGCTGCAGGACATCCCCATTAATGCCAAATAAGTTCACCACAAATAACGTTATCGTGATCGATACAGCTCAAGGATTATTTCTAATCCTTAATAATGATTAAACCATTATTTTTCAAGTGCTACAGATCAATCAGTCCATCTCAAAGCGCAGTGCATGCAGGGACTGTGAGATGCCCGGGACGCAGGCAGCACGCTGGGGAGCTGGGCAAGGGTCTCGTGCTCATATGTGGCAGCCACTGAATCCTCCCGGGGGCTTTGGACCTGGGGTTGTCAATTGTGTGGTTCAAACAGCAAGAATTAGAGGAATTACCAAAAATAAGGCGTGGGTGTGAAATACCTACAAATTTCCAGCAGGCTCTGGTGCAGGGACTGCCCTGGCCATGGCACTTTAAGGAGCACGGTTCTTTCCCCAGAAGTCACCGAGGGGTAAGGACAGGAGATTCAGAGGCTAAAACCACCAAATTGAAATGACTCCACAGGTCATAAAAGGCCAGCAGGAGATTTGCAAGGGATTGCTATCTGGAGATCCCTACGGTGGGGGTCTACGAGGGGGAAGGTGCTGCGTGGGCTTTATCGCATCCCTGCCTCTTTCGTATTCCGCATGGTGCTCCTCTCTGCCTCGCTGCTCACCCAGGCAGATCCATCAGGAGCTCCCTGCTCAGTAGACTGGCTTGCCTGGGATTAAGGAGCCTCGGGGACAGCATGGACTTGGGATGGGCAGGCAGTGGCAAAGACAGCATGGCCAGGCGCACGCCCTCCCTCCCAAAAGCCGCACAGGAAAGGAGAGGGGGGATGAGGTGGGTGACCTTCCATCTGCCTAGAGGATGGCACCTCCGAATGCACAGCTCCTGTTTTTCCCCCACTCTGCTCCAGGACCTCGCTTCTCAGCCCCGATCATCCACAAACTCACCCACTCCACCCTGAGCACGGCTCACCCACGCATGCTCACCCACAGCGGCACCTTTTGGGGGGCAGCTGATCTGATGCCCCGAAGCTGCTGGGAGCAAAGTGTTGGGAAACACTCTGAGCATCAGAGCTGGTGCAGACAGGGACCGCAACCTCCTCTCTAGGTGGAGAGGACTGTCCCTCCTGTCAGCATCCCCACTGCTTGAGGGGCCAGCGTGCGGAGGGACTATCCCCAACACAGCAAGCACCCAAAGGTGCTGCCCACCTCCTCCTCATCGTCCCTTCTCCCCCATCGCACCCAGGGCTCTCCTGCATTGCTCCAGTATTTTTGCACAGCGGCTTTCCAAGGGAAACTGGTCCAATGCTTTGCTAAATCTCGCTTCCCAGCCCCCATATGGCAGTAAGTATGCCCTGGCTGTTCCTGACTTGGTCAGATCAGTGGATTTAACTTGGGAGGCAGTGGAGCAGAGACCAGAGCGGCATGGGGAGGCCAAAGGCCGAGGCTGGATTTATAAAACAGGATTACGGCAAACACCCTGCAAGAGGAGACCGAGCAGCCCTGCGTAACGGCAGCAACGGCGCCCGTGTCCCAAGCCTCCGCACAGAAATAAAGTGCCCCACACCTGTGCCGATGCTGGGGGTATGCTCCTCCAGGAGCCTGGGATGGTGTCCCCAGCTTCTCCCTGCAGCCGATAAGGAAGGGCCCAGCAATGGCCCGGCACGCAGCAGCTGCGTGTGCCCAGATATTTGCTCCAAGGGAGAGCTGCTCCTGCTAAGCCTTCATTTAACTCCCCTTCGCGCGACTGTTATCACCCTCATCTCAGCGCCTCCCGAACGGTGTGAAGTGTATTAACCTCCCGCACCTGAGCACACAGCTGGAAGGAGAGATCTTTGCTGGAGATTAAAACAGCCCTGCGCTACCGGGCCAGAAAGGTCCATGCAGCATCTCATCATCCCAGCCCTCCTCCCAAAGCGAGGAAACACAGGTAAAAGGTTAAGACAAGAAAGTGAAAAACAAACACGATGAAACCAAGCAACCCAAACCCCGGGCAGGAATGCTCCCTGGGACTTGGTTTTGCAGCTCTTCCTCCTCCACGATGGAGGAATGAGGATGGCTCAAGCCCTCTCCTCTGGCACCAACTCCCCCTCCATGGATGGGGCACCCCGAAACCGCATCTGTCACCATGGAGCATCCAGAAAGGCGAAAGCCCGTTCCACGTGCTTCACACGCCTCCACCTCAGTCTGCCTGAGAAGAGCAAAGGGCACCTTCTCGCTGTGCCACAGTCCCACCTCCTGCCACCAGCTCCAGGGTGCCCCCGCCCCGGCTCTCCCTCTCGTCCCCAGCCTGTCCTCTCCCTGTGCACCAAACTCACCGCACGCACACCCCTAAGCAAACCCCAATGGCACAGTGCACACACAGCCATCAAAAAATGATGAACCAGCAACAAAAGAAGACAACCCCCTTATATACACGTCGGGAATATAAATCTTGAGTAAACACTGTAAAGCAGCGAAGCATCTCATCCCGTAATAATCTCCGAGACAGTTGATCCCAGGGCTCTTATTACACCGGCAGCCATCATCTGAAATCCAGTCGGCAGCGGGCTCAGCCACGGCTGAGTATTGATCAGGGAGGCAGCTTCAAACATGCTGCGGCGTTTTTCTTTCAGAGCACTAACTTGTTTGTCAATAACTCCCTCGGCTGGGTGGAGCGAAAGGGGTGGCCGGAGCCCGTTTCTCCTCCTCCGGTGCCCAGATCCAGCCCGTCCCTGGGGGAGGATGGAGCTGGGGCCAGCGCTGGCTGCTAATGCTCTCCTGCCCATGGGGGGGGCAAATAAAGCCCCAGTGAATAGTAAAGAGCAGGTGGTAAATCCTCCAAGGGCTTCCAGACCCCGGTGTTGTACCAGCTGGTGCTTGCTGCTGGGGTCTGGCAGGGCAGTGAGCGGGGAATGCCTCCGCAGAGCCAGCCCCGCCAGCAGTAAGGGTTACAAGCACAAACCTGGAGCAAAACCAGAGCCAGAGCTGCTGCAGACCTCACGCAGGGCAGTGGCACGGCAAGCACCCGGCCCTGGGAGCCTGGGGTGGGCCCCGCAGCCACAACTTTAATCATTTTACTGACCATCTCAGTAACCCACAGCTCTGCAGGCCAGCAGTACATAGCTCTTGTTCCCCTGCCAGCGTCTCTCTCTGCTCCTTCTCCTCCAGAGACACAATTTTTGCTGGTAAGAAACACCATCACCAGTCATAAGAACCACAAGGAGTGGAGGAGTGAAACATCCCAAGCAGATGGGTACCATGTGTTTGCTGACGGTGGGGAGGAAAGGGAAGGCATCACTGCCTGGGGGGTTTCTCCTACCCCAAAGTATCGCTCAGGCCTCCAGAGCAGCTTAACTTCTTGCAAAGGGAAGAGCACCAAGGGCAAAAGGACAGCGCAGGTTACCAGGCATCCTACGGCACGCGCATTGCCGGGCGCTCTCTTCAGCTCTTCTCCCCTTGGAGAAAAGCCCCTCTCTGTTACCCTTCTCCCCGCGTTTCTGCCCTCCATGAGGGCTGACATTTGCTTGCCAAAACCGCAAGCAGAGAGCAGCTCTGCCCCTGCTCCCCATCGCCCTGACTGCTCCCCAGGAGGGGAGGAGGAGGGCAAGGGGGGCTGTGCCCTGTGCCCCCATGGGGACGCCTGTCCATGTGGACCAGCAATAGCAAAGCCTCAGCTCAGCTGCTCAGACCGTCCCTGGCTCCTGTCTTCACCAATATGATGCCAAATAACCACTGCTCCATTCCTCCTGGGGGAGAAAGGGCGAACATGAGGGTGCAGGATCTGTTCCCACCTCCACCAGCAGTGAGACAGAGACATGAGATGCAGGATGGACAGATGGGGCCAGGTACAGGCAGGTGCAGGCAGGCTTGGCCTCTCTCACTGCCCCCTTGCCCTGCACAGAGCCAGCAGAGGGAGTTCAGCCGCACCGGCATCGTCACTTCCCGCATCCTCCTGCCTTTCGCCCTGGATGTATGGCAGCAAAAACTGCTCCCGCGTTAGATATGCCTTTAAACTGTACTGTTAAATGCCATCGTGCTTATGCCCTGCTGGAATCTGCTTCTGCCTGGCTCTGGGACACAGCCAAGCCAGGCACGCTTGCCTCCTCTGTTCAGGACCTGAGAAAAAACACCTTCTTCTGTCCCCCTTGCTACGCTATTTGCAGTCACAATACCTTTCTGCACCTTCTACAGCTGGTGAAGAAAGCAGGGACCTCTGCTCCAAGGTCCCAATATTCAGCCAGAGGAAGAGCCGAGCAGGAGGCTTCAGCTGCCCTGTGGCAGCACGGCTCTCCATGCTGTCCTGTCCCTGCCCAGCAGTGCAGGGTGGGAACGCTGCTCCAAATGGCTACACTCTACCATGCAGCTTGAAAAGGGCAGAGGTGAGAAACTAGAGGACTTTCCCCAGCAGGTCCAGCCAAACTAGGGCAAACACCACAAGCCCCTGAGATAGGACAGATGATAACGGTGGATGTGCTCGGTTGGGCCAGTGCTCCGACAACTGGCACTTGCTGTCCCTCAGCTGCAGGAGCAACCTCCTCGGGTCTCAGCCTGATCCAAACTCATCCCTGGGGCTAGCAGGTGATGTAGTTGCTGCCATCGGGGCCCTCGCATTCATTTCGTTACTGTCCTCAAGAGGAAGAAGACTCAGGACTGCACGAGGCATCGTTTTCGCCTAAACTTTAGGGAGTGTTTGATGGTGAGAAGAAAACAAAGGATGTATATGGCTTTTCAAAGGCTGTCCTGGGTGATAAATCCAAGTCCAGCAGCTTTAAATCATGCTCGTTTCACACCTCTCACTCTCTCCTGGAGCACGAGCTCATGAGATGAGCAGGGCAGGGAAAGCCCAGTCTGTTCCTTCTGGAAGTTTCTACCACTTCCACAGTAGTTAGATCAGTTAAGGTCTAACTATTTAATTACCTAAACAAAATCCTGGCTGGCAAGGAAGATCTTGGGATGAAGCTGGAATATGGATAATCAGCTCCCGGGAGATGCTGAAGGGCTGGGGCACGTCAGCAGCACCCCAGAGGCGCAATGGATACAAACCACCTGACAAACGTGGCTCCAGTGCTGTTTGTCGGCTGCGGGTGCGACAGACGTGTCCCAGCAGTGTCAGGTCTGCTCAACTTCAGGGCTGCCTATCCCAGTCTGAGTCCCTCAATAATTGCAGCACCGCTGCTAACGGGAGGGCTGCCAGCCGCACACACCAAAGCTAAAAGCCTGGCAAGCACTGCTACCTACAGCTCTTGTTATCAGCTGCTTTGGGGACAGCAAATGCCAGGGTCCTGCTGTGTGCTCAGTGGCACCAGAATGCCAGGGACGGGGCGGGCAAGCTACTGGGCACAAACACGGCATCCCGGCATGGCGCAGCAGGTCTGCTGGAGCTCTGCCACAAGAGGAAGGGCTTGGGGACTCTCCCCCATGGTTCTCATTTGCTGGGTGATGAGCAGCTCGCTTGCTGCACAATAAGGTTTCAGACAACCAGAAATAATTCAGGTCGAGATGCATCTGCTGGAAGGTCGGGGTTGGGGAAATGTGACTGCAGGAGGTTCACTGAGCTGGGGAGGAGGAGGCGGTGCTGCCCCGAGCTCCTTCCCTCTCCTTTCCCTGCCACCTCCTGCAGGACAGGTGAGCGGTGACCTTGGCAGGCTGGAGGGATGCAGCTCCTTCAAAGGGTTTTGGGAGACGGCACCTTACGGCACGAGGTCCCAGGGCAGCCTCAGCTTCTGTGGTGTCGGGAGGGTCGGCAAACATGTTAGTCAGCATCTCAGCCCGCTGCTCCAGCCCTGCCTCCTCCCCATCCTTCACTCCAACGGCGCTCCCTAAACCACATTCAAATAATCTGCGGAGCTCCAGTTATGATCATCAAGTAGGGCTTGTCACAGTTCAATATCCATTACAATAACCACGAGGCATTTCAGCGGCAATTATGAGGTAGTTTCACTTAAAAATCAATGTTACTTAGAGCTTTGGGGAACTTTTTTTTTTTAAATAAAGATAAAAAAAAGGAAGTGATACAGCTTGCCACTTGGGCAGGAGAAGGAGAAATTTACCTGGCCAAGTCTTAGCAGCCAGAGTCTCCAAAGAAAAAAAAAATCCTTCCTTATCCTTATCCTTCCTTATTTCAGAGACGTAAGTCCCGTGTTAAGATGACAGGAAGTTCAAGGAGTGGCTCCCCCTCCCCTGCCGGTGCTCCGCATGGTACCAACAACAGAGAAGCTCCCGTGAGACGCAGGAGGGCATCCCTGGGAACTCAAAGCGCAGCTGGCCATCACGCCTGCATCCCAGCGGGCCCTCAGTTCTCTGCTCCATGGGGCTGAGGCCTTTTGTGCCTTTGAAATCCTCCCCTTTAGCTCTTCACCTTTCATTCAAGCGCAGGCTGTTAGAAAGCTTGCACTGGAAACCACTTACAATCGATCTATTTTAAGGCATCACCTCTTGCTGCGCTGTGATGTGCGAGCTTTAAAAAGCACCTCGTTTATTATCTGCTGCCACGCGGGGATTTCCATACGGCACATCACGGCGCGGCGAGAGCTCCTCCGTTATTAAGTTTTTATGGTAAGACAGATTTTCAGCATGCAGAAATCCCCCAGAATGCACCAAAATGTCACCACCCCACACCCCCAGCAAGCCCCAAGAGGAGCCCCCAAAGCTTTCCGGCTTGAAACCCTCCGGAGACAGGTGTGGCATCTTCCTCATGTCCCCCAATGCCACTAGCAACCCTCCCGCAGCCTGAGAGGGGTTGGGCACGCTGATCAGTAACTCAGGCCCCCACTACCACTGCAATATAAACGTGACCAGAGCAGTTTAAATTGCCAGTTTAAAACACCAAAGAAAAGCGACTGCAATGTAAAAAATCCTCTGAAGGACCTTTTAGTGGTGTTTTGCTCTAAAAAAAAAAGCACCACAGTTGGAACCAGCTTTGCTCAAACTTTTCAGAAAAATGGCAATCAAGCCCCAGCAGCTCCAGGCGCTGGCGGGAAGTTTCAGGGAGGTGGAAGCGAGCAAGCTCAGCAGGTCACCAAATGGCTCTTCCCAATGTGACAGCTCACCGTGACCCCAACATTCATCCATCCACCCCCAGCATTTCCACAGGGCAAGGGGTAGCCTCCCAGCTGCCAGGACCCACTTCTGTCCCTTTTGGACATCCACCTCCACCCTTTCTGCATTCTTGCTGTCCTCTTCTGCCACGGGGACAACACTGACAGCGCCCAGGTGGAGCACTCAGCAGGGTCCACGGCTTTGCCAGCGCCCGTGGCCAGCACTGCGCACAGCCCTGCCCCGGGAGCAAGAGGAGTTGTGCCACAGCAGAGGGGCAATGGCAAACAAGGAGGAGGAGACAAAGTTGAGCAAAGAAAATGTACTGAGGGGTGAATGGTGTCCTTGAAGACCTGAGAGGAAACTACAATGAGTGAAGCCTCCCAAGGAGGCTTTGCATGCTGCAAACAGGAGTGGACGGAGCAGCAGGACGCCAGGCAGAGCCTCGGGGTGGGGCTGGGCGGCCTCTTGGGGCTCGCCCATCACCGCTGTTTCAAAACAATTATACATAAAGGTGGCCTGACAATCTATCAAGCAAATTATATGCTTCATTTTGAAAGTCTGTTATTATGAATTTACACAATAGGAATGTAAGAAAAGGCTTCTGGAGTTTGACTTAGCCCCCGAGCACCAGTGAGGCTGGCATTGCCACTGCCTCAGGAAAACTCACACCCAGCAAACAGAGAAAACCAATAAACTGCCCAGGGACATAACACACAAATCTCAGGCCATTTCCCTATCCTGGCCTCGTTTTGCCAGGGCAGTTATTCCCCTTTCCCGAGCGACGCAGGAGGGTCGGCTGAGCGGCCCTTTGGGCTGATGGGATCATTCATGTTCTTCACCCCAGTGTCCAGGTTTGAGAAAGGATCATGCACCCCTTTTTGAGATCAAGATGCTCGCTTACCCTCTCTTGTCCCTTCAGCCTCTTGCTCTTCAGCAAAGCTCAAAGCTCAAGCTCTTCAGGCTTCGTTGCTCTTTGGCAAGACGTCCCAACGTGCTTTCCCGCTCCTCTGCCTCCTTGTTCAAAGTCCCAAATCCTCAAGCAGTATTTTCCTTCAGTCCCTAACCCTGTGTTGATGCTTATGGACCACACGACAAATGCAGGCTGCTGGTCGGCTGCTGTGCTGATGGAGTGGGATTGTTGTTGCTTTGGTTTTGCCCTCCGTTCACCTATTCGCTCTTGTCTGGAGCCTAAAATGTAAGTGTTGTTTGACTCTGCATTTTTACAGCACAGCAAGCCCAACTCATGACCCAGCTTCCTTGGTGTTACAATAAAAGAAGGAACCAAACAGCAGCAAACAACCAGCATGGATGTAAGGCTGTCTGATGCCTACCCTTGCGTCCAACACTCAGCCCAACCCCTGGCAGGAGGTACATCCACTCAACTTCACCCTGCGTCTCTCGGTTTCCTGGCTTCCACAGACTCCTGACGTTCCTGTAATGTAATTTTCCCAATAAGCTTCAATACAGATCCAACTCCTGACTCTGTTATTGTCTTTTAATTTCTTTCTTTCCTTCTCTTGGTCCTTTTGTAAGGAGATTACTCTCGTCACCTGCTGCAAATCTGGGCATGTAGCTCCTGCCCTGCAGTTGTGGCGCCCAGAAAGCATTGGTGCTAACAAAGCCCCTTGTAATGAGAGCTCAGCTCAGCTCCCCTCCCTCTCCTTTGGCAAGCGTGATTGCCTTCCATTCTCACAGTGAATAAAGAGCCACCCAAGCCAAGGAGAGGGACTCAAAGCGCATTCACTCACCACTACACCCATTTCTTGGGCTCCGTCTTTATTCACTTCATCTGAGACATGCCCTCACTGCAGACCAGCCCCCCCGCCCCGAGGAGCCTCTCCCTTCCCTGGGGCGCACGGCTCCAGCACGGCTGGAGACCCTACAGCCCTCCCTTGAGTTCTGCATTTGTCGGGAGAAATCCTTTCCAGCTCAGGTTTTCCCTATGGCAACGCTGGCCTGACCCTGCAGCTCTGCATCACTGCTGGGGAGCCTGCAACGCCCTTCCCTCCGTCCCGCTCCAGGAGCACGCTTCGGTGTTACCATTAAACCCAAAACTCAAGGCGACTTGACACTTTTTGTTTTAAAGACCAAGGTGGGGGAGGAGAAGGCATGGAAGAGCTCCCCTAAGGGAAAAGCCGTCAACTGGAACAAGATTTCAACAACTACACGTTTCTTGACCTTTTCCACAGTCATATCTTTAATGTTTCACGGATGGATTTGATAAAAAGAAAAAATTAATAAAATAGATTTCATTTTTAAAAAAAGGTCAGGACATGTGTTACAGGGAAAAACTCATTTAGGTCCCTACCTGCTGCCTCGTGGATGCCAAGGAGCCCTCCCCTGCGTCCCACCTGGGGCACTCCAGCCCAGGCATCCATATCCCTGCCTTGATTTTCATCGCGTCTCTTCTGGACTTTTCCTTCCCCTGCCAGACATGGGGTTGGGAACCATAAGCACTCGGAGATGCTGACAAACACTTGAGAGGCACAAATATCTGGTGGGATGTTGCACATCTAACCTGGAGAGGCAGCCAGTGAGTTCAAATGTGGAGAAGATGCTTGTCCAGGCTCCAGCACAGCCCTTCTACCTGCTGCTGCTGCTCAGCCTTGGGCCCAAACTCCTTCCCAAATGTCTAGGCAGATGTTGAGGCTGTTGAGATGCCCAAGCCACACACAGCACAATGACCAACATCTGCACTCTCTTGCTCACCATGACGGCCATTCTCATGGCTTTTGCACCCACCCCATGGACAGCACCCCTTGCCCTGGCCCGTGGACACCAACGTAAATCCCATCTGCTGTGTTTGAGGTTGGACTTGTCAACAGCAAGCAAAGCAAAATAAATCCCCCGAGCACAGAGCCAATACCTGCTGATCAAGATGTTTTAAAAAAGAAATGCTATTTAACAGCAGCTCCTTCCCGGCTGGCCCACTGACCTGTTCCTGGAGGCTCAGAAACAAAAGCAGCCTGGACGCCGGCTACAGACATTTGTATTATTAAGCCCACTCTGCAATTAGAGCAGACTTCTGTCTAACTTCTGCCTCCTTTTACCATTCCCTGATTTTTTTTTATTCACTAAGAACAAAATATAATTCATCAAAGTTTGCAAAAAAATATACGAATTACTGCGATAACATCATACTAAGTTATTACTTGGTGACAATGGGGGACAATTACAGTATATAGTCCATTATATAGCACCGCCGTCGGGATGAATCAAAGTAAAACACATGGTGAATGGCAAGGAGCTTATTAACGGGAACATTAGTGCGCCTGAACATAATACCTGCCATTCAGCTGGGGAGTTATCGCCACGCCGGCGCCAGTGGAGACTGGGGAGGAAAGTTGTGGAAAGGGCTGGCAGCTTTACTGCACAGTTTGAGGCACCAGCCCCGTGCTGGGGGCACTGCGGAGTGATCCTCAGCGCTTAAACAGGGAAAAAGGGCAAAACCGCAACCCTGGGCTACCACCACGCAGCACCTCCCTCCAATTCTGCTTCTGGAAGGCCCTAAAGATTTTTGCGATGGCTCAGCCAAGCACAAGCAGACAAGGATTTCCCCTAGCTCCCAGCAGCATCTGTGGGAGCATCCTCTTTGTGCTCACCAGCAGCCCAGAGGACATCTCACCCCGCCTTTTGGGCAAGGGCTGCTCCACCACCGACAGCAAGGCTTTGCAGGTTTGGGGTTTTTTTATTTTGAGGTTTCCTCCTGCCCAAGCAGTGCCCATCCCATGGCAGCAGGGCAGCAGCAAAGCCTTTTTGCCCCTGGTCTGTGTGGCAGCAGCTCGCACGCAGGATGCCACGTTGCAGCCACAGCAGCTCTGTAGCCCGCTGTCCTGCCTGCTCTCACACCCACCAAGCAGTAATATTATTTTACTTTTAATTTTGAAAGCCCAGCAGAAAAGTCAGAAAAGGGTGGCCAGACATAACAGCTTGGTGCATCTGTGAGACCAGCAAAAAGAAAAAAGGGCAGTAATGATGGTGCTGAGCAGCACCCAGCACTTCCCTGGCCCTGGAAAGAAAGCCATGGCAGGCGGCAGGGCGCTGCCAGAGCAGCGCAGGCAGCAGGGGCAGCTGATGGGCAGTGGACAAGCCTCATCCCAGTCCTCTGTCTAGCTCTGAACAGGTGAGAGCTAAAGTGAGGCAGGAAATGCCACCACCCCAGCACAGGGTGCCTGGCTGGGATCGCACCAGGAACACCACTGCAGCACAGCTGGAAGAGCTGAAGGATAAACTCTGGATACAGCCTACATCACAAATGCACATTTTTTGGAAGGCTTTGAGGGGAAGGAGCATAAACCCCAGCCCAGTTCCCATGCCATCACCTCAGTGACCCCACCAGAGCATGCCACGCTCTGGCTGAAACATCCCATGCACGATGCTTGCTCTCAGCTGGCTGTTCAGCGTCAGGTTTGGACGTCCCAGTCCCACTCACTGGCGTTGGGCACATCCCGGGCTCCCTTTCGCCATCACCTGAGGCAGTCTCTTGTCTGCATGACACTAGGAGATGCAAGAACTAATCTATCTGGGAAGATGCTATTTGTTGGGAAGGGAAGCAAGAGAGAAAGCCGCATGCCTGCTCCCAGAGCACAGCAGCAAAATTCCTAGGTCTGGTTCTGCACAAGGACTAACCTGCAGGAAAGGCTGGTTTTATGCTCTTCCTCCCAGGCTCTGCAGCCCCCTCGAAGCCAACGCACCTGGTTGTAGCTTGGGTGGGTCCTGTCCCTTCCCCCTTTGCTGGCCTGAATTTCTTGCCAGTGGTGAAACCCTGCTCTCCTTCGCTGGAGCCAGCACTGGGTTCCCTGCTGCTCCAGCAGCTCTGGCTCGCTCCTTCTAAGACGTTATTTTTACACTTCTCTTAAAATACAACGCTAAGAGAGGCTTCTTGACTATATTAACATTAGGAATCTAATCAGCAATCAGACAGCTCATAATTTTCTGATTAGCTCTGATTATACTCAATCTTTAGGAATGGAAAAAAAAAAAGAGAAAAGAGAAAGAAAAAAAAGAAGGAAAAAATGTAAAAATATTCTCTGCTCAGTTTTCCCACCCCAGTCCCCTTGACGAGGCACAGAGCCATGGCCGCGGCAGCTCTGTTGTCCCTGGCTAAGCAGGACAGTGCCACGGTGACCTGCCAAGCCACGGTTGCCCAATAACCCAGTGCCATCGCACTGCTGATCTTTGTCCTTCTGGGCTTGGCCGGGATGTTGTCCCAAAAAGGGGCTGCTCAGAGAATGGAGAAGACATCAAGAGTGCCAGAGCCACTGACAAACCCAGAGGAGTGTTTTGAGCTCTGCTCCTAACATCTCGGACAATATGCTAAAAATCAGGGTAGAAGGATGCCATGGAGAAAGGAGAGGACGTGTGTGTACCCAGCTGGCTTCAGCCTGGAAGGAGGAGCCTCTCCAGGCAATGAGGAAGAGGAGGAGGAGGCTGAAGAACGCTGTGAGATGAGGCCATGACCACACACTGGCTTGGTAGGGGATGACAAGTGCTTTGTGGCAGCCCAGAGGGAAAGATCCCAAGGATTCAGGATCTGAGGACTGCCAGAAGCTGGGAGGCAAACAAGCAAACAGCCTGAAGACCCTAGGGCAGGAGCAGAGGATGCCCCCCAGCAGGCAGATTTACCTGCAGACCAGGCAGTGGGAGCCTGGATGCCATCCCAGAGCAGGCTGCTCCTCCGAGCATCTCCAGCCTCTGACAACAGCAGCAGGGAGGATTGAGGGGAATTTGAGAGGTGTCAGGTCCC
This sequence comes from Fregata magnificens, assembly GCA_013389945.1. Classification (NCBI taxonomy): domain Eukaryota; kingdom Metazoa; phylum Chordata; class Aves; order Suliformes; family Fregatidae; genus Fregata; species Fregata magnificens. The sequence goes on along the minus strand of WAAD01035304.1, from coordinate 313,789 downwards.
CAGCATCACCTGACCAGGGTGCCTAGGACACAGCTGGGCAGGCAACTGATGTTGGTGGGGAGCTTGGGGAAGACTCCTGCTTGGCCTGCCTCCACCCCTGCCAAGGGACCTCAGAGGACAACTTTCTTGCTGGGCTTTTCTGAAGGAGGAGAAGGGGATCTGCTGGTGCTGAGACTCACAGCTGCACCTGGGAGGAAGGGAACTGAGGAACAAGCCAGAGGAAGGAGATCTAAACCAGCCCCTCTAACACAGCTCATCAGTTGCACACGCTCTGCGTAGGAGATTCACTCCTGACTGCAGCAAGTGATCAGCTGATGCTGTGAAGCATGAGATTTAATTATTTGTATCATAGTCGTGGCCTGCATAACTACAAATGATATTAACGGTCATAAAATTGTCCAGCTGGCTCTTCAAACCGCCGCCGCCCTGACTCGCTGCCCCCCGCGGCAGGGACTTGCCGCCTTGCAGGGTCTGTTCACACCGCAGCACAACTGGTGGCAAACCCCACCCACCGAGCATCGCAGCAGACAGACGCCATCTGGAAGGGCCATCCCATGTCAACCCCGGGTCACTGAGCATGGAACGTGCACCTCGTGTCTTGAAGACGGTCTCGATAACGAGAGGCGCTCCGTCAAAAGCCCTGGCTGGCCATGCATTTGCATCAGCTTAGCTGAACCTCTGAAGAGCCTCATGGCTGCTCGCAGGCTACGCAGTCACTTTCCTGGGCAAGAGAGGGCAGCCCTGGCTCCCTGCAAGCTGCTCGCCACTTGCCTTTGCTCCAGGATGTTGCTCAGGCCTGCTGGCTGAGCTGCCCAGTGAAAGCACTACTCCTCACCCTGGTCAAACCAAACTGGGTTAGCAAAGATCTACACTAAGCTATGAACCTGCTAGAAAATAGAATAGAATAGAACAGAACAGAACAGAATAGCACAGAACCGAATAGAACAGAACAGAATAGTATAGCATAGTTCAGGTGGAAGATACCTACAGTGATCACCTAGTCCCACTGCAAGACTAAGTGGACACCAGCCCAGTTTGAACCTGAAGAATTCGACTGTAAAAGCAAATAGCCCAGGTCAGAGCAGAGTAGCCATGACAACATGCCCCCAGCAGCCTGACGCCCCTTCTCCTGTAGACCTCCTTGGCTGAGGTCCCCAGTCACTTTTACACCGACTTCAAAGAAGACACCCTGAAATCTCTATTTGAACTAAACCGTGGTGAAGGAAAAGGTGCAAACACCCCAGGGCTTGGCTCTCCCAACCCTCTTCACTGCAGCATCCCAAGCGGGCAGCGGGATCGCCCCATCTCCTTCCAGCCCAGCAAAGCTGCATTTGCAGGTGAGACCCAGGAAGAGGTTGTGCCTGCGATGGAGATAACAACAGAGAGCATCAATCCCTTTCACATGCTGGGGCTCAAGCCCTGCCGCTCCTGTCTCCCATAGCAGACACAGTGCTCGGCACCCACACGCACCCAACAGGGCTCTCTTATTAAACTATCTCGGTGCACGCACAAAAAACCGCCCGAGTTCACATGGATGAGGTCTCCCCCCTCCCCATGCCGGGAAAGTCTCCTCCTCACGCTCCGACCCTGCCATCGCAGCTGCAAAGCCCTCTTTTGTAAAGTGGCGTCAGAGCTGTAATTAGTTTGAGGTGACCTCTGGGAAAAAAAAAAAGTTCAAGTTTAAAAAGAAAATCTCTCTGGTTAATGCTATGCAAATTGCCAGCAAGGCAATCAGGCTGACTTTTAAACACTGGCCCCCGTCGGAAGGGCTCACAAGACAGCCTTATTGTCTCGCTATCAATTTGCATGTTATTACACACAATGTGCTGCTGGTTGGAGGTAACCTTTTGGGGAACACGCTGCCGCAGCGGGGAGCCTGGGGACAATATGGTTACTCCTGTTTACAAGGCTTTCATGTGGCCCAGCACCCAAAATGTGGTGGTTGAGAGGCCAGGTTGCAGCCAGCCCTGCCCGCCACTCGGCCGCAGCACCATGAACTCGTATCACTTGGACCTGGCATCTTCTGCCACCTCCTCCCAGCCCCTGCCCGCGCTGGCTGTCCCACAGGCACTTGCACACTGCAGGTCCTTCCCACTGGGCTCATCAGCTCCTGCGGTGCTGTGGTCCCCAAAGGCTGCATGGTAGCAGCCTGCCTCTGCCCGGCCACTCAAGATGTTGCTGAGAGTCTTTGCACGCTTTTTCACAACTCTGCCAACCCTCGCCACCTTGGGGAGATGGTACTAAAATAGCATTTTTCTATAGGAAGGAAATCTGCTGCATCCTAGTCCTCAGCCTGCTCCCGCTTCTCCAGCCACCCCAGCCCCTGCAGCAGCCTCCCACACCAGGTGCCTCTGCAGCCTTCTCCATCCCCACCAATTTGGGGTGATGGAACCAAGTGCTCAGCAATCATCTCACCTACGTGAGCCACTGATCCCCCGACTGAGCTGCGCTCGACATGCTGCTGCAGGCAGGCTGCCAGGCCCCATCCTGCCTGACTCAGCTGCACCCCACTGCCATGTAAGACAAGGACCTTTTGTTCCCCAGGGCAGGAGCAAGCTACATGACTTCGTGCACCCCTTGTAACGTGATTCATCCAGCTCAACCAGCGAGCACGGGGATCCTACCTCCAGGATGCTCACCCTGTGTACCCGCTCCCTACCACCTTTGCCTTGCTCCAGTGCCTCTGCACTGGGGCGGCTGCAGTCAGGCCGTGGATAGTACAGTCAAAGTGCTGACACAGCACAACCCCTCCTGCCCTGCCAGACCTGGCCGCAGGCATGCCCACCTCCTCCAGCACCCGGGAGCTCAGCTCAGCCAAGAAGACCTCCCTAGATAGCCCTGTGGTCCCTGTGGTGGTAGCCCAGGTGTTGCTTGCTCCGTTTTCCTTCTCCCCATGAGCTCTGTAGCGCGAGACCTCCCCAGCTGAGCAGCAGAGCTTTTCTGCTTCACTTTTTGCGGATGCCCACGATGCCTGGCTCCCCGGCATCCCACCGAAGCCGCGTGGCACCGCCACGTTGCTAAGCGCTGGCGGGGCCCTCCGCCAATGTGCGGGTACCACCTCCGCCACCTGGGCCAGAGGTGCCAAGGCAACAAAGGGACTTCTAATAGGCAAGAGAGCACCACTGCGAGGAAGAAAACCTGACCGTTTAAAACCTTTCTGAATAATGGCACTGCCTCCCCACTGCTCAAATCAGCCGCAGCACTTTGTTATTATGATAACTAAATACAGCAGATTTTAACAGCTGGAAATGCAGCAACAATATTTAAAAGACTTTTTAAAATTGTTGGTATTTTATTCAATAATGGTAATGGGCTTTTTTTAAATTTTTTTAAAAAATTTATTTATTTTAAAGGCACAGAGTTCCCTACTCCGTTGTTTTTGCATGGTGCTGGTCAGGCTGCGAAGCTGGCTCTCACCTGGTGATGGCAGGGAATAACACCAAGACACTTAGTAACGCCGAGACACAGGGCTGCGCGAGAGAGCCGGCAGCCGACGGAGGAACTGAAATCACAGCTTGCTGCTCCGACACCCTGCTTGGCCCCACACCTCACTGGCCAGGATCTGAAGGTGCAAAACTTGAAGGTGCAAAATCCAAGAGGGCAAAACCCAAAAGGGCAAAACCCAAAGATGCAAAACCCGAAAGTGCTGCACGGGAACAGCAGAAACCAGGCAGAAATAACTGCAGCATCCCTGACCGGAGGTGCCAGCTCCATGGCTGCTGAAGTCAAGGGGAGGACTGGAGGTAGCTGCCGCCGTTATCAGCTCACACCCTCAGATACCAGAGCCCTTTCACCCTTGGAGCAAAGGAAAATGCTCAGTTATCTCCGACACCGTGTGATAACAGCTGGGAAAGCATCTCCTCTTTAGAGGAAACGCAGTCCCGGAGAGCGTGGTTCGGAAATGTGCTGGAATCAAAAGAAACCTCCAGAGTCAGGGCGTGAAGCTGAAGTGCTCCGGCATCACTTGCCCATACAGACGTGCAGATAGCAATCACCCCTCTCTGGGTTTTTTAAGCGTGCGTGAGCACAGATCCTGCTGGTGTGCAGGCTGTGGTGGCAGATCTTATGAACTGTCTGGATGAGACCTGGTGAGTCAGTGATGGCTGGCGGGACACACAGCTCCCAATGTCCCCGCAAAGGGACGGGACCCTCTCTCCTCCGTCCCAGGCCCGCAGAGCCCGTGGTCCAAGGGTCACTCATCTTACAAGGGATCCATTAATCCTGCAAAACGCACCATAATCCATTTGTAGAGTATCAGCAAGTAATTAAGAGAATACTACCAGTGTTGGTGTAAATAAAAAGGGACATTTTGCGATGTAGTATTTTGAGTTGTGGGTTGGTTTTTTTACACTGGGCTGTGCCAGTTCATGAGACACAGCTGGCAGTGGCTCTCCCAGTCGTCAGTGCATTGCATCGTCATCCAGCCCTGCAACTGAAGATCCCCACGCGGCTTTGAGTGCCCGCAACACCAAGCCCAAGCAGAAGAGCTACCCACTAACGTGACATCCCCTGTGGCCCAAACGCTCGTTGAGGCAACGGAAATCTTGCCTGAGAGTGGATTAGATGTGTGCTCCGGCCCATGAGGAGTCATCAAAGCATCCTCCCTGTGATGGATGGCAACTTGGGAACACACCTTGTGCCAAGGCTCCTGTCTCTCTGGGACTTGCACCCCAGAACTGGTGGCTGATGGGGATGCCTTGGAGAGCCCAGGCAACAAATCTGCTGCAGCTCCTCCATAAGCCAAACCGGACCGTCACTCACGGCAGCGGCAGGCACTGCTCCAGAGGGTAATGCATCCCACGAGGTCCCAGGAGCAGCACGGGATGGAGGCAACGCTCCCGAGCACCCCTTTTCCTGCTCTGTTCTTGCTCTAGGAGTTACTAATCCTCCCAGCACACCCAGTCCTGCTTGCACCCTCACCCACGCACCTATGGCGTGGTCATGGCTACACCAGGTCCCTGCACTCGCCAGCACCCTGGGATAGCACAAGCACAAGCAGACAAGTGGTCCAAGCACATGTACTATTACCAACATGCTGAGAGTCAACCATCAGCTCCCAAGGGGAACCCAGCGCCAGCAGTACAAGCCAGGACTTGGGCTCTGGGTTCTCCAGAAACCACCCCCACCCCAGATCCACAAGCTGAAGCTTCACAGCAGAGGTACAGTCCCCTGCCCCACCCAAGACCCTTTGCCTGAAAACCATTAAAATCACCATGGGGTTCATTGCTACAGTGCTTGGTGCTGCTGCAGAGGTCTGTTTTTCCTACTAGCACTTAATAAATAAACCAGGGTTTAGAAGCACCAGCAAAACCAAGGCAAGGAGAGCAGCTCCTTCTGCCACCCTGGTTTTGGGGACAGCAGCTGGCTGGCTCCAGGTGCATCCCTGCTGCAGCAGGCATCCCCAGCCGGCGAGGAGGGGCTGCACCCGAGGCAGCGTTACCTGGTATTTATTTGGGGGAGATAGGACAACCAGGAACCATAGGGAGGGGACAGAGAGATGAAATTGGAAGGAGTGGGGGGACAAAAGGAGGGACTGGGGTGGGGAGCAGGAAAAATGGCAGAGGGAAGCAGGGAGGAGGGGATGGAGCTGCCGGGGAGGACAGTGCTATTCTGATGCTTCATTCAGAGGCCCCGGTGCCCTTCACCCTGATGCCTATTTAATGTCATCCTATTCAGCAAGTGTCCCCATGATCTGGTAATTATCTTTTACTTACAAAAGAGCATCTCTGTGTCACAAATGCTCCCCTCTCCAGCTCTGCCACAGATCAATATCTCCTCAAGGCCTTTGCCATTGTTTGGGGAATGGAATTGATTTCTCTGAGGAGCGAGGGGAGGAAAAATAGATAAATAATTGTTGTGGAGATGTGTCCCTGCCCAAGCCCTGCTGAAGGCTATGCTGGGCAAGCAGCAAAGCAGAAGGAAAGTGATCCCAACTGACCATCGCATGTATTGTGTCCTATTGCTGTCCCTGCTGAACTGGCTGCAGGGGACGCTCAGCCATTTTATCATTCAGTGCACGAGCATCTGAAATGCTGGAGCCAGAAGAAATCTCTAGCTCAAGATATCACCAGCTTTCAAAGATTTTACAGCAGGATAAGAAGTGTGGAGGTGCTGATTCAACACCATCCATAAGGACGTGTTCATGTCCCACTTTAGGGTTGAAGCACGTGGTTGAGCTGTGACCCTGGTGGGCCCTAGAGAGGAGCCTTGAAGACCTCCTTGGCTTAGACATCGGCACCTTGGTGTGACCAGCACAGCACTGACACTGAAATCCAGAGCAATGCAAACCACCAAGCCACCAAACCACGCCACAGTTGGACTGCCGTCAGCGTGACTGCAGCAAGCACAACCTAATCCCAGCAACGTTAACCAAACACCCTTCACGCTCCTCTTGTCTGGCTAGAAAATGACCTTCAAAATCATGAGATACAGGATAAAGACAAGTCGATCTTGTGTTTGAGTCTGGGTCTCTAAACCTTTGGGATCTCTGAGCTGAGCCCTGCAGTGCATCACACGGCTCCTGCAGCCAGGGGCTTCAGAGCGATGGGGAACGGCACAGGGCGGAGGTAAAACTGCTCCCCCAGCTCACGCTACGCAGTGGCAGATGGAAGCTGCAGCAAAGGGGATGAACACAAGGGAAGATACCAACGGGTTTAAAAATTATGCAGGTGTGGGGAAGGAGGAGGGGTTCATTACTGCCTCCTCCTCAGCAACAGCAACCTTTTATGTATTTGAAGGTTATGTTTTACCTCTGTCTTCTCCAGAAAAAACCCAGCCTCTTCTTGTAATATCTGCAAACAGGCCCTGCTTTCTAATCCTCTTTTCTGTCCTTCTGTCTGTCTTTCATTTTGCATCCCTCTCAAAGCACGCCACCAGGCACCGGACCCCGAGCCAGTGCCAGCCGGCCCAGCCGGTGCCGAGGAGGGAGCCAGCGTTACACCACCTTGTTCATACAAGGCACTGTGAGGTCAGTATTCATCTTGCCTTCAAACACCTTGGCTGGGTTGAGCCATGCCGAGCTTGCAGTCTAGTAGAACCACTGCCATCCATTTCAGCTTTTCCCATCATGTCATTTTTTGTTGTTCAAGTGGGAGAAAAGGGCGGGGGGGGGAAGAGTACAGGGGAGGGTGGAGATTTGACATCAGAAAACCTGTGGCAAAGCCTTTCTGTGAAGGACGTGTAAAAGTGCATTTGTTCAGCTCCTTCAAAGGAGATGCTCAGGGGTTTATAAAGCACTGCTCAGCTGCTGGGGCCTCCTCGCCTCCCGAAAAGCAAACGGATCTCAAAGCACGCTCTTGCGTGCAACAGATCTCAGTTGAGCCTGGTCAGTCTCGGGAAGCAGAAATGAAAGAGGATGGGAAAGAGCACGACATGAAGGAAGGAGATGGACGTCTCGCAATGCAGAGGCACCGAAATGCTGGCTGTAGGAGGGAATAGAGGAACATCCTAAGTGGGAATACATACGCAGTGAGAAGGCGGCAATCCTTTACAGAGGGGAAAAAACACCAGATGGGACTAGATACACATGCAAGTAGCTTTGGAAGGAGTCAGCTCACTCAGGGAATTCAACAGCACGTCAACAGATGAAATTCAGGGCAAGCACATCCAGGGTACCACTTTTGGGGAACAACAGTTAGGACCTGTCACACATGCTGATGCAGCTCCAAATTAACCCCAACCATTCAAGGAAGAGACAGAGGCACTCAAGAGCACAAACATCTCAGTGGAAGCTATGGTCCAAAGATGCTAGTTTGTGCTAAGAAGCGAGCGGTAAATAAAACTGTCATACGAGCAAGCAGGTCTATAAATCAGTGGGTCCCTCATCTGTGACACTGCGTGTGGTTCTGCTGCGCTGAGCCGGGGGAAGAGGCAGATGCGGGGCAGGGAAGAGCAACGTGGCTGCTGGGAGCACATGAGGAACCTGGGCAGCGGCAGACTGAAAACATTCAGGGGATTTGATTCACTTAAAGGAAGAAATGAATTTCAAAGGACACAGAGGTATAAATCCCCACATAAGACAGCAGGTACCTCTGAGCTCGCTTATTTAAACATTCAGATCTGACAATGAGAAACATAGTTCCCTGTGGAACTCAATGCCTCAAGATACCAGGGACACGATACTTTTTTTTAAGGAACAAAAATCAGATTAATCAACAGTATCATCAGTTATGCCAGCCGAGATCAAAGTACAGAGGAATATAAGTGCTATCACTCAAGGATTTATACCTCCCAAGTAACTGCTTAGGATTAGAAAGAAATTTCAATAATCTGCCAGCTAAGTATGCGTTGCGAGAGTAATAATCCTTCTCTCCCAACATCTGCTAGCAGCTACTAATGGAGATAGTAATAAGCTAGGTGGATCATAAACCTGACCTGATCTGATTGCTACCTTATAAACTGGAACACGAAGGTTTTATCACTTCTCCTGGGGTAACATGTCGTCAACCAGGACCGCGCCGAGGCAGAAGCCACAGGAGCAAAGCGCTGAGGTGCCTTCTCCTGGACCTCAGCACCCACGGAAAGGCAGACCCTTCAACAGAGAGTCTATTGATTTTTATACAATTTGTTGTAAACATCTCTAGTCACTTCCTAAAATTGAGCATTTCCCCAGCAGACAATGTATGTACAAAAGCTACAGGAGGATGAGAGCTCAAATGTGTGCAGTTTCTCTGTGGCAGGTCTATGGTTTGAGCTGGTGCTTGACGTAGCATCAAACCCAGGCAAGCAGAATTAGCTTGTGCCTTAGATAAACCAAACCTCGCCACCGCTCTTGTTGGCTTTCCCTTTCTGTCTCTGCTTTTGTCAAATGTGTGGCACACTTGATGCAAGGTGACCCATTTGCCATTTACGATTGAACATGGGGATATGGGAAGATGCTGCCTACTCCACCCTCTTGCTCAAAGACACGTTATTCCGGTGGGCTGGGATATGGGGTGGTGTACACTGCCTACACCTGAACGTCTCCAAACGCCATTGGGGAGGGCTGGCTGGAGAGAGAAGGTATGGAAATAACAGCGAGAAGAAACAACGTGCATGAAGGGAGGAAGCAGGGAGAGAGGAGAATTATAACACCAAGGCATCCAATATAACTGATTTCCTCCAACAAACTCCGAGTGAAAGGTTAGCTCTGCTATTAGAGCTACGGGAAAAATGTCAAGAGTTTTTCAGAGAAAAGTGAATAACATTTTTATTCCCCGTCCTCTCCCCAGAAAGTAAAACAAGGTGAAACAGGAGCGGGGAGCAGCACCCAGCTGGTTCCAGGCCCTGCTCTACACGTGCAGAATCAGCACGAAACACATAGGAAAGAAAAAAACCATTACAGTATCATTTCCTTCCAAATTCACTACAGTTTTGGATATAATAGCCATAAAACCTAGTCTTTCCTGACTCTCTTACTGGCTCACCTACACCAGCAGCTGGTCTGGAGGCAATGCCCCAGCACCTCAGTCCCTGTCCCCACCCTGGAGGCTGGGCATACCCTGCTCCTGTCTCCCAGCTCCCCGCTGAGCTGGGACAGCTTCAGGGCACATTTGGCTCCATGGGATGTGACACCCCAGGTCACAGGTGCCAGAGCCTTCTGCGAGGCTACTCCCCGGGGGCCAAGCCTCGCTGGCTGGAGCAGCGGTGCCAATCCAGCCAGCCAGGCAGGCTGTGTCCCCAGCAAGGTCACCTGCCTGATTTCTGCTGTGCTGTGAATGATCCTGGCTGGTACAACAAACCCCGAGCAGTTCTCCACACGTGGCTGGCTGCTCCGGGGAGGATGCAGGGGTGACCGGGCAACCTCCCACGTTCATCACCCCTACTGCTGGGTGCCTTCGCACCAAGCTGGACCAGTGATGGCCTCTCTCAGCTCTGCTTTTCATTTTTACAGGCCCTAAACCACAATTTTAGGAGAGGGAAAGCAAAAAAGCCCCTTCTCCAAACTCATCTCCAGAGGAGCAGGATGCAGCCCCGAGTCCTACCAGGTGCCAGCGTGATGATCCCGCTCTCTGGGCTTACCACTGCCAAGCTCGGTGGAGCCATTTTCCTCGGCAGAAGAGGAGCACAAGCCATCACAACAGCATTTGATGCAAGCTCGCTGATGCAAGCTGTTAGTGGGAATGCATTTGGCCTGTAGATTAAAAAGACCAAGCAGATGGAAGGAATCGCTTTAAAAGCCCTTGCAGAAGAAAAATGCCCCATAAACACGAAGCACTGCTCGAGGCAGAGCAGCCATGCGGGCCAGCTCTGCGTGGAGAAATGTGAAGGGGAGCCCAGTCATCTCCCTGGGCTCCAGCAAGCTGTGGGAGCCCAACGCTGGCACCGGTCCCGGCTCCCCACTGCGCCCCTCTTGTTAGCTTCTAGGGGCCACTTGTGGCCGAGCACTAAAGGGTGACATGTACGAAGCAGGGGGGCCCCCCGTGTCCCATCCGTGGCTTCCCCTACCTTCGGGATAAGGCCGAACCCTCCCTTTGCAGCACATGTTTCTCCAATATAAATTAATCCCCTATTGATTCCCAACTTAAGAGGAGCCGAGCTGCTTAGCCTTGCCTGGTGCAACCACCGATGTTCATGCACCTCCTGGGCCTGTGTGGGGAACGTGGTGCAGGTGACAAGGGCCGGTGCAGAGCTGAAACAGGTCTTTCATTGAGACCTGCAGCTGGGGAGAGGGTGGCTTGCTCCCAGCAGAGACATCCCAAGCAATGCAGCTCCTGAGCTGCTCGCCCCAGCCTAACTAGAGCAATCTGACAGTTAAAGAAACACCCCTCCATATGTACCTGACCCAAAGTCACCAGGTCCTTTTCTCCACTTGAAAATCATAATTTTGAAAAGGAGGAATGCTCCAGCAGTGCAAAGAAACTGTGCCGCAAGAAACGTGCCGAGGGCAGGTGCCTCCTCTGGAAGCTTTGGCCCCCAAGACGACACCTTCCTGGAGCCCCTCCTGCGGCTGAGCTCCTTGGGAAGGTGCTGGCATCAGTCCTACGCCGTGTTTCAGCCACACACCCAAGGGACTGTCACCACGTGCATGGTCCAGACTGCCAGAGCAGAGGTCTGGAGCAAGGAGCCCTGGGAGCTCCTGGCAGCTCAGCCCTGGGGACTCTGAGCACAGCTTCTTCCCACCGACACCTACCCATGTACCGGCTGCTAGGTTATTTGTCATCTCAAAAAGAAACGCTCCAGTGGGTGTTCCCACCACTGGAGCCGACCTGGAGGGTGATCCGGCAAAGGATGTCGGAGAGTGGCTCACGCTGCCGTCCCTGCCCTGCCTGTCACAGCCCGGCAGCATCAAGGACAACGTCAGAGTCTCATCATGCATTTCACTGGCCACAAGCAGTGGAGAGAAAGTATTGCTATGGGAACGGGATATCAGAGCTGACAGAAGGTGGCCTTTGCAGGCTCCTAGGAGGACAGGGATGCAGCACTGCCCCCCGTTTTATGAGGCCGCTATTTGAGCTGTGCTGTGAAAATGAAAGGGACTGAGCTCCAGCCCCTGCTGGCGGCAGGTCTAACAGGCACCACCGGGGCTGGGGACACACGCCGGATACCAGCAGCACCCGGGGCAAGGCACCCTGCCTGCTCAGGTCCATCTCCATCCACTGATGCCGCGTAGCCAGCACACAAGCCCGGCGTTGGCTCTGCCTCCCGCTTGGAGCTCAACACCGCTTCTCCCGGCCTTGGCAGAAAGGGGAAAAACAGCAAGGAAGGAAAAGAAAGAGCTCAATGAATTAGGACAGTGAAAGACGAAGCTGAGCAGAGCCCAAATAATGGGACTGGGACAGAGAGCCATGAACAAGTAGAAGTTAACGTAAGACGGTGTCCTGTCTTTGCCAGGATTGGAGTCCTTCTGCTTCAGAAAAGCTCAGATTGCCCTACAGCAAGGGGAAGAGTGATAGTTGAGGTGACTTCCATTGTCTTTCCACCAAAAGGCCTGGTTTTAAATGAAAGCAGATTTGCAGTTGCCTACAAAAACTGCTGGGAACTCAAGAGGGCAGCTGGTTATGGTGTTGTGTTCACACACCAAACTGCCCTACACATCTCTGGGTCCAACTGCGCTCATGCAAATCCCTTCTAGATCATATCCTCCAAGGTGCACCTCTGAAAGTCTTAGCTCAGCACTTAAGGATGTAGCCCAGAATTAGCAACGAAGTCTCTTGAGCCCTGAGGAAAATGGGCAACAGAAAGAGGCAGCTGAGTCCAGCCTTTTGCTACTTTGGGTGCTCAAAGACACAGGCTCTGCTCAGGCTTTCTGCAACCTTCGCCAAATCATTTAATCTCTGTCTGTCCCAGCTGGCTTCAAACAAGAGAGAACAACTCCCCTCTTGCAGAGAGCGCTGTAAGGCACAACAGGCAGAGAACAAGCTGAGATGAGAAGAGCAGCACCAATATGGTTTTTTATTATAGAAGCTGACCCTAAAAGTTAGAAAAACAACAAACAAGCCAAATCTGCAATGTGTCAACCAGAACATTTCACTTAACGTTTCCCTCTCCATAAAGCTTAGAAAAACACAATATCATTTCAAAAGTATCACAAAAGACTACTTTGGCTTTTTTCTTGCCTTATTCTGCCCTCCTTCCTTTTAACAGTGAAATCTGTGCTTTTTTTGAAAACAAAAACATCTGATAAAACATGCCCCCCAGACAGGTATAAAAATAGTGCAGACAAAACAGAAATATCCAGCAACAGACTCCTGTGACGAAGGACTGATGTCAGAGACCCGAAGGATGCTCTGGATGGCTCCACCGATGAGACCCTAATCATACCAGAAGGCTTCTGGCTTGGCCTGAGACAATGCGATTGCTTTTTAATTTGCAAACTGTGCATATTTTCCTGATGATGTTTATGCCGAGCTACAGATTGGTGCTCTGCCACTGACCAGATAATTGCCAAAGAGTTAGCTCCTGTCTAGGGTACTTTAACCTTGCTGTTTATATTCAGCAGCACAACGGTTTGAAGTCCAACTCAGAAGCACTTGAGGGTAATAAACTGGGAGAGGGAAGGAGGAGGGCCACGGTATACTGTTATGATTCTGCAAAGGTTTCTGTTTTCTTTCTTGTTATCCTAATAACCCTTTTATAGAGCACGTTGTTGGCAAAGCCCTCTGCTGAGGCAGCCGGTTCTGTGTAGGCACAAGACAATTTGCAAAAGCAATAAACTGACATTCAGCTGAAAAAGCCTGCTAGAAAGATGAGCCATCAGCAAATCCCCCTACACATGCGTGGCCTTAAAGACACACTGGGTTTATATTGCAGTGGAAAAAAAAAAATAAAACAAACCCAAACCAAACAGGCAGTGTACCGCAGCGCCCCAGCCCCACCAGCACGCTGCAGGGGCAGATGCCGGCTCTGCTCTCAGGTGGCTGGAGGCACAGTGGCCTGGGAGGTGCCCCGGGGCCACTGACCACAGGCCCCCACTTTGTGGGAGCTCCTTCGGCAACTGCTAACGAACCTGCCCGAAGACAGGTCGGCTGATTGCCTCTGTGACCGCTGGTAGGGTCATTTTCCAGAATCAGCTTCCTTTGGTGGTTAGAAACCTTCAGCTTTGCAGCCCAGGGCTATCCACTGGAAATTTTTCTTTTATTCTGGGGCTGATGCTGTATGTGATCTTGAACAACCTTTTTCTCTCTGCAAATTTACCCCCTTGCTGTGTTTACAAGAACAACTGTATTTACCCCCAAACTTTGGGCTCCAACTCATGCTCACAGGCAGATGCCCCAGATGAAGCGGGGACAGGTCCCTCATTAGCCCCCATCTCCTCCCTCCCTGGAAGCTGCCACCCCATCGCAGGGATGGCTGAAGAGGACACGCTCCCAGGCTGCTGGGCTCCCTGGGCAGCACACTACACACATGGCTGCTGATCCCAGGTTTACACCATAAACCACAGTTCACCAGAGCCCCGTGGGGTGGCATTTTGACCCCCTGTCTCGCCGGGTGGGGCTCCCCTACAAGCTCCCCTAAATCCCGCGTGCTTTTTCCATGAGCACATCACGTCAGCAGTTCATGGTCACCCTACAACCAACAATCACAGTTCAGACTTTCTAGTCAGTCAATCCCCATTTGCAGAAAAAGCTCTAGTGCTCACCCATGCGCTGTGTTATCCTTCTGCACTGTGTCATCCCTCCATCCCAGCCTCTTCGTGTTTGCCCAGTCGTCAAGGTCGTGGGGCTCCTTGGTGACAGCCTGACCCTCCTCTACCTGCATAATGCACATGGCACCCCAATAGATTTCACTAGCACATCCCCTTTTGTGTCCAGGCCATGAATCAAAAGTAAGATTAATTTGGAGGCTGGAGAACTGCACCAGTAACATCTTTCAACCCTAATAGTTAGACACATCCTGGTCCTTTCTGTAAGGACTTCATTGGTTTTGGAGTAGGCAAGCACAAAATTTAGCTTTGAAGGGTCTCTGGCTAGCCAAGGACACAGCCTCCAAAGAATAAGTCATCAGCTGAGGGGTAAAGAAGAGCAAAATTTATTGCATTCAGAGCCAGGCTGGCTGGAGAAATCAAGCCTGAGAAAATAGAGACATATTACCAGGGCAAAGCCTACCGCCAAGTCTTAAGCCTATACTTTTGCAGACGGCTAATCCTGCTAACATTAGAACAGGAGTTGAGGGTTTTTAATGGCAGAGCTATTTATGGAGAGCTCATCTAACTCTTCATCATCTCCCTAAGATGCTGTTGGAGGAAAGAGCCTCATAACTCAGAGGCCTGCTGGACACGAAAGGCAAACAGATGGCAACGTGAGCAGGGAGAAGACACGGGGAGGATCTGGTGGCACATCTGATAGCCCCGCTGATGGCCCTGCTCGCGAGCAGGCTGGGCGTGCAGCGCAGCAACGCTGTTCTTGCTTTGGTGATACATTTACAACCTGTGCAGCTCAAACAGCTCGTCATGCTGTCACCTTCCCTCTCCAGCCCTCTGCCAAGCCTTGTCCCACCTACCATCATCAGGGATACATTGTACTGCACCCACCATGCTTCCCCCCAGGAATCGTTTCCACAAATTGCAGACCTTCAGGGGCACCCAGCCAAGTCAGGCAACGAGCACAGGGCCCCCCTTCCGCTGGAAATCCTCACTGCCTTTGCAGTGCAGCACCCACTCCTCCTGCTGGGATGGGCACCGGTGCGCCGGTTCCGCCCATGGGAGACTGGTCGTTCAGGCAGAGAGCAGAGGTGGAGGAGCTGGAGAGCAGGTGGAGAGAGGGGGAGCAGCAGCTTGCTGCTCGCTGGAGTCCTGGCAGCCCCGCTCGGCGCTCTGTCAACGCTCCCTCTGCTTAATCGTCTTTTCAGAAGAGCGTCTTGTTTAAATGGGATGATTCTTACTAAGATAATTAACTCCTCCAGTGAGAGCTGACCTGACCTGACCTGACCTCCCATTACCCTGCTCTCTGCAGCCCCCTTCTGCCGGGTCCACATTCTCCTTCATCCCACGTCCTTCTCACGTGCTCCATCACCACTGACTCAAAGCTGCCCAAGGTCCTCACCTTACCTAGCTCCATCCCCTCCTTCCACAGGTACCTGCCATGACCTGCTGCCCACTTAAATCCCTTTTTGGGCTTCCTACTTCTTCCCTGCGCTTTCCTCCTGCCAATCACCCTCCCACCTCCTTATATGCTGAGATACCCCATTTCTGCCCAGCATCCTTCAGCCTGTTGACCCCAAGTGCCCAGCAGACCCCAGCTCCCCGGCCTGCTGCCTTCCCCCCTTGGTGCAAGCTCTTTGCCATCACCCCCTAAAAGCACTCTGCTACTGAAGAAAGTCCATCACATCACAGCCCAGGTAAGCAAGGGGGTCTGCTGCTCCAGCTGTTGTCCAGCTACCAGCAAAGTCTTAATTTTGATCACCAGCCGCAAGAAAAGAGAGAAACCAAATCCCTTCTCACACTGGCACAGTTGCGCTCACTCTCCCCACCCATTCCTCAAAATAAGGGCATCTTTCTGGAGCAAAAACTTCAGGGGATGGGGAGGGTTGAGATTTTTTTACATGTTTCACGTCCCTTTTATTTAAAAAACGCTTTATGCAGCTGTCAGGAACCAAAATGAGAATTTTGTGTTTTTTTTTTTTTTTTTTTTTTTTTTTAGCAGTCTTTGAAATAAGGATGCGATGTGGGATCAATTTTTTATGGCAGTAAAGTAAAGGGGGAAAATAGCAGCAATTTTCTCTTTTGAACATGGCCTATTTAGTGGCATGGATGTCACGGTGCAGCTTTATCCAGAGAGAGGGAGAAAAAGCCACAAAATGGTACTGTGGTCAATCAAAGACTTCTACACTACAATCTGCTTCTCCATCTCTCCTGCAGCCAGCTGAGATTTCCATCACTTCTCCTCTTAGCCTTTCTTCCCATCTCTCCCCTCTCCGCAGCCCTGACAGAAGTTAAAATAAAGCACTAAGTGCCCAGATCCAATGGCCCCTCCGCGGAAAACGCTGGCACGCAAGGCACAGCCCCTCCTCAGGAATCACAGACCGATGCAGCACATCGGAAACGTGCCAGCTGCACGCAGGGAGCCAGGGAAATGCTGCTGCTCCAGCGGTGTTTCGGTCCCCGTGATACCACGCAAGCAAGAAAATCCATTTCATTACAGCGCTAACAAACCCACACCAGCTATGCTTAATCCCACAGTGCATCTGAGTACTGGGCTGATATTCCTGACCTCCCTTCCAGTGAGGGCAGAGCAGAGGGGCTCAGCTTGCAGCCTCCCTCCCGTGGGAGTTGCAACCCATGCAGCCTTACTTACCGTGCCCATTGCCAAGCTCTGTGCAGCTGCGTGGACTTGCTGCGTTTTCTCTGCCTCTTCTTGCCCTTTTTTTACTGCAAGCAGCCTTGACGATGCCACCTTGATGATGCCTACTGCCCTCCCCAGCACGGCTCTGCTGGGACAAAGCAGGACACAAGTCCTGGGCAGAGAGACACATTTCAAACCACATCCCCAGAGGTGCTGCCGGCAGCACCCACCCCCAGGCATCTGGTGTAACAGGCAGCTCCGCTCCATCCCTCAGCCTCCTCCAGGGACCCTGCTGCAGGTGAAGTGATCTCCCTGCTGTGTCCTCCCATGGAGCAGGGGCTCGGTCCCCGTCCCCTGAGGGCCAGGCAGGAGGGAGGTCCCACCTCACAGAGGTCGAGCAGGGACAGATGCAAGATGCGGGTACTGCTGATGCAGTCACCCTTCCACTGACACAAGCCTGTCCCGGTTGGCCCCAGGGATGGTCTGGGGAGGAGGTGACCCACATGCACCAGTGCTGCTGGCACAAGAAATTGCCCCAGGGAGTTTGGGGCGAGCTGGTTGTTGCAGGAGCCCTGCCTACAGCGAAACACCCAGCAGTGCTCAGACACCAGCAGCGGGGAGGCTACAGGCAGCAGACCTGGGGGAAGCCTGGCTGGACACAGCAGCGTGCCAGCGACTCAGCTTGTCCTTCGTCCCCCATGGTGGCAGAGGGAGCCAGGGCGGGGGATGAAGGACAAAGCTCCCTGCAGAAAGCCCTTCCAGGTCCTGGCCTCTTTGACACCGCCCTGCATGGCGGCACACGAGGCAAACAGGGCTGCAAGGCTCACCCAGCTCCAGGCATCTCCTGCCAGCACCCTGCCCGCAGGCTGGGTAAGCGGCAGGGCTCGGCAGGCTGCAGCCGTACCTCCCTCTGCTGCGGATGGACAGAAGGCACGGACTCACGGCACACACTAGGAGGAGCAGCCTGACCCTGGGCACTGCCTGCCCACAGCGAGAGCGTCTCCTGACCACAACGGGGCCAGGCGCTGGTGCCCCACAGAGCTGAGGCTCCAGGACCGGGGTGGGAGGAGACTGGCAGGGAAACAAACGTATTTCAAGCTCTGTCAGCTTGTTTAGGTCCCATTTTTAGGAGACTTTTTTTGCAAACAATCTTACACAAAACCTTATATGAACTAAAATACATGCAGGATTGCATTTCTTCTCAGTTCCACTTAAAACCACAATGCATTTCAGTCCCCTCCTGTGCAGAGGTCCAGGCATAAGCATGCCCAGCTCCAGCAGGCAGCAAGGAGTACCCAGCCAGGATCCAACCCATCGAAGGCCAGGCACAAACACTGTTGGGAAGGAGCAGGAATGCCCTCGTTTTGATTATTTCAGCCTTAATTAGACACACATTGGAGGCTTGGAGCCAAGTTTCAGATTCCAGCTTCCCTGAGGCTCGGGAGCGCTGGGGTCTGGGGTTTGGTTTTGGAGCCAGAGCTGCTTTAATTCTCATCATTAACGACACAGGGAGGGACTTTACCCTGGCCCGGATTAATCCCTGCTGTAATTAGCTGCGAACAGGGAGGACACACGAACCTCTGGCTTTCAACACAACTGACCTTCAAACGCCAAACATCTTCACGTCCCCCCTTTCTGGTCTTGACCTTGGGGTTGGGGTTGGAAGCAGGGATGTTGGGACAGCAGCTGCGGAGGAGCCAGGTCCTCCCGGGGACACCAGCCCTCGTTCTTCCCACGCACAGACACAGTGGTGACTTCCACCAGAGAGCCAAGCCCCAGGCGACGACACTGCCACCCACAGCAAGGGAGCTCTGCACTTTTTGAATCAGTCACCACCAGCTTTGCTTGACCCACAGGGACACCAAGCACAGAGGGGTACGTTATTTGCCTGAGCCCAAACAGCCAGTCAAAGGCAAAATAAGAGACTGCAGCCAGACCACGCTTGATACACAAATCCCACACCCAGAAGAGGCACTGCATTGTGTTAAGGGTGAAAAAAATAAAATTACCAGAGAGGGAAGCAAGGGGACAAGAGGAAAAGTCGCTGTGGGAAGGCAAAGCATAGTCTGAAGGACAGATGCAGCCCAGCTCCTTGCAGGCAATTCCACCGAAGCTCCAGGACAGGGATGGGGAAGCAATGGAGCTCCACCTGTGAAGCAAGAGCAGACGAGCACAGCCCATGTAACTGTGCTCACGGACAAACGCAATCTGGGGCCGCAGCAGGGGTGGGCACTTGGCACTGCCCGCTCTCCCCAGCTTGCGCACGGCGCAGCCCACTGCCCTCCTGCTGCCTGGGCAGCCTCCACCACCCCCAGCTCTGCGCTCCTGCCTGTCCACACAGGACCCACGCCAGCTCTCTGCAGGGACTGGAATCCCGTTGGCAGCACAGTGAACACCACTGCAGGGCAACCCCGAGGCGGCTGTGGCTGCCTTGCTCTGCCCTTGCTGTGCTCCGCTCTGCAAAAGGCTTCTCTGTCTCCAAGGGCACGGGAAGGACACAGGGGCTGCCGGGCTCTCACTGCAGCAGAGAGGATGTGAGGGGTGTCACAGCAGTCGCAGAGAAAGGGGCTGCCCCAGGGAGATGCTCCTGGAGTGGGTAGGCAAGCAAGGCTCCAAAAATGCATGTGCTTCCCGGGTGCAATCCCTGCTGCTGCCTGCACCGACCTGTGGGACCCCCGGGCGCAGCTCCCACCCTGGGAGTGGCCGTGCAGCCCCAGGCCTCAGTTTCCCCGCACTGGGGCATGTTGGGCACTGCAGACAGCGAAGCTGAGGGTCCCAACAGCACTCAGTACCCTCCAAACGAAGGGCAAAGAGACAGCTCTGATGCAAGGAGGAGCACAACCCAGTGACGTTTCTGCCAGGGGAAGGCGCTCCAGCAAACTGCTGCTGCTGCTATTGGAGCAGCTCACACAGCTTTCCATCTAAAATCCTCATCTAAACCAGCCCCGAGCAGCTCCAGCAGTGCCTGCACGGCCTGGCTAGCAGAGCAAACACCCTGACACCAGCGGAGGGGCGCGGGCGCTGGAGCGCTCTCACCCAGGGCCTGCCATGCTGATGTTTGCCAAGTGGTGTTTGCAGAGGCAAGCGCTCGCCTCCATCTGCAGCTCCGCTCCACTTCAGGAGGATGGGCTTGCAAATAATTTATGTTAACTGGCTCGCGGCTCCTGTTAACTGCTTTTGTGCATCTTAAACCTTCCTCCTGGAGCCAGCCGGAGTATGTGGGGAGGACTGAAGGGGAGCAGCACTCTCCCAGACTTACTGCCGTCACCTGAAGCACCGCGGCTACACCAACAGCACAGGTGTGTGCCAGGCTGTTTGATGTGGGGTGAGCAGGGCACACGGGCAGGGGGAAGGCAGCTGGCTATGAGAGCAGCATAATGGGCAGAAGGGCAGGAGCAAAAACAGCCCCGGGGATGGGCAGCCAGGCTGCAGCAGGTGGGCGCTGCCGCTCCAGCTCATGCTGCAGCCCCGTGGCACCGCAAGCCCACTGCTGGCACCAAGGTCACAGCAGGGAGGGCACCCGCATCCAGCAGCACCCAGAGAGCCCTGAGATATATCCAATGTATTGCGACACAGATGAGGTGGCTGAGGACCACAAGTCTGTTTTGAGTGCCACGAGGCTAAAACCTGCACAAGAGGAAATGCTGCCAGGCACCTTTTACACCAGCTGCTGGGCTTTGCCCCATAGGCTATATGCCCCACACACCGGGAGCACCCGACTGGTGCCAGACGAACACTGGCGCACTTGCCAGCCCTGCCTGCAGCTGCTGCCACCCAGGAATGGGTGAGAGCAGGGCAGGGATGGGTGCTGGCATGGGGGGACTCCCCCCCAAACACCCCCTCGCCAGGGACAGGAGCCAGTAACAGCCCTGCTGGCAAACCTTGCAGGAGTCTGCCAGGACGCAGTGCCGAGGCCAGGCTGGCGGCCGCGGTCAGAAGCCATTAGCAGGAAGGCAATGGTGTCCGTCACCCTGGGTCCTCGGGTGCTGGCGGCACCCACTACCTGCCAACAGCCGCATCCTGCTTCTCCCGCAGCACCGAGCCTTTGAAGCAATTAGCAATTCCAAACTACAAAACATTGTCCCGGTGGGATAATAAACTCCAACATCTGTCAGAAGAGCTAGTGCCTATCAAATTGCCAAGAGAAACGTTTTTCTTCTCATTCAATTCACAGCTAAATTGAAAACAACCCCAGAAAGTATCCAGTGGCACCAGCTCACCATCCATCTCTGCGAGCGTGCAAGCTGTTTGCCATTGCAGGAAAAGCATCCCGGCCATACAGTGATCACTCACTCAAATTAACAAATCATTTTATTTAGATATGAAGAGAAGCCGTAATTGACTGATGGTATGCTCCCATATGGCACCATACACTGGAAAAGAAGTAAAATACTCAATACAATCACCCCCTTGGAGAACACACTTGTTGCAGCTCTGGGAGAGGAACGAGCTGGTGGAGCGGCTGCAGGGGGCCGGGCTACCAACGTGGGGGGCTGGGCTGTCGATACGGGGGGCCATGGATGCCCGGCCCCTCTGCATCAAAACCACTGCCAAAGCGCAGAGGAAGGTGACAGTTTCCTGCCCTTCCAGGCACAGCAGCAAGGACCACCCAGGACAAGCTGCAGCACCATAGGGGGACCCTTTAATATAGCACAGCACCATGGAAAAAAAGGACGGCACCCGTATTTTATAGACAGGGAAGCCAAAACTCATGCGTGGGAATCAAGTGGGTCTACAGCATCTCTGCAGGTGCTGCTCCAGCAGGGATTGGCATGGGAGCCACAGGATGGTCCCTGCCCTGTCCCCTCATGCTGTCTAAGGATGAAGCAGGCAGCTTGCCTGAGCACTGGTGGCCTCACGGGGTCCATGCAGGGACGTGCTGGATGGGAAGGGCTCGCAGCCACTTAAATCCTGACTGTGCCTCCTAAGGGGCACTTCAACACATGATGTAGAACTTGTGGTAGTGGAATGAGCTCCTACCTGCTCTAAAACCAAACCTTCCTTCTGACAGTGACCTGGGAGTTTTCTGCTTGAACAGGCGATAGAGCGGACCATCCCAATGACATGCACAGAACTGGACAACGCTCCCATTTCATCTGAGTTAGTTCAGAGCATCAATACAAAAGGCCACATTTAGGGTAATTAGAATAACACGGTCTCAGAGGTGCTTACTGAAAACAAAAGTCAGTGCGTTCCCAGCACAACGTTTCCTAGCCCGCTTCCCACTTCACCGGGAAAAACCACCTACATATCAAGAGTGAAATGGTGAAGCAGAATGCTCTTAACAGTCCTCCTGGCGAAGTACCCCAGAAAAGCCCAGCGTCCTGATAAGCTGCAGGATGGCTGCTGCTGGTCCGCTGGGGATGGATGCCCTGGAGCAGCGTGTGCCGGGGCGCCTGTGCGTGGGACAGGACAGATGGCCCCAGCGCTGCCAGCGTGCCCCATGATGGCCAGTGTCAGACTGGCCTTTTGACAAGAGCAAAGCAAATCTTGGTGCTTTATCAATGACATTTGCCTTGTAAAGCTTGTTATATTTGAACACTTCACTCAATGGACAGAGACAAAGCAAAGACCTGGTCTCTCTGCCACACCTGGTAAGACTTGGAAAAGCTTCTTCCCTTCAAAATTGCTGCCCAGGATCCACTTTCCACCTACCCACATCGGGGTGTAGTGTCCGAAATCCCCAATGCCGCTGCAGCCCCCAAGGCTCTCCGCTCCCCTGGGCATGGGCTGTATTCGCAGCACAGGGATCATAGAGCTGCCACAACCCAAAAAGCAAGTGGCAATGCCGGCAATAATCCCTGCAGGATTCTGCAGGCCAAGGAGGCATCTTACCTTCCTGCTCCACAACATGCCAAAAGCCACAAACATCATTATAGCTCAAACATAACACAACACTCACATACAGAATCCTCCAAACTGATCTGAGAGAGAGTTTGCTGACAATATGTCTAAATTAGAAATAAATAGCAAAGAGAAGCTGATTGAGAGCCGTCCACCTTTATTCATGTTGTCAGCAACAGTTTTGCCAACCATGCACGATGCCAGGTGAGATTTCTCTCCTTCCCCAAAACATCAAAATCGTTCTGAGTTCACAGTCGGAAGCATTTTGTCAACGGAGAAGAGCTGCCTCCGGTGCCTGCCAGCCTGGACAGCCCCGGGACAGCAGCGCGTAACACAGTACAGTAGTACAGCTACGCAGCACCGGGGATGGAGATGGGCAGAGCGGGGGGAGGCACTTGCTGCATCCCTCTGCATCCCTCTCCCTCCCTGTGATCCACAGGGACGGCTAGTTTCCAAATGGAGGAAGGACGCAAGAAGGGGAATCTTTTTCGACTCTCCGGAGCAGAGGGAGGAGAAAAGTCACAGGCCAGCAAGGCCTGAAATACTCTGCAGTGCCGGGTCTGGCACTCCCCTGGTGCCAAGCCGCAACTGGTTGCGGACATGCTGGGAGCAGCATGCGAGATGAGATTTTGCCTGATGGTGAAAAACACCCCAGACTCTCTCATTCACACGGGCGATGGGGGAGCAGGGAAAGGTGGGAGGGGGCGAGCGCTTGGGTTTGGCTCGGTTTCATCCTTTGAAATCCAGACAACTTCAAGGGAGTGTGCAGTACGTAAAGCAAATGGAATAGGGACACGTAGCCAAACTGCCCTCCCCATGCCCCCATGTGCCCAGCGGCTCCCAAGTCCCGGCCACGGCCCCTTCCCCAAGCCCTTCTCCCTCACCCCCCTGCAGCTGCAGTGCCTGCAGGCAGCAGGCAGGGATATGATACCTTTGTTCTCGAGGTGGCTTGCAGATCATTTTAGGCTCAGCAGGTACGGCAGACCTCGCAGTCAAAGCCTTGCTCAGACTCACAGCAGTCTCGAGAGCATCCCTGTGCCGCAGGATCCAGTGTGGCTGGCACCCTGCGTTACTTACTGTCATGTTAAATAAGCACTGGGGCAAGGCTGCAGTTTTGCAAGGGCTGCTCCTCCTGAGCAGCCACAAAACCGCAGGGAAGCTCACCCTCAGTGTGGCTGGGTGTCTCAAGGAGCCAGGTGATATTTTGAGACGCTTGCAGTAAATAATAGAGGCAGCGAGATGATTTCCTGGAAATTATCCTGGATTTCCTCACCTCTCCTCCTTCAGCTCTGCCACCGCTGGAGTGGCCATTTTATGGGGCCGCAAGCCTCCAGCAACACCAACCCGGAGAGTCTCGCCCAGAGTGAGCTTCCAGGAGGAGGTTTCTGCAAGCAGGTCCTCCCACAGCAGCAGGAGCAGGTTCAGCACAGCTGCACCTCCACTAATCTGACCCAGCTCACAGCAGGCCAGAAAGGCCAAACAGAAAATAACGAAAAGCAAAAACCCCAGCTCACAATCCTGCAAGAGACCAGCATGATCTCAAGAACAGACACATCATCACAGGGTCCATTTACGTGGTGCTCTCCAGCTCAAAGAGAAGGTAGGAATTATTGGGTGAAATTCCCTGGCCCATGTTAGGCAGGAGGTCAGAGCTGATGGCTGCAACTGTCCCTCCTGGCCTTCGTGTCTACGAACCTTGGAGAACTGGGAAAGGAGGGAGAAGCTGCTCCCCGAGCACTGCTCCTCAAGGTTAAAGAGGGATGGAGGGATGCTGAGCAGAGGATGGAGACAGCTTAGGCACGCTGAGGGAGCTGTCAGACGGCTTTTGCGGTGGGTTTATCGGCCAGCAAGGCATGGCGGTATGGAGAGGAAAAGAAACCATAAAGAATACACATAGCCTTGTCCAGCCCTGGGATTTCTGAGGGTTCAGAGAGAAGCTGTGAGCACACCCCCATGAGTAACTGCAGCCCTGGTCCTGGGTTTGTGCCGGGATGCTCTGCACATCTCTGACCGTGCTTTGGTATAACGGCTGCACCTCTCCAATGATTGCTCACTTAGAAACCCTGGAGATTAATGACCAGAAGAAGGAGCCTATCTGGGAGATAAAAGCATTATGTTAAAAGCATGACAGCAATTACGTTAGTATTAGTCACAAAACACTGCACACTTGGAGAGATTTTAAGTTGTGCTCCTTGTTTATTTGCTTTGCTTTCCCCCTCCCTGCACAGCTTTGGTATTCCTGTACTCCCTGAACGACAGCAGCACTGCAGCAGCAGTGACAACCTTGCCGAGCACTGAGCGGGGTGTCAGGGTCAAGGAACGCCAATGGTCACCAATGGAAGATGCTAACACGGTATTTCTCACTCCCCACCTCTCTGAGTGACTATCCAGCTCCTTCACATGAAGGTAACAGCCCAACACACCTTCACGAAGCCAGGAAACAGAACACGAGTGATCTTTTTGCCCTAAGATGCAGCCTGTGCCTTCCAGCCTTACAAGGATGCTGCGTGCTGCCCTGGTGACATGCAGAGCTCCGATTTCCACCTACACCTCCTCGAGTGATGCCTCCTGGCCAGAGATACCCCCTGGGAGCTTGACTCCCTCCACACCCCCATCGTCCTGTGACTGTAACACTCATACCTGTCCGGTACCAGAATTTTAGGGCCACCAGGCATCCTCGCCCCAGCAGCACTCACAGCCATGCCAGCATGATGCCACGCTGCTGTCCCAGCCCTACGTTGGCCGTGCTCAGCTCTCCAGTGCTCGGCTCATCTATGCTGCAGGCTACCAGCCTGCTGCTCCATTTATGCAACATGAGCAAACGTCCCCAACAGAGCAGGGTGAAGCCACCCAGAGAAGAGATGAACCAGTTTCAATCAGTCCAGTACCACCTCCCCAATCACAGCCACCGGGGATGCTCAGGGAAAGTCATATGGTCACGAGCACCCACTGATGCTCCCGCATCCCCCTGACCTCCAGCATCCCGTGGTGCAGAGATTTAGCTCATCACTGGCAGTGCCAGCAACACTCTCAATGGTATTTTCCTCTTACAAATTTGTCTAATTACTTATGGAAGCTTTCTAAATTCATCTGGCAGCCAGTTCCACCGTTCTCCTTCCTCCTGCCAGATAGGAGCCGCCATGTGTTTGCTCTGCTCCTGCCTTCTATTAATTTAATTTGATGCCCCAGCAGCTGATTAACAGGAACAAAGAAAAATCATTTCCTACTGACCTCACAGTGCCCACCCCTGCCTGCACAGCCCTGGGCCATGCTCCCCTGGCCACCCCTCCGCAGCTTTCGAGCATCGCTTACGTTGCCAAACCTTGTAGGGATGTCCATTGCCCTTGTCACCCTGCGCTGTCCCTGCTCTGGCTCCCCGCTCCTCTTTGCAGCAGAGAATCAGAGTTGCACACAGTATTTATTTCCCATGCAGACACATGGTAGATTTATGCAACAGTCCATAACTGTGTTCTGGGTTTCGTTTTCTCTGTTTCCTAAAAACTTATTATATTTGATCTGCTTTGTTGACTGCTACAGAGTACCAAGTCAATATTTTCATGGAAGTGTTTATCCTAACTCTGAAACATGGCTGCTCACCAGCAACAGCCACGTCGGAGTCCAGCACTGCTTACAGATGTGAGGATCATTTCTCCGGGCAGCCGCTCGGTACCTGACGTCCTTTGCAACTCTTTGCACTTGACTCATTCTCACCATCCAGGACAAGCCAGGAGCACCAGGCACCTTTGGCATGGTGTTCTCAGCCTCCTTTCCCAGACTACTATACGAAGACACTGAACAGCACTGATCCTACAGGGAATTCAACAGCACCGAGAAAACTTACTCCATACCTTTTACTCTCTCTTTTACCCAATTATCCATCATCCCTCTTATGCTAAAGCAGGTTAATTCTCTAAAAGCCTGTGCTGAGGGACCGTAGCACAGTGCTCCTGACAGCCCAAGCAGGAATATTTCACCCAGAGTATCCATCTCCAGCAACGGGCTTTTGCTTACAAACGCTGTGCAAACCCCTCCTCGCCGTACCCCACCTGCACACCTGTCTGCTGATGCGTCTGTCTGTAATTGCCCCGCACAGTGGGTGTGGACATTACTTCCCTGGTGTCCCTAACCCTGGCCCAAGGCAAAGACACCTCCGTCACAGATGCACGTTACCAGTGACACAGAAAATTCAAAACAGAAAGGAAGGGAGAGAGAACCGGAGTCTCCAATAATGAGGTTTTGGGGTGCTGCCACCATGCTGCAAGCATGAGCCCCCCCCCATCCTGCAAACAAACCCAGCTGAGAGCAAGGGGGGTGAGGCAGCAATGAAGTGGGAGCACCCACCACCCCATCCCTCCTCTGCGGCAGGTAGGGACCGCCAGCGCCTGCGGGAGGATTTGTTGTCCACCCATTTGCTCGTTGTTAGTGATCTCCAAGGTGACAGTGACTTTAAGTGAAAACAGCCATCAGGTCTCATTGCAGACCCAGATGTCAGGGCAGAAAGCAGGTACTCCCTGGGAGTCAGCCCCTAATGCCTGCGAACAAGCTGCCGGGTTCGTTTTGCTGCTTGCTCTTCTATGCCAGCTAATTACTAGATTGTCAGGGACACTGATACATGCTCCACTCACAGCAATTCAATTGTCCTCTCTGCTCCGTACGCCTTATCAATATATACGCAGCTATATTTTCCCTGAAATCTCACAGAGGTGCAAAGAGCTGCCTACAGGAGATGGATTTTGCTCCTGGCATGCTGCACAGGCAGATAGCGCAGCTGAAAAGCCACCGTTGGTGGAGCCATCTAGGAGCTCTGCTTGTAGTTTTGGGGGCTGTTGCAGGCACATGAGACAAGACAGAGAAATGCACTTCACGGAGAACAGACAGAGGAGGCAGAAAGCTGAAAGCAAACAGCAGAAGGCCTTGGCAAGGGGGTATTTTGAAGCAAAGAAGTCAATTTGTAAAAACAGAAGAGAAAAAAATGTCTTTGCAGCAGCCCAACAGAAGAATGACTCTGAGGATGATGGCTTGGAGACCTGGGAGAAGCATGGGAAGGGGACAGGGGGGAAAACATCAAACACAGGCAGGTCAGGCAGCTGAAATGGGGCACAGACAAGGCAGTGCCCGAAGATAAACCACAGTAAGAGAAGGTGGTGGTGAAAACCATCTATGACCAAAGGTTGTGACCGTGTTGTAGAGAGGGGAGGAGGAGGTAGAAACAACAGAAATATGGAGAGGAACGAGAAAGACAACAACAAACCCAATTGCACGGGCATTGGAGAAGGCATGGCAAGCTGCTGGAGAGGCAGCACGGAGAGACGAGGCTTAAGAGGCAGAAGGGCGATCAGTCATGGATGGAGAGACTCACCCTGTGCGCCCAGAGCAGTAATCACCACCCACACCCCCGCGGGGAAGAAGTGGTGGCCTATGCAGTGCCAGGCGGCACATCCCCAAAGGGTCCAGCACTTGGTGCCCGCCGTGCGCTGGAGGAGACCCGGGGCTCAGCAGCACAGCAATGTAAACCAAGCGCTTGCAGCATGCCACCTGCTTCCCAGCCACTCGTTTGGCAAAGTCCCAGAGGTTTATCGCTGCAAAGATTATCAAGGTGTGCTATAAAGACACCTCTCCATAAACCCTCGCGTCCAGCACACATCACTCTCACCTGTGAAGTCTGGTGTGAAAGTCTTTAGCCAGCACTCAAGGTATTACCACATCATTAGAGGGATCGCCACTACATCAAAATTGCCCTTAGCCACCAGAGTGCAGCACAAGGTCAGGGTCAGTACATGAACTGCACTGAAGTTCAGAGCTCAGTGCGATAAATCAACATTTCTGATGTGTTTTCAGGGCGACACTTGGGCTACAGGAAAATCTCACAACCCTCCCTAAAGAGCTTGGTATTTTTAAAGTGCGCAGTCACTGATTTTAGCGTCACGGTTTGCAGCATGCCAAGTGTGTCCCATAAGAACATAAAACCAGAGCTTCTCGTTTTGCATAATTCTTCCCAGAACTCAAATGCCTGGAAAGTCTTTACATGAAATACATATGAAACAGGAGCAAAAAGTCACCTAAGAAACATTTTTAATTTATGAACTGTCAGACAAAAATGTCTCAGAATTAAAAGATAAGGGGGTTTAGAAGATAAAGGGCTCTGCATCTGACACCCTCCGCAGCCTGGAAGTATCCATGTGATTCCTTTCTGAAATACAGATTTTTCCCACTGTGCCAGAACGCAGGAGTGATGGGTTGGGAGGCACAGACAGATGTGCTCCAAGCCAGAAGACAGATGTGCTCCCAGACAGAAGTATGGCAGGAGTTTACAACTGTGGTACTTATTTAAAAGGCAGCAATGCATTATCCCTTGAGGGGAAAAAGAATTTATACAGTTTAAGAAAAGAAAACAGGATGATTAATTAAACTTGCTATTTCTAGAAAGGACCTGCCAGAGCAGATACGCTCTGGTCCTTCCCTAGGGATGGTTTACAAAAACGGAGCCCCATGGCTCTTCGTTCCCCGAAGCTTTGTGTTATTACCAATGAAGACAATGGTTGTACATTCACTTTTTTATTTGAAGTTGTTGACTAGCAGGTGGCTCCGCGTGGGAGGGCCCTGCGCCACCTTGCAGAGACGACCGCCCAGAGGGGGCCTCTGGGTCCCGGGCTGCTGCTGCCCGTCTCCAGTGCTGGGTCAGCAGCCACCTTCATTTCAACTAAGAGCAGCAAAGGAGCTTCTCGGTTCCAGCACAAGAGAGGCTCCTGCAGAGCAGAAGTTTGAAAGCCGTTTCAGGGAGGAACAATCCCCTTCTGGGGTTGAGTAGGTGAGGCCGCACCTCAAATACAGAGTTCAGTTTTGGGCCCCTCAGTACAAGAAGGACACTGAGGTGCTGGAGCGTGTCCAGAGAAGGGCAACGAAGCTGGTGAAGGGCCTAAATCTTATGAGGAGCAGATGAGGGAACTGGGGTTGTTTAGTCTGGAGAAGAGGAGGCTGAGGGGAGACCTTATCGCTATCTACAACAACCCGAAAGGAGGTTGTAGTAAAGCGGGTGTTGGACTCTTCTCCCAAGAAACTAGCGATAGGACAAGAGGGAATGGCCTCAAGCTGCGTCAGGGGAGGTTTAGATTGGATATCAGGAAAGATTTCTGTACTGAAAGAGTGGTGAAGCATTGGAACAGGCTGCCCAGAGAGGTGGTGGAATCGTCATCCTTGGAGGTGTTCAAAAAACGTGTAGACATGACACTTCGGGACATGGTTTAGGAGGCATAGTGGTGTTGGGTTGACAGTTGGACTTGATGATCTTAGAGGTCTGTTCCAACCTTAATGATTCTATGATTCTAAGGCAGCACTGGCTGGCACCAAACCCCGTGCCAGGGAGGAAGGTCAGCATGGAACAATTCTGCTCTCCATCCTCACTGTGGAGCCATATGAGGAAACAGCATCGGAGCACACACAGGCAGCAACCACAGTGAGAAAAAAAACCACCAAGCTGAAAATCTATTAAAAACCCCAAAACAAGGAAAAAACCCCAGCAGACATGTTTCCTGCTTGAGGCCACCCTTCCTGGCATCCCACGGTGACGGGAATGTGGCCCTTCAGAAGTGGCACGTGCAGCAGCGGTTACGAACCGATACTGTACAAATTGTCACTTAAGTGGGATTACTGCTGCCTCCTCCAGCAGCTTCTTCGCTCCCCTCTCTCCCTCACCCTCCCTCTACTCCAAAAGTGTGGGGGGGAGAATGACAGATGCAATATTTTACAAAATGAGATAATTATATAGCAGCCACATGGGGAGATTAGATTAGCAAGAGATTTCAATGCAAGGATATTTAATAAGAACGAGACACAGGTACACGGAAACGCAGACAGCAAAAGGTCATCATCATCATCACCACATTGAGATTATGAAACAAAGCGCTTATGACCTACACGGGCTTTGATGCTCACTGCAGTAATTCTATTGTTACTGCAACACAAATAGGATTATTCTGAACAGGAGATGTATAGCTGCATGCAGCCAAGAAGAATTAAAAAATAACACTACAGTGACTACAGCAAAGTAATTCAGATGCAGGGCAGAAACTCCATCCTATTTTCAGACTGCCCTGCCGCCCTGTAAGATTTGCATGCTGTGTTCCTATGCCAAATACCACGGAAATAGCCAAGAGCTTGGGACCGAAGCCTTGTTTGCTGGTAGTAAAGCAGCATGACCCTTTGCTGCAGCAGGACGAGAGGGCTCGTGCCCATGGGCGGCAGTGGCTAGCCTTTGCCGGTACACCCCGCTTTCTGCCTTGGGCCAGAGCATCCCCCCGAGGACACGTGCTCTACCACCAATGCAGCGAGTCCTCGCGTAGGCAAGGCCTTCATTTGTCAATGTCTCGGCCTTTGTTAGACTAATGTAAATCCATGTTTATGGATTACCATCTTATGTGTGTTGAAAAATTCCCTCCATGTTATCTTAAGCGCGAGGGGGGAGCAGGGAGGCGGCCGGACGAGTCACTCCTGGCAGCGTGGCAGAGCTGACATGACAGCTGAACCGCTCAGAGGAATCTGATACAGACACAGAGATATATCACACAGATGAAGCGATAATTTCACAGCGATTAAGCCACACTCTGTAGGAGCCTTCATTAAAGTGTGCTGGGGAGAAGAAGCAAGCCCTCTTTATTTTTTTTTTTTTTTTCTTAAGACAGCAGATATTAACTCTCCAAGCATGTTCCCAGATTTGTTTTAAAGAGGTACCTTCCCCACAGGAGTATCTCAGGCCCTTTGCCAGTCTCTGGCTGTTCGCAAACTGCAAGCCCCTGGCCTGCCACAGATGCTGAGCTGTGATCTGGGTAAGCCTGCAAGGGCACAGCCCTGCCAAGTTGGGTACGGCTTCACAAAGCCTCCACTCGGAGCCACAGGCACTGCGAGGAGAGGGGACTCTGGACCAATATGCTGAACCTCCGGCCAAGATGCAGATGCAGGACTCAGACCAGCTGATCCCATTCTCTCTGCTGTGGGTCCCTAGGCATGAAACCTAATTATTTGCTTGCAGCTCTAAGTTTTACTTTTGCTGCCCACACTGTACTGTCCTGGATATAAAAGACTGATTCTCGGTAGCTGCTGAAAACCAGGCAGAAATAACCCTTCTCCACGAGACTGCTGTTCACCAGTGCTGTCTCAGCAAGCTTCACCCTGGGAAAATGTCATTGTTTGATTGACACCACAGAAACACCCATTGCAACATGTTTTAAGCAAAAACATCTGCACTTACTTGTACAGCACAAGTCAGAGAGACAAGTCCCCCCTCCCCTCAGCGAGCACAGAGAGCAGGGCTGGTCCTTCCACCAGGCCACCCGCAGCCAGGTCCCTTGGCACAGCAGCAAATGCAGGACCTGCGGGGACAGCTTGCAGCTCACTACTGAGGGAACGAGCTTGTCCTGATAAATTCAATAGCTCCTCACAGGACCAAGCAACAGCTCCGTGCCATGCCCCAGGGAGGACGGAGCTGGGCAAGCGGGGCAGGTCCTGGAGCTGGGCATGGCAATGACTACTGCCTTACTTGTGACCATGGGGAAAGAGCATAAATCCTTCCCTGGAGGGACAGATACAAGTGACAGTGGTCCTGCTGCCTGGGAGGAGACGCTAGGTCAGAGCTGTCCCCAGAAATCATGTGGCTCGATGTGGTCCCAGAGGAATGATGGTGGTGTGCACACCTCCAGGCCAGCACAGCGTGATGATGGGCTAGGGCTTTCCCACCTCCCCATCCAGGGGCCTAGTGGTCCAGCGTTAAGGGCATCCCACCAGCAGGTCAGTGCACGGCCATGGAAAGCAGACTGGCGCTCAACCCAAGAGACAAACTCATCTTCTCTGTCCCAGGGCAGGGACAGACACGTTTCGCGTGCAGGCACTACCTCCTCTGCATCAGCTCATCCTTCAGCACGGCTGGCGGCAAGAAAGCCACCAGAGCAGGCAGGGAGCTCCGAGCAGGCAGGATGAATACAAGATCTTACAATTACATCCCAAGAAATCAGAGACCCAAAATACAGAGACATGACTAAATACAGGCACGTTTGTCTTCTACAAGACGAATTGCTTTCAATAATCTGGAATTATTTCTCTTGGGCTTTTAAAAGGCTTCTCAAACATACTAGGACAGCCAGGAGCACAGATGAACTATTTAGCTTCCTTGATAGGAAAAATATTCTCTTCACACAGTCGGTACAACTTATGAGAAACCCAATGGGGAAATCTGTACCATCTTCACACGGAGACGCATAGAAATTATTAATCTAAGGTTAACTATGATTTATTGTCCCATCCCAGGCAAAGAGCCCCAAACATAGATAACATCACTGTGTCCAAAGCTAACCCACGGAGTGAAACAGCTTCCTAAAAATGATTGCACCTTCACCAGCTCTGCCCACCACTGAGGACCAAATCCTGGCAGGATGGTCTCCTAATTAAAATGATGGGACTTGGGAGTCCAGAAGTTAATTCACTGCTCTGCTCTCGTCCCCCTGGGTGACCCGGGTGACTTATCTAATCCCCTGGGACATTGCTCCTCTTCTTCCACAGGGGGAAAGCAACCCTCCCCTCTCCCAGTGCTCCTGCGCCTTCTCTACTGCAGGATCTGCATACTTCATTTCAGATGGGACTTTGTATTTGATACCTCATCACAACTTTACGGCTATACTTTGAAATTTCATAATTTTTTCCCTTTTAAGCTGTGTTAAAAGGCCAAAATTTGGGATTGGGATGGTTTCACGTGAACATCTCAGCCATTAAAAAACAAAACCAAAATAAAACCAAGGCACAGCAACAGCTTAACAAGTGTTTTTTGAGAGGCTCTATCAGTTTGATTTGGATCTTTTTTTTTTAGCCACGGGAGGGGAGCAGGTGAGGCTGGAGGACAGACATCCTCCTCCAGCAGCAGAACTGGACAGACAAACGCACCCCGGTGCAGGTGCAGCAGCACTGGCTCCCGGTCCCCCTGCTCCAGCAAGTGTTCAAGCTCCAGTCACACGGATTTGTCACACTCTGCCAGCGCTAAAATAAATGAGGACGACCTCGGGCTGCAGGGTGATGAATGTGCAGCAGCACGCCAAGATTTTGGTGGGTCACCGTTCTGTTTAAGCTCAACACAATTATTTTAATTATTACCTGCATCTCAATTTCAATTGGCCACCTAAGGACAGGTATTTCTCTGCATGCAATGATGCAGGAGCACATTTCTGTGGGCACGTGCAAGAGCTAACGCATACTTTTCCCTGTACCAGGGATGTCAACTTTCCTTTGGCTGGAGAAGGAGCCAGGAGGTTTCCCGTGGGCTACTGATACCTTCTCCCACCTTGCCAGGCACCTTGGGCAGCAAGGGCTGGAGCTACAAGGTTTAACCCAAGTTCCTCTAATAAGCAAACCAACATCCGCAAATTCAGCAGCAAGAACTAATTACAGCCTGTCCTCTACAAGACAGTAAAAACCCCCGTAGCTTAAAACGCCAAGGATTTTCCCTGCAACCTCCTGAAGGGGAAGAGGTTGACAAGTGCAGGACTGTACTAATGGTTGTGGTAAAACACTCGCCCGTTTGCAGGAGCACTTTGATACTCTTACCAGACGAATGCCAGCCAGCAAAATGATTAAAAATGCTAAGGCTGGCAAAACGTAGGAAGCTTTGAAGAGCGTGTATCAGAACAGCCTCCACCGCCCCGACATCGCCTCAGGCTCTGCAAATCCATTTCTCCCTACAATTGTGTTGAAGTACTAGTTTATCTCCCTTGTTAAGTAACCTGTATCAAAACGATCAGAGGAATATTTTTTTGAAGTTTCTGGTGACCCAGTTCAAAGTAACAATGTGAAATTTATTCGTCCAAGCTGGGCAAATGATGTGGGGAGATGACACTTCTCATCTGCACAGGG
This sequence comes from Fregata magnificens, assembly GCA_013389945.1. Classification (NCBI taxonomy): domain Eukaryota; kingdom Metazoa; phylum Chordata; class Aves; order Suliformes; family Fregatidae; genus Fregata; species Fregata magnificens. Next base: position 279,356 of record WAAD01035304.1, on the reverse strand, counting down.
GCCTATAAATATCCTTACGCAAACAGCAGCCAGGCTCTTGGTAATGCCTACATGACCTGAAAATAATGTTAAATACCGAAGGGAAAGGGAAATTCAATTACTCTCACTTAATGCAGAGCAGGAGAGTGCCCTTTAGCGGTGTAGCGGTATATGAACTGCAAGCAGCAGAGAGGTGATGGGGATGGCAGAGGGACCACACCTCGCTGAGCTGGGACTGGGCGCCCAAGGGGCCAGTGTGCCGCAGGGACCCTCCAGCTAGGATTTGCTCAGGTTTAATACTGCATAGGTGTCAAATAATCATCTCCAGCTTTTGAAGAGAGAGAGCCTACGAGCGATCCTGTATCACTGTCCCCAGCTCGCCTGGAGGCTTTGCTCCTCTTGCCAGGATGCGAGCTGCATTTGGAGCCCCACCACCCCCTGCAAATCCCCCCAGGTTAGCGGGAGTTGGGAGCGTGCGGTGACGAGGGCTCACGCTTGCAAATGATTCACTGTCAGTAATAGTGGGTGTGCGTTAAGCCTCCCCCAGCACCCCTCCGAGGGTTCACAGGGTGGAATTACAGCCATCACTGAACTGTCAGCGATGCCAGACATCCGTCCGAGCCGAGTGCCACGCTGCCACCCGTCTGGAGCTGTCCTCCCCGAGTGGGCTGGGACTGGGGCTGCCTGTCCCACCAGTGCTATTACAAAGATCAGAAATTGTGATCTAATTGAAAGTATGGCAATGCTAACCCCTGCCAAACGCAGTCCTGGCACTAGGTGAAGAAAACCAGACTTGCAGGCTTGCAGAGCCCCACTTACATGTACCCGAGGACACTACCATACACAGCACTCCGGTGTGGAACAGAGAAGATATTTCCAAGGATTTCTGGGACCTCTGAAGCCAATATTGCTGAGACCCTCCCTGCATCCCCAGTGCTGCTGGTGAAGATAGGCTGCAGCACCCCAAAGCCCACACAGTCCCTTGAGCTCTGCAGGTGCCTCTGAACGAGGGCTGAACCCTGGTGCTACTCAAAGCAAAGGGGATCTACAACAGAGTAGGACCAGAGTTTTCCATTTCAGCAGCTGGAGCTCGCCACGAGCCAGGGCTTGGTGTTCACGCTGGACTGGCCCATGGATGAGTGACATGGGAGCCCACCCCTTCCCCTGTCAGGTCCGCAGCCACCAACAAGGCTGTTCAGTAGCAGGTCCGGCTCAGAGCATCCCAAAAGCACAGTAACTGGGATCAAATCCCTACACCGCATCTGTTAACCTCCACAAGCAGTGGAGGAACAGACCCCCTGCAGCCTTTATCACAGACCACATCCGATACCCTCTCCACTGATACGCCTCCTGCAAGCTGTCCTACTCAATTCAGGGGAATAAGTCAAAGGCACTGTCCCTTCATCCTACCTTTAAGACAGCTTGTTTGCTTTTCAAGGCAGATATTATACAGTGGCACAATACAATCAGGAAAAGCAGCGGAGGAACAGCACCAGAGCTGTAACCGCTTGTGATAAGAGACGAGCGTGCAGCGCAACGAACATCTCTTTCCCATTAAACCTTTCTGAATGACTCTCATTTCCAATCTTGATGCACCCTATGGAAAAATATGATAGGTTGTCCCTCATCTCTCTAATGTACTTTAAATAGATGATGCTCCAGATGGTATTGACATTGCTAAACAAATTGTGAAACCCACATGCCAAAAATACTGTGGGTAAACATACTAAACCACCCTACGCAACAAAAGAGGCTAAAAGAACTGCAATCATCATCAACTTTAAATGCTACTCACACTGCGGAACAGGGACTGGGCTTCAATTTTTGTTACTTTTAACAAAAATAAGATAGTACAACACTAATCAGAGATGAGGCTTGTAACACACTGCAGCCAGGGTCTGAGAGAAGAGCCACCAGCTGCAGAGCCTTCCACCTGTACATCAATGGGATGGGTGCAGCTCAGGTCAGCAAGGACAACATCAGCAACACTCGCCATGTTTTGTGCCTGGCTGAAAAGCTGGTGAGAGTCAGTACAGCTCTTAGCCAACAACAAAAAAAAAAAAAAAAAAAAAAAAAAAAAAAACCACCCAAAAACCAAACCCAAACAAACCCACTCATCAATGGGACTCATCTTTCTTTCCCCACTGACGCTGTCAGCATGGCAACTTGGGGTAGCATGGAGAGAAACAGGCAGCAGGGAGACTCGGCGTAGAACAGCGTAGTCCTCCCCATCACTGTTTCCCTTGTGAAAGCAGATCATGTTAAGAAATATGGTCAACTTTAGCACAAAAGAGGGAAATTGAGTTTCAAACCAGAACAGCTGCTTGTAGTTAACTCAAGAGCGAGCCACAGTACACTCTTTGTGCTGTTAATGCTTGCAATAAAACTCTACTCGGAGTACAAATGGCATTTGGAAAATTATTGGGAAGAACAGCACTTAGCAAAATCCTTGGGGAACTACCTCTGCAAAATCCTCTCCGATGGCGTTCAGACAGACGGGCAAAACAGCGGCCCTCCCTCTCGGTGTCTCCAGGCACAGGTAGCACAAATAAGGCTTTGGGCAAAAACCAGTTGCCGCTAAATACCTTCTCTAGCAGGGGATCAGGGCTTGTTCTTGCATGAAGAACAACTCCAACCTCAGGAGCAGCTTCTAGTAAGCAGCTGAGCCTTTCAGAAATAAGCTCAGCTGTATGAGCATGCAGCAAGCGGCACGCACAACCACGTGTGCACACATGGCTGAGTGCAGGAGGCGAAGGCTGCACATCTGCCCTCGGAGCGCCTTCCCAGCACGGCTCTCCAGCATGATCCTCAGCAGAGTCTCACTAATGTAGAAGGAAAAAAAGGTAATGAAGAAATGTTTCCACCCTTCACCCTGATTCTTCCCCCCAAAAGCACTGGTGACTTCTAAGTGAGCAATAGTGTGCATGCCACAGCCACAAAAATAAAGCACCAGACAGAAAAACACCCATTTAATAACGAAAGCTGGGGTGGGTAACAACAAATCTTTGTAGAAAATCAAAGAAAAATGCTGAGGAGCAAAGGGACTGCAAGCTACCAGGAGGACATCTGTCAATGGGTACTGTCGATTTGTGCTGCTGGGATGCCGAGAATGACACACGCTACCCACTTCTCGGGGAAGCTGTGTGCTGCTCCCCAACACTGCTCAGCTCCCTCACTCCAGGGCGGGGAGGGGGACACTCAGCCCTCTGATTACAATACAAGTGGAGACAATGAGGATAAGAGGCTACAACCACACCATTTCCACATCATTAATGATGATTTGCATTTTAAGGGGCTGCTCCCAACCTTCTCACCAGCAGTTTCAGCCCAGCAAGGGCACTGAGATTTATGCCATATGTTGTAGCGTGGCTCGGCTGGCATTTATTATTATTGTTACTATTAACTTGTTTTACCATAGCTGCAGAGAGAAGTGGGGAGGAGCTTCTGGAACAGTCGCCTCGCTGTTGATTGCAGTAGGACAGACCAGGGCTGTTGGCACCCTCCTCCCATGTTGCGTTCGGGGGACACTCAAGGGTCTGCTCGGCTTCCCCAGCAACAGGGATGAGTCGAATCTGGCAGCAGCTCCCTCCCAAAACACTGCTGCCGCTCCTTCCCCTCGTGAAAGCCAGCTGCTGGCTCAGACAGATGTCACTGTGTCATTTACGCTTGAGTCATGGAGACCAGAACAATTAATGACAGTTGATTATTTCACTTTTATAAACCACAGGTTCTTCCCTTCAGGAGGACACAGAGGGAAGAAGCCAGCGGGGTTTGAGGCTTTGCACGGGCTGGCGTCCCCCTGACCCCAGTGTGGTGTTGCAGGGCTGGTGCGGTGGGGCACAGCTCTCCGGGGACCCCCAGAAAGCACGGAGGAGAGCTGCATAGGCCACGTCTCATCACCCCATCACACAGCACCAGCAGAGCTCTGGTCTCACAAGCTTCCGGCCATGCCTGTGAACTCCTGATGAAAACTCCCTCCCGAACCGCAGCCAAGATGTCTCTGTCCCCAAGGTGGGTTACACACAGTTTATGAATCCAGCTGGTCTTTTATCCCACACTGACAGTTAACAGCAATAAAAACAGCCCCCACAATTTCCTCCCCTTTGCCTTTCTGCCAAGTAAAGCCTGCTCTTCTCTGTACACTCACCACACAAAGTCAGGATGAAAGAGGGATGCTCTTTAACCAGCATCCCTGAATTTCAGCATCACGCTGAAAGAGCCCTCGGTAACCAGCATGACAGCACGTTCCCATACCGTCACGCCTAATTTAAACGCTCTGGATTGCGGTCATTTCCATCTCTGAAATACCAACAGGCAAACGTGCTTTAATTGAGGGCAGACCACACGGTGTGTGCTCCTACTCCGGAGGTTTCACTCCGAGGGGAAGGGAGAGCGCAAGAGTGCAACGAGATGTGGGGAAGGGGGGGGATGCCCTTGGGAAAGGGCTCGTTAGCCGGCACGTTTGGGACAAGGCGGTGTTTAACAGGTGCCCGCCTGGATCTGGAGGGTCAATCAGCTTCTCGCCAGGCAACAAGGCTGAGTGCATTAAAGAAAGCAACGCTTGAAGGTATTCTGCCACCACGGCAAGAGCCTGGACACTTTAATCACAGCAGCTGTGCAGCAGCTGGACTTGGCTGAACTCAAGAGCAAGAGGGGGAATGGAAAATGCAATTTGTGGAAAGCAACAGCCCGATGACCTTGAGGTGCACAGAAAAGGTGTGGAAAGTAGCAGGAGACACAGAGCTGGGCCAGGATCTTTCTGACCACACTTTTCCTTTTCCGCACCATATCTTTGGGTGCAAGAGGAGGCAGGGACAGCACGGGGACTTCCGATGGGGTTGTTCTCTCCCAAAACTGCAGGGAGCATCAACATCCCCAGGGAAGATTAGCAGCAGCAAGCCCAGTTCAGGAGGCTGCATCTAGCACAGAGAAGGTCTGCTCTGAGATACCTGCTGCAGCGCTAAGCTCCAGATCTGCCCCAGGAGACCCGCTGGCCTCCAGCAACAGCTCCTCCTCGCTCCCACACCTGGATCCGTGGACACCCGTGATCCACAGCTGCCCATCCTCCCTGTAAACCTGACCACGCTTTTGGCCTGAGCCACAGCACCTCTGCAGCCAACGCTGTGCCATGCAGGGAAAAAACACCACTTCTCATCATCAGTCTGAGATCTGCTTCCTTCCCTTTTTGCTGCCCAGCCTTTGCTCTTGTAGCAAATTAAATTCTCATTAAAAAAATTAAATTCTCGTAAAAAAAAAAAAGATTCCCACGCTGCTGTTTCCTGTACATTTGCGTCCGTACTGCTCAGCTCATCCAGCAGCAGGTCCCAGCCCCAGCTCGCTGACCCGTTCCCATCACCCCTGCTTGTGTTGCCTTGCCACACTCCTGCCCTTGTGCTGCCCATTCCCAGCTCAGCCCTGCCTGGGGGGCAGGAAGGTTAAAGAAGGGACTAGTTTTAAAAAAAATGGGGTATCCAAGAAATGAATCACCAGAGCGGGAAGACAGTAAGAGTGGGGAGAGACAGACTCAGTTTGCGACAGAAAAGGAGGATTTATCTTCCTCTCCTGATTGTGTGGTTCACAGCCAACTGGGAGGGTCCTAAAGCCTTAAAGTAAAAAAAAATAAAAAAAAAAAAATAAAAAAAATAAATTCAGCCTCTCTGTTGTTCACTCAGGTGCAAGGACGAGATTTTTCTAGAAACTTTTGGGCAACTGAGCAATTCTGGACCTGGATTAACGTGCCCAGCAGAGCTCTACTTCAGTCTGAGAACCAGGCATGCTTTCACATCTCCAGATGAATTGCCGAACAGCTGAGGCATCAAAATCACCACCAACTCCTAAAAATTCCCAAATACCTGCTCCCCTTACAGGCAGCAACTGGTCAGGCAGCTGCGAGCTGCAAGGATGGGGAAGCGCCCTCCAAAAGAGAGCTTGCTGGCACACACAGGTTTTGGATGGGTGGGCGACCAGCTTGCTTCAACCTCGTGGCTTGCCGTGCAGCGGAAACGCTGGCTCCCACTTCGCCCCAGAGCCAGGTCCCACCTCATCCCCGGCGCCAGGTCCCCCTCCAGCCACCCAATCCGCAGTGCGTTCCCACCACGCACGGTGCCAGGGACATCAGGCTCCCTGCAGGTAGCCGAGAGAGAACAGGTAGCGCTATAAAAAGCCCGAGATTCCCATTATTTCCTCTTCCACGACAGCTCCTCCCACGAAGCGCTGGCTGGGGTTCAGGAATCTGTCACGGCAAACAGCGGGCTGGAAATAAGTTTCCAAATTGCCATATGTTAACAGATACATGCATAACCACCGTGCAATGTTTCAGCTGTAGGAGGTTTCCTCCCAGCCCACCCGAGCTGGTGGCATTCTTTCTCCCTCCCTGGGGCAGGGGGCTTCACCCTGCAAAGCAACAACCCCTTGGCCATGAGATGACCCAAGAATCTCAAATTCCACTTTACAAGGAAAGTACATTGCTACCACTCACAGTTGTGGCATGAAGCTTTAAAATAAATTCCCGCAACTTCAAAATTCAGTGAGGTGGGGCAGGGTTATATCCGGAAAGTTAACAGGTTTCATTTGCTGTTGTTTTGAGACTGTGTCACGGTCAAAGAGACCTAGCTAAGCTGAGCACGGCAGGCCAGGCAATTACTTCAGGCAGCTTTCCAGCAGGAAAAGTGGTGAAGCCAGCCCACTCACCTCATCTTGGCCAAATTACGGGCAAATCTTGACAGCCCACCTACCCACAAATACTCATGGCAACCCAGGGACCTCCAAACTTGCTGCTCCATCTCTCCTTTACAGACAGGGAACGGAGGGACCGAACCATTTGCGGGTGATTTGTTCAAGGTCACGGGGCTGTTGCACAGCCAGGATGTGCAGATATGTGTCCCAGGACAGGACGTCACCCATGGGGCTACCTCCTCCTGTCCCATCCTGTCCCAGGGTGGGGACGGTGGCTCAGCCCTACTGCTGAGAGTATCCCACAGAGGGAGGGATGGGGCAGGACAGGCCATGCAGGGCATGGGCTGCTAACACAAACAGACCATTTTTCTAAAACAAATTGGTTTTCAACAGAACAGAGCATCATTCAAAATAAGCAAATAAAAGCAGCAGCAGCTGGTTTAATGAAATATATAGTGACTTATTTTCAGATTAGATATAGATGCCAAGCTCGGATATGGATGCTGAGCGCCATGCCCTGCAATTATCGCAGCCAGCCTCGGAGAGAGAGGTCTCCGCTGGGCAGCGACTGCTTGGTGCAGACCAGCAGTCCATCAGCCTACAGCAAATCTGAAGAGACAGCAATGTTTTTGTTTTTATTTTTAAGATACTAACGAATTTTACCCTTTCCAATCCCACTCACAATTTGAGGCTTCAGACAGCGCTGGAGAGAGGGAGCACAGCACCCAACGCTCCCTTCCCATAATAAATAAATAAAGCCTGAGCACCACGGGACTTTGCGGTGGGTCCCACCTCCACCTGACCCCCAGAGCAAGACCCATCCCATCGCACTCATGTATATCTCCCACGCTCACATCGGGGTTTGTGGCTTGGCAGCCTCTTGGCTCTGCTCAGCCTGATAGCTTGGGCAGCACATGAGCAGCCTCACCTCCCTCCCCGGATCCCTTCCCCACCTCAAGCAATGCCATTTCTTCCAGAGCAAGTACCAGGAAGAGTGCAGGTCTGTCCACCCCCCCTGCAGCACATCACACTTGGCAACAGTCGTTATAGAAAGGAAAGCACAGGACCCACGGGTTGGGTGGTGGGACAGGGAAATCCCCCCTCCAGGGGAGAGGAGCGAGAGTTATTGGCACCCGCCTGACCCTAGCAGCTCACTCAGGCTGATCACACACACCCATTGACTCTGAAGCAGGATGAGAAATAAAACCCAAGTAATGAATAAATAAAGGACCTTAAAGAGACGTAAAGGGCTGTCTCACACAAAGCAGACCCCCTGGAAAAAGGCATGGCTGCCACCTCCAGCAGTCTCAAGGGCAGCTAAGGATGTCCCCGCTGCCCCAGCAAGACTGTGCCAGGCACAGACAGAGCAGGGATAGGGAGGCAGAGGCGAGCTCAGGGCATGTTCCCCACCCTCTCCTCCCCTGCGCTGTGACCTTCCTGTCACTCCTCATCATCGTCGCATTGCTGGACTCCAGGAAGAAACTGCAGCAGATAAACTTTCCGGCATGTAAACAGCAGACCAAGAGGAGCTTGGGGCGAGAGGGGAAGGCAGCCCCTGATCTGCCAGGCTTCCCAGGGAGCCTGGGGAACTGAGGACATGCCAGTGCGGGTTAGCAGAAGGGATGCTCGCAGACAGACATCCCCCACGTCCCACCCACGCGCAAGGGAGAGGCGATCGGAGGTGATTCACATCCCAGCACCAGTCCTCCAGCTCCGGAGCACCAACCAAAAGGGACCATGCTTCACCAGGGCAATGAATCTCCAAAGAGTGGAAAGCCACAAAAGAAAAATGAGGAATGCAGCGAAAGAATCGGAACCAATACAAATAAGATGCTCTCGAAGCCAGCAAAACAAATAACATCCATTGTTTGTGCAGCAAGCTGGAATAATAACATTTGCTCGCCCAGCCTCACTTGTCGCCCTTCTCACTATTGTACCTCCACAAAGCTCCGGCGAGGCATGGAGGCAGGCTGCTATTGTAACTGGAGTGGGCTGAATGCTATTCACAAAATTCAGCAAATTGGGGCTATTTTAGGATTTACTAGGCATTTGCAAACAACTCCAGTTAGTATTTGAAAACATGCACTGAGCATCACAAGCCAAGAGAAATGACAGCCCATGGGCTGTTATCCAAGAAGCATCCGATAGTGCCAGTCTGCCTTTGAGCTTCTGAACTGGCCACGCAGCCACAGCACCTCAGTGTCATTGAAAAGACGGGAGCAAGGCTTTCAGGCCAAAGTCATCGGTTCAAAGCCATTAAAAAGCTCTGGTGTGGCAGAAGGGAACCTCAACCCTACTGATTGCAGAAGTATGGCCCTTCTCCTCTAATAGTTGGGCTGCTGCACTTTTCCCTCTGTCCCTCTCCTGGGGCGCGCAGAACCTGGGCACTGAGTTCCCATGTGGCTGGATCCATATCCTGACTCAGCCACTCTAGACCTCAGTTTCCCCACCCGTAAAAACATGATTACATCAGATTTGGCCAGTACCACATGCCACACAAATGAGCTAGGGCCCGACCGAAAGCCCGGAAGGTCCACGGGAAATCTTCACCTCGACTTTCATGGACTTTGGGTCGGGTGCTGAAGCACGGCAGGCAGTGGCGGGACAGAGACAGGGCTCCCACAAATGGAGCCTGCCTGCAGGCACTGGTACTCCAGAGGAATATTCATCTATTTCCCACTCCTTTTGTTTAAAGGAGGTAGTAGACTAATTCCAGTATTTCTGGAAAGAAGAATGTCTGTAAAGGCCAGCTGTGATGAAACATTGGAACAAGATGGGAGAAAAGTCAGAAAATACACTGGGAGAAACAACCCTTCACCAGTCTCCTGAGGAAGGGCTTGGCAAGCCCCACGTCCCTCTGAGATACCACCATGCCCAACGCCTGTACCCCAGGAGCCAGGGGCCTGGGCACCCCCCTGCAGCCCTGCCAGCCCCCTGCCTGACCTGCTGCCTCCCGCGTTATTCTGGCAGGGGGGCTTTCCTGAGCAAACATGGGAATCTGAACTGATTTCTGCTGTGACCGGGATGCTGCTCTGAGGACCGCAAGGAGCAAATCCGACATCCAAATCCTGTGCGATTCTGTCAACAGCAGAGTGCTAACAAGAATTTTCCAGGGCAAATAACACAGTTCATTGAAGCTGTTATCTGCTCCGCTGAAGTATGAGGGCTGAACCAGCTCCTTCGGCTGCCTCAGGACGCAGCTGATCCCCAGGAAAGATGTGCAGACAGCAGCTGGTGGGACCACAGCAATAGGATTCACTTGTAGGGGGAAGAAATCTCCCCAAGGAAAGCTGCACCTGGGAGAGCCCCAGCTGAGCACCGACTGCAAAATACCCACCCCAGGGGTGTCAGGTGCTCTCCTTAAAAGGGAACTTGTGTCAGCCTTGGGACCTGGGGGATAACTAGAGAGCAAGCTCCCAGGCCAGCACAACAGAGGCAAGGGCTGTTTCGGTCCCTTGCTGCTCTCCAATGCACCACCACAAGAGATGCATCATGGCAAGGAGAAAACAGAGGTGCCAGGCGCTCTCCTGGGGAAGGGCACAACATCCAACTCACCTGCTAACACTGAAACGTCACTCCTTGAGAGAGCGCAGCCAAAAGGGAGATGCACACAGTGCGTGTGCATGCAGCAAAGGACGCTGCTTTGAAGGAGAAATTAATAAGCCCCTGTTTTGAGTGCAGGAAGGCACAGGGCAGACTCGCCCAGGACTGGCGTCGCCGGCTGTTCTGTTCACTCAGCTGTTTCCCTCTGCAAAGCCAGTGGCTGCAGAGTGACACAGACTGCCTGATGTGGAGAGGACAAATTATTCATGAAAAACACAATTGTTAAGCCGTGTGGCAGCGCGTACAGAATGAGAGGCAGACGGGAGAGGAACTCAGCCCTGGCATCGCCAGCGAGGCCGCTCTGCCTGGCAAACTGATCAGTGAAACGCATTAGCTGGAAGAGATTAAAGATTAAAAATGTCACCCCCAGTACAGCATCTCCTGTAATACCCTTTGAGGCTACAATCCGAGGAGCTGCCTGACATGTCAAGTCAAACCTGCAAAACGAAAGTGCCTCAGAAGGGCAAACCTGTCACTTTGGCACGCTCTGCCTTCAGATACAAATTTGTTTACAGATGCAAGAAGGCTTCTCCAAGGTGTGCCACTGCAGTCACCACCAGCCAGCCATGCAGGGCTATCAGAAGACCGCTCAGGGCAGCTGTGGGCAGTCATGGAGGCCATGCAGACCTCAGAGCTATTTCAAGTACAGCCATGGACCCCGGCTTCTACCAGGCTGGGAGATGGACTCTGCTGCATGTCGCTCCTCTGCCATCATGGTCAGCGTCTTGTGGATGGGTGCAAGGTAGTTTTGTCAGAGCCTACCTGCTCCTCAGTGCCTTCCCGCCAGAGAGGGCCACTGATTTCTCATACCCTGCTGAGTCCACCAAACCCTTGCAGGGTCCGTCCTGGCATTTCAGCATCACACATGAGTCTGTGCAGTGCTCCGGCTGATCCAGCACCCCTTCGACAGCCAGAGCTCCCCCAGCAGCAGTGAGGGTACACCCCCATGCACACACAACATGTCTTGTTTTGCACGGTTGTGCAAGCGCCTACCCTCACCCCTGCGCTAGGCGTGCACATAATACCGTGCTGCTTACGGGGTGTCAGTCAGATGGAGTAAAACATCTATGCACACCGTCCATCAGCTGGAAGAGCTACCAGCCACCAAACAGCCGCACAATTAGCAGGCACAAGGCTGGAATTCCTGATTGATTCCAGGGCACCCAGAGCTCTGATAGATGGAGCACAGAAACACTATCTAAAATGAGAGGAACAGACCATTGGCCGCAGAATAAATACTGGAACTGGGAAAGAAACTGTTTTCCTTGCTGTGCTCTTTGAAGGACAAATGGTAGAGTGATTCTGAAACCATGGTATTGCGGTGGAAAGCAGCTTAGGTTAAGCAATGCTCACAGCTTGGAAATCTATCGTCCTTTCCAGGTATTTCCAAGGCCCTTCGCAGCAGGGCTGGAAATTTTCACAGTCACTTACGAATTTATCCTCACAGTAGAGGACAGGGAGAGCTTTATCCTCCAGGGCCCCTTTATATATTTAGAAACATGTCCAAGTTTGCCTAGGAGGCAGCAGCAGAGCCAGGACCCAAGCCATGGGTCCCCAGCACAGCGCTGTGGCTGAGGGCCAGGCAGTCCCCATTTAATGGGGTGATCCCCGCTCTCTGCTTAATGGGTTTATCCCCCCGTTATTCCCACAGCCATGATTTTACCTCCATCAGCTCTGAGTGATGTGCCGATTCTCAAACCACAGCCAGTGCTGTGAAATTGCCACCGCCGGCACGTGAACAGCTTCCCCTCTCTCAATGGTCAGCAACAGAGGAGCATCTGCAGCATCCTCAGGTTCAAAAGAGGTCCCAGACACTGTCATACAATCAATCAACCCAACGAACAACTCACTGAACTGCAGCAAGGGCATTATCCATGGAACAGCACATCGCAAATATCATAAACCATTACGTAACAACTGGGGAAGAGGGGCTGGGGCCCACATCACTTAATACTAAGCAGGTAGGAGCTGCTCTCAGGGAGGTTTTCCCTTTGCAGGTTGCCCTGGGGTTGGACCTGCCCCTGCGGAGCAGCACATGCAGCACAGAACATGCACCAGGAACATTTGCTGTCACTCGTTTCACCTTTGGGGTGCAGGGAGCTCACTACACCCAAGAGGGTGCAGTTTCCACTCTCAGACCTGTTTCCTGCATCGTGCTGCAATGCTCTGAGCCCAGGGCCCGCGGGGAGGTCCAGGGGGGGTAACTGGCATCTTTTCAGCGGTCAGAGGTTGCGCAAAACAGGCACAAAAGCAATAGTGAGGAAGTGCAAGACAAAACAAGGCTTGTAGCGCACGTCACATCATTCTCTGAGCTCCGTGGCCACATGCAGTGCTGGAATAAGACTGATGCAGCTGCAGAGCTCACTCCTTCCTGCAACCACTGTCACCAAAAGGTGGAGGTCTCTGGACACCACATCTGGACCACGTATGCAGTCACTACCTCCTCAAAAGCCTTTGGGTTTCCAGCTGGCCATCATCAGTATCTAGTAGCATGGAGTATCTCGACGCACATGAGGGAGGCTCCCCGCTCACCACAAGACACTTTTTTCTCCTCTGGCCCTGCAACAGCAGCTCTCCACCTCATCTGTGCAGCTTCCATGAGGGCACACTGCTAACATGTCCCCAGCGCTCTGGTTTAGAGATTTGCCACAACTTTGAGTGGAGAATGATTTGGTTTTACTCATTTACCTGGAAATCACATTTAACTTGGACAAATTAAGATAGAACAGAAAAACCCTGACAGAATTATGCAAAGAGAAAACACAGTTAGAAGGGTTTATAAAAGGTACTGATGAAGGAATGAAAGATAACCACACTTCACCGCCTGAGGTGAAATCTGCCTCTCCCTCTACTACATTTACTTGCACTTATCTCCTGTCTTAAGTCCTTTACGAGCCCTGGAGAAATTTACTGTCTCTTCCCCAAAATAGTTTCCCTTTCTTCCCCACCCAGGGCATAGTCTGGCTCTACGTTATAAGTAGCATGGCTTCACTTCCTTGGAGATGCAAACATATGTTTGTTGGAGCAGATGCCATCTCCTTGGTCCACCACTGACGGACTGCTTGTTTTAATAAGCAGTGAAATTCTCTTCATCCCTCCACAGCTGGCCATGGACATGGGGATGTTTAAAAGCTGCCGAGGAGGGATGGTCCTGTTCTCTTCCCCCTCTTCTACTGGCCTCCTCCATATGCCGACTCCTCCGAGATACAATCCAATATGCTTGGCTGGAAGAAAACCATCCAAGCAAAAGAAATCAAGGGGCATCTCTGTTCGATTGGTGAGTCCAGGTAGCTCAGGGAAGGGCCCACCAGTGCGAGGTGGGCTCAGAGTAGCCAGCCAGTAGCTAGGGCTTAGTGGCAAGTACCAGTGGGTTTAGCTGTTTGCAAGCCCGCGGCCTTGGTGCACATGGACAACGAACGTCTCTGTGAGGTGAGTAGAGGTAAATGATGAGCGTATGCAACTCATCGCTGGCTGCCGGCTGAGACCAGACAGAGGTAATAAAGCGCCTGGGATGACTGACCCGCCGCGTAGCTGTGCTCAGCATATGAAAAGCCCAGTCGCCTCCTCCCTGGCTGCGCAACCAGGACTGCCTGAGGCTGTGCTTGAGGCAGGCAACACACAAGGGGCAGAAGAGCCACCCATGGAAAGCCCCTGGCCTAGCGACCAACCCCTCCACACTCAGACACGTAGCACGGGGCAGCAACGTGGCCCCACGGATACAGCTCCCAGTCATCCACTGGCCATGCCCAGCAGAAGACTCCTAAAGCTTGACAGAGCCCAGCTCCCCAGCAGGGACTTGCAGTGCTCTGATTCAGCTCCAGCGTGTCAGGTGCTGTGTGGGCAGGGAGACGGGCTCAGCGCAAGGAAAACCCATGTTCAAAGGGGGGCAATGCTGAGGGATGCCTGCCGGGAGGGAAACACTGAGCACACACACGCACGCAGGGCTGAGGGAGTGGTAAGAGACATCCCTTCTCCATCCGAGCTCTCCAAGGAGACCTGAACAACAAGGGCACAGTGGCTTTGCGCTCCTTGACCAGGAAGAGTTTCCATGCTCGGAGGCAGGCAGGATGATCTGAGAGAGAAAGCTGCAAATGGATGAACTGCTGGGAGAGAAGAGGCTGCAGAGTGACAAAGTAGGGCAGAGCTGAAGATCTGGGGAGAGCCTCGAGATGAGGCTGCCTCTGGCTCTGCACCCTAGCCCTGGCCTTCCTCCCCATGGCTGCGACATCTCTCTTTCTTCTAGCATCCTCCTGCAGCTCCTCCTCAAATGCCTGCAGGTCAAAAAGAGAAGCCCCACAGGCCTCGTTTCGAGGAGAAGCTGATGATTCTCAGCAGTGCCCAAACGCCTGCAGCTCCAGCAGATTTCAGCCATGTGCTCTACAAATCACTACGTTTTAGGGCAACCGACTTCCAGCCCTCCCTGAGGCAGCAAGGGAGGCCTCCTGAACAGACTGGCCCTGGCTCTGCCTCCCCACAGCCAGACGAAAGCTGCAGCAGCAGCCGCCGCGCTGCCACTGTCCCTCTCCCTGCAGCGCCCGCTGCCTCCTCTGCTCTCCCTGCAAAGGCTTGCTCTAAAAAGAACGATACTTGAGAGTAATCGCCTGCCTCCAGACATAAGTGAGCACTCTTCTGAGCGCCCTAGTTAGCAGGCAATGCCCCTTGCACACAGCCAAGCAGTTACATTTGTTTTTACTGTGTGTAACACAAATTTATTCAATGTAAATTTGACCTTTTAGCCAAAAAAAAGGAGGAGACAAAAATCATGGATTCACTCACCCTCAGCTGGCCAGCTGAGCAAATGTTTAACTGACAAATACACTTGCCTGTGCTGCCTCCTGCCTGCCTGCTGCACGAGACAGGAGGAGTGCCAGGCCTGGCTCCGGGGAGAGGCACGGGTCTTGAAGCCTGCACCCGCAGAGGCGGCGCAGGCACTAGTGCTCCCTACCGTGGCAGCGGCATTCACACCAGTCGAACAACTCCACCTCTTTGCTTTCTAACCCAGCGCAGGAAGCAAGTCGATGGAGGGAGGAACTAAGGGCTGACACTGGGGACCCTGGAGGTATGCAGCGCTGGAGCGGTTAGATGTAGGAAAAAAGACACTTCTTATTAAGGACACTTCCTTCCGTAAGAGAATGCAATCCATACATGCAAGTACATTTATTTTTAAAGAGGGTATGGGAACCCTTCCAGCACTGTTCAGCCCTCAGGCTTGCAAGCCCTCAGCCTCCTCTTCTGCAGCACCGTGCCTGGATGAAGCAGAGCCTGGGCGGGAGGGCAGAGGAGGCCAGGCATGCACAGGCACTTGGTTTAGAAGCAGGAAGGCAGTGCTGACGAATGCCAGGTTGAGCTGTGGGCTCCAGAGGGGCTGGTTTCGGACACGAGACACAAATCTGTCATTCTGGTCCAGTCGCCCAGAAGGCAGCTGACTAGGAGGACTCCAGGTCTTCACTCCGGGCATCGAGGTTCCAGTCTCAGCTCTGCCAGGAGCTGCCTCTGGCAGATTCTTAGTTATTCTTCTACATTCACACACAAATTAACTCCCTGATGTCCAGGGTGGCACCCTGGACTCGAATGCTCAGGAAAAAAAATAACAAGCAGCCAAGGGAGCTGTCAAAGCCTACGAGCTGTTGGCTCATGGCTCTCCCACTGCACAGAGCAGAAAGGGACACAGGTGATGTGTGGGCAGCAAGGTGGCTCACTGTCACCCCTTGCATCAATCACGATGCTGGGATGCCATGGCTCAGCCATGTCTTGCGCTCAAACCTAAGCAGACTAACTTCTCCACACCAGTCTCCATTCCTGTGTGTCCTTCGCAGAGCACCTGATGGCGTTAAGCATCCAGACGCTCTTTTCTCTCTCCGAATTTAGCTCTTTTCATGGGTTGGTATCCATCTGAACCCTGCCCAAATGGCAGAGCTACCTCACCATTAACTGCCTGTCACCGAGCGACTCCTCACTCCCAGAGCCAGCTGTACGCCGCCGCTTAACTGCCGAGCTCAGCCATGCGCAGACATCAGGCACTCCCAAGTCAAGCTGCCGATGGACATCGGGCTTCGTTTGTTTATAGCTCAACTGCAGATTTAGGACTACTGAGCTAGCCGTTAGCTGCTTAGCCTTTCCACACCCGTCTGTATTTTGACATTACAAAGCATGTTTAACTCCATGAATACTCCCAGAATATTCCTGCTGACAATTCCCCCCTCCTGCATGCCCATGCTGGACGCTCACACTGCAGCAGCATTTTCCAGCTGTTTGGGTTTGGGTTTTTTTTGTTTTGATTTGGTTTTTTTGACTTACAGAATCCCACCAGTTTTCCAGCTGAGCTCTATGTTCCAGGCAGGGAGTTGAAGCTTAATAATACTAGGCTGGCTTTTCTCAGTTGTTTTTTGTAGACCCACAGACCCATGCCGAAAGCCTTCAGCCCATCTTCCAGGGCACTCTCACTGCAAATGGTGCAAAGGCACCAGGGATGTTTGCCTGGTGCTCAGGGAATCCCCAAAGGGCTGGAGTTCGGTGGTGCTAAAGGCTACAGAAGCACAAAGAAAAAAAGCTCAGTGTGGGTAAGCAAACCTGACAGTGTTTTACATCACTGTGTGCCTCTTCACGCCACACAGCGATGTATGTGCACATGCAACACAGCTTCCACCATCTGCTTCTTCAGGATAGACACCTCTTGGTGGAAATACTGCTCTCATTTGTCCTCTTATCCTGCAATGCCAGAATGTGGGCTTGCCATAACAAGTGTAATCAAAATATTCCCACGCATAATAGCTGAAAGCATTATTAAGGGATATTTTTCAAATCTCAATTAGAAACAAACTATTCTCTAGTCTCAGTTTTGCTTCAGTCTCAGATTGGTGGGGATATAGCATTTTAATTTCTATAAAAGAAAGGACAAATCTCAATATAAAGAGAAAGGAAAAAGGCAGACATGCTGAAAAACAAGAGGATAAAAGGAAGAAAATCCGGCACAACAGCCCTAAACAGAACTAGCAGAGGACAAGGAGAAAAAAATAGCACCAACCATTTTTCTTGGTAATTTACTTAAGAGATTGAGAGCACAGCCCTAACTGCAACAACCATGCTTTCTTATAGGACAAGGAAACCTCCAGGCACAGCTGCCTGGAGACAGGCAAACAGCATTCATTCTACTCGCTTGCTGTACTAGTACTGCAGTGGTTTTGTGCTGTGACGGTACTCAGAGCTCTCCAGACCAGAGACCTGCTGTGCCAGGCAGTGTCCATACACATCCAAATACACACACACACACATGCGCGCGCACACGTGTAGGAGAGAGTTCCCAACCCAGAGACCTTTCAGCCTTATCAGACAAAGGCAGGCCTGTGACTCCCATCCACTGGAGACATTATTGGGCCTTAATTGGGAACCAGTAAAGCTGAAATTCTGCAAGCCAAACATCTCACTTCAGGGAAGGGGTCTGCCCTCACCCTCCTCCTCTCTTCAAAACACATTTTTGAGTTAAATGGATGAATGCGTTAAGCTGACAATTTAAATCACCAGCAGCCACACAGAGGCAGAGGGAAGATGGGGACTCAGAGTTACGGCTCCCACTCCACCCCTTCCTTCTTCCACGGCACCTGCGCATCGGGGGACCCCAGATCCAGATGGGACTCTACATGCAAGTTTCAACACTATGGAAGAGAAATGACAAACCCTCTCCCTGCTTTCATAAATGTAAATTAGTGATTTAAAAGCCATCCCCATGCTTAAACCTTTCTGACTGAACACAGCTCCAATGAAGAAGTGCCAGACTGGCCACCTCGGAAAGCAGGAGGCTCTGTCTGTGCCACATGCTGTACAGCATGCAGCGATCCCACAGGGCATCCCTGTACCACAACAGGGTTGCAGGTGAGGGGGATAACGGGGTGCCCTCTTCTCCCTCCTGATGGGTGCCAGGTACTGCCAGTCCACCAGTGTCATAACCTAGAGGGTAAATAAGTTATTTTATGTGACATCTAGATTTTATGGCCACAGACTACTGGGCTAGGAGCTGAGGCAATCACTTTAGGGGTACAGAAATTGCCTCCCAGGTGAGGAGCACTACACTGAAAAACACACGTGGAGGGACGCAGAGAAGTGTGGACTCTGAGACAGTCCAAGACAGCAGGAGTGTTTTTACCCTGCCTGACAATGATCAGAGCATACTGCATGCTCTTATTAGAGGGGAAATCTGTCCTGGCAGAGGCCAAGCGCAGGGTCTTTGGGACATACCACTCAAGAGCAACTCAGGTGCTAGGCTAGCAGATTACTTCATTTTCTTTGGAGGCTGGCACAAGACCTGTTTCCAGTCCCATTGTACCCAACAGGAATGTCAGACTGTTAGTATCAGTGAAGATTGGTGGAATCTGGTAGCATGCAAGTAAGTTGTTGCAACATTAGCAACTTTTGGGGTGGATTTACTAAAATGCAAAACATTCTTGGCATTAAAGCTTCACCCCTTTCAGAGATCTTCGAGCTTTGGTGCTTACAAAGTAGCACCCAGGCTCTTGGCTCTGAGACGTTCCCAACAGGCTGGTGTTTGAAAAGCTGGTATGTAAAACTCTTTGGGTTCTACCAAAATCTAAAGGGTTGTTTCCCCTTCTCTCTGTCTGCCTCTGATGACAGATTATACTTCACATAGCACTTTGTGATGTTTGGGTGATTTGAACATAATCAGGCTTAAATGCAGGCAATCAAAGAGAATGCATTTCATAGACACACTGATTTCCACACACTGACTACCAAATTGGCACAACTTACTACTTTTATCCCAAAAGATGGAAATGGAGGGGTCAAGATCTTTTAATAGACAGAATGGGTAAAATGCATGAAAAAACTACTGCCTGTTTAAGAAACTGTTTCATTTTTAAACAAAAAGGCTTAGAAAGCAATAATGAAGTGTAGGGAGAGAAAACGCGCTGAAGATGTGCACGCATGTATCTTATACCTAAAATTCCCATTAGAGCAGTTGGCTTATTCGCATCTCTCCTGTTCATCTTCCCATTAGTGATTAAAAAAAAATATATTTCATATCCAAACAGTTGATAGAGTCGAAAAGGCGGAGTAGCTATCGGGCTCAGCTACTAAGGCAGATGTAATAAAAGATACTCCTCCTCCCTACCAATCGTACTTTGTAGATACAAAGCAGTTTAGAGCTCGGTAAAGTCAGAGATACCTGCTTGGGAGGTTCTCTAGAGACAGTTATTGCCAGGTGGTCTCAAGTCTGTGGTGTGCTTGTAAAGCATGAATGGGACAGTTCTAATGCATCTTTCCGGAAAAGCAAAGAGATTGCTGTAGTGGAAGTGGCCTAGAGTCCCACCAACTTTTGCATCCTGCAGATGGTCTAGAGAAAGACCCAACTCTCATCTTCTCAGCCTGAAAGACTGCAACTACATATCTTACAAAATCCATCTGCAAGAAGGGAAATCATTTTCCTGGCCTCACTAATTATTGCCTTAAAGCTAGAAACAGAACAGCCTTGGTCATTTATCTTCTCCTCAGCTCAATTTACAGACATTCACATTGATCTTGAAAGCCTCTATCACTCAAGTAAACCCACTGCTACAACGGCAACACTACACAAGCGAGGATTATAACAACTGCAGAATCTGAGCTACTGTTCTTATTCATAATAAACTTCCCTTCTTTTTTTGTGTCTTGCTAAATTTCTTGCTCTGACAGCATCTTCGAGCAACAAGTTCTACCAGTTAGCTACAAGCTGTATTAAAAAGCGTTTCCTTTAACTTGTAGCAGACCTGTTGCCTTTTAATTATACCAGGTGCCCTCTGCTTTTGCTTTCGGAGCAGGGGCTAATGGGACCAGGCAAATGGTCTCTTTCAGCACATTAATGGTTCTATCTTATTGTCTCTTTGATTTTCAGAACTCAATAATCTTAATGTTTCATCTAAATTTTAAAACTGGAAGAAGAGTGATCTGGGGAATTAGTCTAATTTCAAGCCTTACTAAAACAGTGGAACAAACATTAAGAGAAAAGCCTAAAAGGATAATGGAATTGAACAATGAGCACCAATATAATGAGACAAACTTGATTGCTTTCTTTTATAAAATCACAAAATCAGTGATCAGAGGAAACAGGTAGATGCCACATTCAGTTTTTCATGGTGCTTTGATACAGCACCTCAAAACTCTTGTTCTCAAGAATAAAGTACTGTTGTTTTCAGTAAGAGTGCTATTATGTTAGCTGAAGGACCAGAAACAAAGAACACTGGGTCACTGTTCAGAACAGAATCCTATTAATTAACCCTTTATAAATAATTAGCAGAGGTTATGAGCATGCCACGGAAATGAGTGGTATGTGTTACAGATGGTTAGCAATACCTCAGCAGACTAAGTTCCAGATGATAATAAGATATGGCTGTGGGCGACCTGCTGACCCCTCTGCTGTGAGACAGCAATGAATCGTTCATCCTCCCTTTATAACAGCAAAACCACAATACAAAAATGCATCCAGGCAAAGGACCAAATCAGAGCGAGATGCAATGAATGTGTTCCTGTGATAAGCTATCACTTCTCCATGACTTGACCAGGAAGAGAGGGAGGTAGGGAACCCACCGCCCGCGACACCAGCGTTTCTAACACACAAGTTACTTGGCACATCAGAAAGGCTGAAGTTGTAGAAAAAAAGAAAATCCTAATTTGAAGTTTGCTTAAGTAGGTAATGTAGATGGAAGAGGGCTATCTAATGGGACTCACTGCACTTTAATGCTTACAGCAATTGAGGAGTGAATGAGCAAAGCAATTAGGAGATTACAATAAGGAAAGACAGCAAAAAGCCCACTTCAGCTGCAGACTCTGAACGTGCAGAGGAACGCCATCAAGGAACAGAAAAATTCCTCTTTACCATGGATCAGGTGTGGCGGTTCCTGGTATATTCCAGTTTCTGCCCAATTCAATTTTACAACCTTTTTTTTTTTTTAAAAATTATTAGTAGTACCCTTCTTCACTACAGCAGCAGCTCTGGATTTAGGAAAGCAGTAAAGGAAATCTTAAATAAACCTCCATGCCTAAAGAGCAGACACCCTGCCCCAGTCCACTGGGGAAAATACTCCAAGTCCATTGGATGCCCCACCTGAAAGGCCAGGTGAATCCCACACTGGTGTGACACCTATGTCCTGGAGGCATCTGTCAAATTTACCGGAAAAATCAGCTGGACTGATTCTTTCACTTCTCTAACATGTTGTCCTACACACGTTACTGTCATCAGTTTGGCAGTCCTCGTGCTCCTGTTTAGTTTCCCTGCACTCCCTGTTTTGGCAGCTCTGCCGAGTGCGGTCCAGCACGGTGTAGTTTTACCCCTCTGACTCCCTTGTTTCCACCAGCCTCCTCAGAAACAGTACCTTGACAGCAGTCAGCATAGCCCACCTTGCCAACGCTGATCGGTGCTCTCTGCCACTCTAGCTGAATGGCTGGGTTATTTCCTACAACTGTGAAAAAAGCCAGTTTAACAAATCATGTATTATTTTAGCTCTGGCACATAAAATCCGCACAAGACCTATAAAGTAAGTCGGAGACATGCTGTTCTCCTGATGACTTCAAAGTCGTCTGTAAGATTCCCTCCTCCAGCTCAGCTTGGCTGAAAGTCAGGAGCAAGGTGTCCTACATACGGCATGCAGCTTGTCTTCTACCACTCCTGCACCACCACCAACCCTCCTTCCTCAGTTCAGAGTGTGAAAGCCCACCTTAGTTCTCTCAGACAAAAAGACCATCGTATGTCCAAGTCCTGGTCCCCATTCAGATAGGGCCATCGCGTACTGGCACTGGACTGTGTCCAGTTGAGTTTTGAGTACCCACAAGGATGGAGTCTCAACTACTTATCTGGGCAACTTGTTCCAACGTTCAATCACCTGACACCCAACACTGGGCAACAGGATTGCTCAAGCACAGTTACACCATCTCCCCTGGTGACAAGCGAGCACCAGAGCAGGCAGGAGGGTCTCTCCATAGCATCACCAGCAAGGAGGAGTGCCCTCTGCTTGCCTGGCCCAAGTCCATGGTGACATCTAGCTCCCTGTTGCAATCCAGGGCCAACTGGTTGGGCTTGAAGCTATTTGCATAACATTGTTTTCCTGAATGAAAGGAGGCTGAGAAGTCATCTCTGGAGCAGGAACACTGAAGTAAGATGGGGCATCACCTAAAACACAGGCTCTGTATGCGGGGCATGCCAGAGATGGAAGTACATGGGCAGAGGGTTACTGCGCTCAACAGGCTGTTGATTCAAAACCATGTGTTTAATGGGGTAAAGGAGCCAAAGAACAAAGGAAGAAAGAGGCACCAAGCAAGAGATTGCCTGAGGGAAAGTCTCTAGACAGAAGAACAGATAGGCTTTGGTACTCACAGAGGCTTTAACCACCCCTGCAGCTGCTGGAAGGGCAATATAGCAGGGTGCAAGCAGTTCAGCATGTCTCTAGGGTATGCTGAAACCAAACTCTTTTTGGAGATGCACAGGGAGAGGGTGAAAAGCAGTGGGCACAACATGACAAACTTTAAAAAAATAAATCACCTAAGGTTGGTCAACACTGGAACAAGGACCCAGAGTGTAGGAGGTTCACCCTTGGAGATCTTCAAAACCCAACAGACAAGGCCCTGACCAACACATCTAACCATCCCTGCTTCATGCAGGGAGTTAGATCAAAATCCTGCTATATTGCCCAGGATTTTAAGAACAACTTTCTGAGCACTGTTCTAGCAAGAATTTCATGCAACTGTGAGCAAAGATGTTGTATCAGCAAAACCAGCCTTGGTGTGCCATCTTGGAAGTGAGGATTGCATCACTAGCTCCATCATTAGTTCCTCCTCCTAATGAGGCAACCCACAAGCATCAAAGTATTAGCTAAGCAGCTAGACCAGAGCAGCAGCAGCGCAAAGCAGGTTCAGGTCCAGACTACCAGAAGGCTTTGCCTGCAGAACTGCTCCACGACACTGGGTTGCTCTCGTCCCAATCATCAGTAACAGCAGAAAGCATGAGGAAAGGACTGCAGGGACAAACTCCCAGCTCACAAGCTGTTTCAAGCAGTGCGGCAAAATTTGGTTTGTTCTGGTTTTCACCATGTTCCTCTTTCCATGAGATGCAGGACAAGCTCTTAACCTACCACCAATCAACTGAGCAACCCTACATAAAGAACAGATTCACCACCAGGTCCTGAATCCCCACAAGAAGCATAGCAAGGTGCTTTGCAAGAGGGAGTTGGATTTGGGCTGTAAAAGTCTTCTAGGTCCACAGCAGAGACGACAGACTGGACCCAGGACGCTTTACAAAATGTCTATATCCTAAAAGAGAGAGGGTCCTGCCAGTGAAACTCATTTTCTTAGGAGCCTGCAAATGATGTTTTTTTCTTGCTAGGAAGTCACTGATGTCCCTGGAGGTTAATTCTTATGCTATCTGCCCTCACCAGGAAGACAGGGAAGAAATAAACAGAAAATAAAGCAGAATGTGAGATTACCATTTCTTTTACACCCCAAGTAGGAGTGGAGACCAGTGATCCGCACAGCGAAAGAGCTTGTGTCTTTCTGACGGGCACGCTCCCCCCTTTCCCTCCCAAAGTAAATTGCAGCTGCGGCATGATGAGAGCCGGCACTTTTGCATTTCCACTCAGTGCTACGGATTAGGTAAATTAGCTGGCAGCTTTCTGCAATACGGCAGCCAATCAGTCCCAGCTCCCCACCTCATCGGCTGCAGCCATCAGGAGGGAGTCTCATCCGGGAGAAGGCCCGCAGGTTTCAGATAGATGGAGGAGTTCAAAAGCGAGCACCTTGCAGCCATTACCTCTTCCCAAGGAAAGGGTATGGCTGAAATCCTGCCACAAAAGATTAATCAGACATTTAAGATGCTCTCTGGCTGGCTGGGACAGAGCTACCCCAGTGGGATGCTCGTTCTACACCTGGGCAGAACGTGGCTTGGCCAGACTCTAACAGGGGGCCTGGCTATTTGCGTAATTTTTCCAGGAAACCTTGTGGCAGGAGCTGTAAGACTGCTCTGTGGGCAAGGCACGATGGACCAGGAGGCCATGCACTCATTGGGGACTCTGTAACTGCCCCCATAGGCTGAACTTCAGCAGACCACTAGAGGAAGACCACTTCCCAAGAGTCCTTGTTACAGACGATCTCAGTACAAAGGTGACTTCCTCCGGTGACCAGAAGGCCAAGTACTCTACAAACAGAGTTCACTGCCTCTCATCCCCCTTATTCCTTGTTTTCCATTCACCCCTGTACAAAAACATCCAACAGTAAAGGAGCTGTTCAGAGAAGATGACAAACCATGCATTTATGTACTGATCTTAAAGCTCTTCAAGTCTTACAGATCTTAGTAGCTTTGATTCCTGAAAAAATTTCCTTAATGGAAAGACAGCGCCATTGCAACCAGGAGCTCATGAAATAATGAGTAAGCACACACGTACATGTCTTGCAGCCTCAAGGCCTTCTTCACCTTCTCACCATCACACCAGGCATGTCACCCCAACCACCTGCACTCACCTTCCAGATATCACAGCCAAGTCACTACCCAGGGCTTACTCTCCCCATCTGTAAAATGAGGACAATGACAGCAACCTCCCTAAGAACAACTGATTCCCTGGGCAGCCTGCTCCAGCTCACCTTGCTTTAAGCAGGGGTTCAACTTGAATGATCTCCAGAGGTCCCTGCCAACCTCAATGACTTGGTGATTGACTTGTATTGCTGCTCTGGTTTGTGGCACCCCAACCACGTGTCACCTGGGATTCACCAGTACAACGTCACGCACCTGTCCTGCCTCTAGCACCTGTTGGGAACCGAGCACACAAGACATGGCTGACTCCTCTAGCCTTGTCAGTACAGAGCCACCAAAAATACAGTGTCACTCTGATCCAAGCAGCAATGCACTTACCTTCTAAAGCCTGCATGCACTGCCATCATTTTTCAGCCCAAGATTGAAGCAGTAGACTACCTAATTTGCCTTCATCGAGGATGAATTTTAGATAAAATTCAAACTGATTAATGAAGAGGAGGTTAAGCACTTCCAATCAGGGCGGTGAGAAAGGTGCTAGAACATTAAAATTGAATCCCAGACTGTCTGTCTCTCTACACCTTTTAAAGCTGGATAAGCTGGGAGGACTCCTCTAAGCTGCTTCCCCACATCCCTGTTACTGTGGATGGATGAGACTGTCCATGGCACACTGGGACTCCACCATAAACGAGGTGTGACAGCACACTTCCCTATGGGACAGCAAATGCTAGAAACACTTATCGCCAATAATGCAGAGCAAGAGTTTCCTTTCAAATTATTTCAATTCACCATTCTGAAAATTTCATATTCCTACCAGCCAACTGGCAGGACTGTAAATAGCGTCAGTATTCCATGATGGGAAAATTGATAGCCATGGCTGGGTTTTATCTTGGTTGCTGCCCTGAAACACTTTGCAGCAGCCATGTTTTGCAAACCTTGGGATAAGTGGGCTTTACCAGAAGAGGAGAGCTGCCTGGGGTGATGTGGCAGCTGGCAGGCGAGTAGAGCAGGGCTCGCTAACCGGTCTCACCAAACACATTTGGGTAAGGCAGCACTGTTGTCCCTTACAAGCTCTGCTGCTCTAGAGACTCGAGGGCCTGCTAGAAACATTCATGACACCGTGCCATTGGATGCACTGTGGGCATAATTTTCTGCACAGCGAAGAGCAGGAAGCCCAAGGCTGAGCTGGTGACCTAGCACATGCAAGTAGCAAGGTGTCCACCTCCATGCTATTCTATCATGTGCACCAGGTCCCTCCCTCGGACACACACTGCCCACCTCTCAGGAGCTGTGACAGCACAGTGCTCTGCCCTTTCTGGAGCACGAGGAGGATGGGCATCAACAATGGTCCCTAGAAGACCTGGCCTCCTGCCCACCCACGCTGGGGAGCAGAGAAGGCATGTTTCCTCCTGGCAGCTCTTCTGCACTTCCAGCAGTGCAGTCCAGGACACAACAGTATTCCACCTGTCTGGGGTGACTCCAGCTCTCTGTGGAGATTAGAGAGCCTCTGCACTAACTCTAGAGAAGACCCACTTCTCTGTTTCTCCTCTGGGACATTCAACATCTGCACTTGCATAGGAGAGCAGCCACAGCCTTTCTCTGACACCACTTGCTCACTCGATGGTACTGAAGACAGACCAATGCCTGGAATCGAGGCAAAATCTTCCCATGACTGTTGGCTGCACCCGGCATCCGAGCTCTGGAAGAATTTACGACCCAGAACTCCAATAGGTTCTCCCTTGCCAAATCTTCTGCAAACAGCCAGAGGTCCAGACACTCCCAAGATTTATAGATTTACAGTACGATAGCTTAACATAGCAATCTTGGGGGCAGGGGGGGGAGGAAAAAGAGAGAGGGAGAAGGTATTTATGCAAGGAGCAAGGAGGAAAAACTGTCAGTAAAGAAAGACATCTACTATATAACAGCAAAGATGACAGTTCCCACCAATAATCAGAGAATGGAGAAATACCGTTATCAACGAACATGATGTATGCAAACTAACCTGCCCTACAGCAGAAAGCTAGTGAATTTCTGTCCATACCCTGTTCCTTCAACTCCTGTTAAAACTTTAACGGCAGCAAACTTAAGTCCTTCTCAATATTCTGTCCCTGCCTCTCTGCCCCAGACAAGGTCTTAACAATATGAACAGCACAACATAGATTTTGGTTCGTTATACAGTATTTCTAATCCTCATGCCCTTGGTGAGCATGCACACATACAGGAGGTGATGGTCTTTATTCTGGAAGACCCATAGGAATTTCAAAGCCTAAAAGAGATTTTCCCCTGAATGGATCTCCAAGAAGCACTCACACCATATAACCATCCTCTTTGTGAGGAGATTCTTAGACTAAGACACTTCTATATTATCTCTAGTCTGTGCAAGTAGTACTAATTCCCCATCTGAGTCCTGGGAGAAGCCACAGAACCAAACATTGGCACCCATAGACAAAAAGCAGCAGAAGACTTCTACCGGACGTTTTAGCAGACCCTCAATCCATTGGGCTTTGTGAAACATCTTCCCAAATATAGAAACCAAAGAAATTTAGAGTCTTAAGGGAAACAGCAAAGCCAGCATACCACAATGTGATTAGTCTGAAGACAGCCCTGGTGGTGAAACAAAGATAAACACACTGGACAGCTTCCAGCTCAGATTCAACTGTATCTATCAGTTTGTAGGCACACCTATATGACAACACACATGGTAACAACGGAGACCAAAAGGTTGTGCGCGACAGACCAGTGAGGGATGGCAAATGATGGGCTGGGATCGTCTTTGTGCACCTGAATTTCTCCACAAAATGACACAGTTGTCAAATGTGTCCTAGAGCAAGCAAGGGGCAGCAGGAGGAGCTGAGGCTCATCTTCCTCAGCACGTGGCTCAGGGCCCATTTCACTGGAGCAGACTCAATTTCATCCTTCAATGTTTTCAAATCATAGCCGTGACTCCTGCACCTAGAAGACGTCCAGATTTTGAGTGTCCCTCAATCTGGTCAAGTCAGTGAAGTTTTTTCAAATCAGGTCCCAGGTTTGCACTTGGTAAAGAGGGAGAATTGAAGCAGAAATGATGCACCTTAATTCAAGACCAGGCAGAGCTGACGTTGATCTTGCCCAACATCCCTTGACTGCTCTGGTGCCGGATCAAGAAGCCTGTGTCCTCTTTGTTAAGAGATATAATAAAGCAAAATTGCTGTCCTAAATATTACTAAAGCACTGGCTGGCATGTTTAATAAACCTTTCCATTTGGGTAAATTAGCACTCATCTGGACAAGTGCTGAAGTGCTGTTACTTGAAGAAAAAAAAAATTCAATGGTTGGAGTCTAATTTAAATAATTATCAGCGTATTTCTGCTCTGACTGTTTTGCTGAAATTACCAGGAGACTTGATGCAGTCTGAGTGTAAGTGCCTTTTGTCTGCATGCAATTTATTGACCCCATTTCAGTCAAGTTTTTGGCCCGCTCATCGCTGTGCTGGAGCACTTCACACCATAACCAAAAAGGACTTTACGGCCAGACACAGCAAAATCAATAACAACTGATCTACTTTTATAGATCTTGAAAGGGATCTTGATAAGTTACCTTCTCGCTTTCTCCATGTGAGCTAAATCTCAGATCTGTGATAATCTTCTGCTGTTCTCTTAGGTGGCTGTCTGGGGACTATGGGCATCCATGGGGAAGACCAACACACTGGCAGGGGATGATGGTCACGCCATCCCTACAAGTCAAACCAGGCTTCAGGCGCAGATAAAAACTCCCTCGCAACAAACCTGCGGAGTACCGGGATGTACACTGAAATATTTTAATATATCCCCAAAAAAACAGAGTGTGGATATCAGGTCTTCAGCACCAAATGCTTCACCCTACAGACCTACTGCCATCCCACTGCTGCGCTCCGTAAGGGACGCAGCCTGCAGCGCCAAGCAGCTATGAGCTTGGGTCCCAGGAACAGAACAGCCCTGGGGATGCAGCACTGACCTACAGCCGCACTCCTAGCAGCAGGCCTTGGTACCCAGCACACCAGCCACAGTATTTTATTTCTAGCAAGGAAAACACAGAGAAAACTCTTGAATTCTTTTCCTCCTTTGTTGAAAAACAGCACTGATATTTTTGCCTTTTCTTCTACTCTACCTCCAAGACTTTCAGCAGAAAGTGTCACAAGATGTCTTGCTTACTCAAAATGCCCCCTTCCCTGGGAGCAGCTTCAACCAAGCCACTAGCACCACTGGTCCAGAGCGCCGAGCCGTCCCACACGGAGTGCTGCGCAGCCCTTGTTGCTGGATGCTGCTGTGAGGGAGGAGGCAAGGTCTGCCCTGAAGAGATAAAGGTGACGCTCTCGCCTCGCTCCCCGCTTCCCAGGCTGCATATGTATTCAGCTAGCGATCCTGCCATCTGCACCTTATGGCTGCCGTGACAAGGCAAGCTTCCCTCCAGGGCACATTCTGCAAACCTCGCATCCACTAGCTCATCAATCCTCGGCTCTCATCAAAAGAGAAACTTATGAACAGGCCCAGACGCTTCTCTCAGGTTTAATGGAGGCAGCTAAGGAGCTGTGATCATTCGATGTTTTCCAATGATAGTGGTGATGCCTGAGGCCAGCAATAATATTACCATGAAATAAATCTGCAGTGATATAATTAGCAGGGATGCTATTATGGCTCAGGTTTTAGGGATGCTCAGCACAGAAGGAGCAAAGCAGCTACTCAGAATGGGACTTTGCAGAGGTTCTGGGTTTGAGTAGGGGCTGGAGGTGGGAGAGACAGAAAAACACTAATATCAAGGCAGTGAAGACTACCTGCATTAATCTGTATGAAAAATAAACCTGGTTCTTTAGAAGCCAGAGGTTATGGTAAACATGGCTCTGCGCAAGTCTAAGGGTTAAATCCAGCTGGCTTTCTTCTTGCCACTCCAGATACTGAGTGACTTTTAAATATTTGTGTAACGTTCAAAAAAGCCAAGTTCTGAGCAAACCCACAAGCTGGTTTGGAAGCAGGAGGTTTGCTGCATCCAAACATCCCTCCCCAGTTGCAGATCGCTCTTCTGTTTGCATCTCCATACCACGCTCACTCTGCACAGTGTGGGGGGCTGCAGCATTCAGATGGCACTTGCAAAGCAACTGCTTCTTCCAGCATCTGGTCTGTGATGTGCGTTGTGGTTATCTAAACTGGGATGGTAGATGGAGCAGGTAGATGCGAAACAACACGATTCTGAAGTCCAAGTCTGGTGGGAGAAGAAGACTGCTGTTTTCTCTGGCATGCTGCATCACACGAACAGCTGAGGCAATAAAGAATAACTTTCACTGATACAGATCAAAGGTAGACAAATATCACTAGGTAAAACTAGGAGGAAAAGATGGAAGGGGCTGGGCTAGAAAAAGGGATGCTACTGGTATCTGCAAGGAAGAGCTAAGAAAAGAGCTGGCACCTACCAACCAAGTGTTTTCTTTTGCTTGCAGACTTAGCGCTGAAAGTAAGAGCACGGACAAAGGATATAACTAGAGCAAAATGGTTAAGGAGCAATGCTCATGGGGGAGAGGAAGGGAAAGAAGAAAGTCATCATGTGCCAGGATTGATCCTCAGTTTTGACACAAAATCCTTAGGGCAGTTGTTTTAAAGCCACACTCGGGGAATGGGGAGTTCCCCAGGACTCCCAGCTGGGACAGACGCCCTGAAAGGGTTTCTGCCCCATACACAGGACACAGACTCGTGAGCTGGAGCTTCTGCGCCAATGTCCACATGGCACATCATTGCTTGGTTATAAAAGGTGACGTGCTAGGGGAGAGTTTGCACTGAAATCAGGAAATCATCCTTTAACTCAGCTGGGCAGGAGATGCCCCAGAGGAAAACCCTGAAGCAGGCAGTCTGCCCTCCGCTCAGGCTCAAAGACTATTCATAATTTTTAAGCGTGTTTCCAAATCTGCAGTCAAATCCCTCTTTTTTGCTACAATAAACTTTATCTTAGAACGTAATCTAGTAATAAAAATGGTTTTAAAGTGATCTGACAAGCACTAGAAACCCCATTTCTTTTAGAGTGACAACTCTATTTACAGCAGCACATACGTACACTCTGTTTTATAGTCCACATGCACTCCAGGCCCTCAAGATTTGGGATATATCCTTTCCATCCACTTGCAAGAATCAATTTCAACTGTGAAAAGAAGTTCCTCAGCAGGCAGAAGGTAGGAAGAAAGACTGCTTCTAACGTTGGGGTCTCTACACATCTCCCAGGACAGGGGCGTGGAGGGACAAGCAGCCTCCCTCTCTGTTTCATGGCTGTCTTGCTGAGCTTGAGCAACGCCCCCAGCTCCAGTGGCCACCATTCAGCAAACTCCACATGCCAAGCCTGAATGGGCCAGAGTGCTGCTTTAGCTTAGGGAAGGTGGAAAACAGCTGGGCAGCATCATGCAGGGAGAAGATTTAAGGCCGAACTCTTTCGGAAGGTTGCATGTCACATTTTCTGCTAAAAAATTTCACATTCAAAGCCTGAACTGGCCAGGGAACAAAAGTGCCAAACTCAAGCAGAGCAGAGAGAAGGAGGTTTGAGCTCCAGGGAGATGTTATTGTAGTAACCACGCATGAAGGACACCTTGTAGCTAAAGTCCCAGAACTTAATTAGGAAGCACAGCTCTTGTTCCCGGGTGTATCAAAGACAAAGTATGATCTCTCCAGGCCTCAGTTTCCCCAGGCGTAAAGCTGGGGCTGTCAAATATATCTATCCTAAGAGAAATCATCACTCACTCGAATGTGCATGGGAAGCCAAACTACCACCACCTTGAAGTTTGCTTATCTGCTTCCATGCTCATCCAAGAGCACGGTTGCTTACCTCCTCTTCCCCATCACGGTTTCCCACTGCCCCCCAATGTTGCAAAGCTCAACATCATCTCCCGTAATCTTATCCGACTTCCTCAATTACAGGCACATCAGCAGAGGCATCTTCATTGGTGTGAGTGGAGAGCGAGGCATGGCTAAGATTAGCAACAGGAACAGCGCAGACCGGCATTTTCTCCCTATATAATTAGCTGAATATAAAAGCTGTGCCATCTACTGGCATGCAACACGAAACACTGCTCCCAGCACAACTCCAATAAAGTTGTTGTTGCTACAGCAGCTCTTTGTGTAGAGCTGAGGTGGGATTTCAACTCATGCCTCTTACAAGTAGCAGCACACAAAAGGCAAACACAGGACGGTCAAAGATGACCATTCATTTTGCAGCGCCAATCAGCCACAGACAGGCAGCACTGCCGACGCTCGTGGGAGCCCTGCGCTAGCATACCAGTCTGGAAGGGTGATTCAGTCCCAGCCTTTATAATCCCTCACTTGCTAAGAAATTGCGAGCTTTACTTGAAGGATTTTTTTTTTTTTTTTTAATTCTCATGCCTGCAGAAAAAAACCCCACCATTTAAAATTAGCTTTAATTCCCATTATTATACTTAAAGTTTTGGGAAGACATTTTGACAGGCACAAATACTGACCTACGGCTAGCAGCCCTGCACTGTGCTGAGAAAACTAGAGTTGCCACTTCCATCAAACCTCTAAGGGTACTTCCAACGGCCTTTCCTGCCATGCTCCCCAGCCAATTTCAGGGAAATGGCATATCTGAAACAGTAGAGGAGGGACAGAAAGCAAGGATGTAAAGCAGAAACACCAGCCCAGAAAATAGGGGACTCTGGCAGGCACAGGCCAGCAGAAACACACAAAGCCCAGGCTGGGTTACGGGTGAGCTCCCACGCCCTCGCAGGTGCTGCTGCAGCCCAGCTCCGTGCCCACGGAGCTGCTCCTGCTGCCAGCTCCTGCAGCTAACCCAGTTCCAGCCCCGCACGTCCCAGTTCAGCCAGCTGCTCCACAAGCACCACCAGGCAGGCAGGCAGGCGGGCGCATGGTTAAATATTTTTGCTCACATCCGTTTCATCTTGCTTTCACTTCAGATCGTGCCTGTGAACGCTGACAGATTTCTCATCACATGGCTGTATTAAGCTGCTTTTTAATTGCATTTTGAGGGACCCAAAGGCCAGCAGGCAGAGGGGCACACTATTCTTCCAAGGAATGTTATTTTTATTATAGCTGCAGGAAAGGTTTTCATTAATCCCCTGCAAGCAGACAGCTTCCATGCAGCATGCTGGCTGCAGGGACAGCCAGTCCAGAGGACCGGGACGATTTGAGCGCTGTCTACTAGAATACCACGGGCTCCCAACAACTCGTTTTTAAAGAGCAGATCACAGGCTTTGGCACTAAACTTGCATTAAATTGATACAATCTCTTTAATGTTATCTCTGAGTCTTTATCACAATTGTACGTGCAATTTACATTCTTGTCGCCTTTTTTTTTAATTAAGATTTGCTAGATCCTTATCACAGATATTTTACACATTGTTGTAGTGTCACTCAAACATTTAATGGACATCAGCTGCTCTGGGAATATATAATAGCTCCTTGCTATGGGGTAGGGCTGGCTGCTGATGGGTTTCAGGCTCACGCCATTAAAGCTGCAGCAGATGCAAAGCAAAGCTACATGGAACAGAAAGCATGGTCCCCGCTAGACACCATACTACAAGACAGAGAGCATGCTCACGTGCCAGCTCGTGTATAACAGCACAGCACCACTTGCCCAGAGCCAAGCTAAATGTTTATTATGCAAGCCATCGTCATGCGAGCCTCATGCTCTTCACCTGCAGCTATCCCTGCTATTCAAGTCATAGGACTCTCATGCAGGGACCTACCGAGATGAACTGTGCCAAAGCCCATTTGCGTTTCGTGGGCTGCAGAAATGAGACTTGCCAAATCCATTTTCTTTAGGAAAAGAAGGCGGGATTTGAAGAGAGCTTTTGAGACAAAAAAAGCTTCATGCAAGTCCATTAACCTGCAGGACCAAGCCTCCACCCCCTCAATCATTAGAGTCTTTAACTTCACTACTTGTCCATAAACAGAGCTACAGAAATAATTGATTTTTAGTTCAACTAGGGGATGAAACCCTTAAAAAAAACCCAAACAAACCACCCTCGTTCTACCGGAACTGAATTCAAATGATTCAGTTTTTCTTCCCAGGTCAATTATTCCCATTCAATGTAAGAGCCTTCCATCCCAGATGATGCATTTCAAACATTCAGGGGGAAGAACATGAAACAAGAGAATAAATTGGTGGGAGCCTTTTCTGCCAAAGATCTTGGGCTTCAGAGAGCTCTTCAAGGACGTACAGCAGCACGGAGGGCAGGGGCCAAACTCCCAGGGACTGAGAGCAGATCCATAAGTGCAGAGGTAAACACTCCCTGAAAAACTACAGGCAACCCTGGGGAAATAAAGATCCTCCCCTCACCCTCTCCCCACCATGCACAGATTATGAAGCCATAGGACAGGGCACAAAAACAACTCTAGCTACCAAACTGCCATGGAAATGCATTTTCTCACACCAAAACTAACCAAGGAAATTCAAATAAAACCCTTTTTCAGTGACATGGTTTCTTTTATTTTGCTATCATTACAAACATTTCTTCCCAACCATGTTTAAAGGTTGTTTTATAAAGAATTAAATGGCAATTCTCTTCCCTAGCACCAATTCCCTTGCAGACCCCCTCCTCTATTGCATCACTCACCATTTTTACATCTATAGCTATCTATATAGACCAACCAGTAAGTCTTATCCATCTTCTTTTACTCTTTCAACATCCCCAAACGCATCCCCTTAGTGCACAGAATAAGGCAGCCCTGCAAGACCTCAGGAGCTTGAGAGGGTAAGGATAAAGCTGACGGATCTGAGCTTTGAGACAGCCAAGAACTACAACTGCTGCAAATCCCTTGCCAACACTAATGGCTTTAGTTACCTCCACCTCTGCTAAGAGCGCTGCTCCTGCCCTGGAGAAACCAGGAAAAACTGCAAAACAACATGCAAACTGCTATCAAATACACAACACAATTTTATGAAGGGAAGTAAAGCACCCTTTAAGCACAATTCATCTCTCTCTCCACTTGGTCTCAGAGGTCTCTGGGTTCCTCACACAATAGGGTGCAGAGCACAGAAAGACAAGGCATGCACAGCAGTTAAACTCTCAAAGAAAGGTTAGTTCCCATTACATTGAGTTCATGGTCTTCCTCCCTGTGCGTGCAAACCAGCCCAGGAGTGCCCAGAGAGCAGGCACGAGGGCAAGCTTTGCTCAGGCTAAAACCCCAGCTAAAGCTCCCAGCACTGCTGCGTGACCTGAGACCACGAACCTCAGCTCTGGACACAACGCAGGGACTGGCAGCACGCTGCAGGTCCCTTAGATGTGCCTGCCTCGGGGACGAGTGCAGCACATAATGCCTGCCAAAGGGAAGGTGCTTCGGGGCAGGGAGGAATCCATAAGCCTAAAATAAATCCCTGTGGCAAAAGCATCAGGTACAGAGCTAAGTGGTACAGACCTGGAGCATGAAAACCAGTGTTAAGTTCACCTCCTGGCTGACAGCTAGCTGCCAGGATAAGGGACAAGAGGGATATTTCAGTTTTCGGGAAGGGGAAAGTCAGGAAACTATTTATTTGCACAGGAAAAGTAAGAAAACTCCACTCTGGGTTGGAGAGCTATACTAAGAGGTATCAGCTCGTTTGCAGAATTGGTTTTGCCTCCTCTTTTGCTCCAGACCCTGGGAGGGCATCCCAAAAAATCCCAAAGAGGTGTCTTCTCTGAACTGCAACCGTCCAAACTTCTTAAAGCAAATACCCAGAAAAAACAGCCTTAATCTGCCAAGGGCAAGAGAGGACAAAGGTTTCTTCATTTGTTCTTTGCCAACAGCCAGACAAGCCCACGGTGCCTGAAGGCTGACAGCATGCGTACAGGGCTAGAGACCTGCTATGGAGACTTACTGAATATTTTAACAGGTCAGGACCATTGCTTTTCACTCCCCCATCCGTGACTCCAGATGCATTTGCGATACTGAGTCTGTACCTTGCAGGGGTGCCCCCAAACGGGATCGTCCCAGGAGCCCTCCAACCTCCAGCATGCGGCAGTGCTGGGGCAGGGGGGGGAGGCAGTAGCAGGAGCCCCTGCGTCCTCGTAAACCTCCACAGCCGCAGAGTGCACCAAGCAGCTTACAAAGTTGTAAGCCCATCGGGCTGGGCTGCTGCCAAGCGTTCATGGGAGAAGAAAGGGAAACGTTCAACATAATCTGCATGAAAGTGCAGGAAGCCCTAAATCGTGTTAGCGCTATTAAGAAAGCTGGTTACATTGCTCGGTAAACTGGCCCAATACAGTTTTGATAGACTTGTTACAAACATCTGATTGTCCCTGATTAGATTAGACAATAAACCCCCATCCTGGTGTGCGGGTATTGTTTGGCTCCCCTCTGCAATCTGTAAATTAGAATTCCAGACCTGGGAGATTGGATTCAAATTGGATTACTGGAGCAGGTCCAGCGCAAGAACAATTGTGAGGCAGGAGAAGACACACGCGCACACACACAGAGAAATGAATAAATAAATAAATAAATACGTGGGGACAGTCAGCCAGGATTTGATTAGGAGCAAATTAAAAATAGAATTAAAAACAAAAGCCACCAACCAGCAATTAGCAGAGAAGCGGGAAGAGGGATGGATTTGTCACTATGAATAAACAAAGCACAGAGATCATGCCTTTAAATGTTTTGTACTTTGGCACGCGCAAGGTTGATGTTGATTGTGGTCCTTCCTCCACGAATGCAAGAGCTCCTGTCTGTGGCCGTGCGGCTGGAATGGGGCGGGCGTGCACGGGGCAATGAAGCCCCACATCCCACCAAAACCACAGGCTACATCTGAGCTCACCTGAACTATGTTTATGCCCTCTTTTCTCCCCCATTTTGCTGCCCAGGTGAGGCAGGTAACATGTCCTTTAGCTTGGACACTGGTCTGGGACCCAGCAGGCCAGGCTGTGACAACTGGTGGCCTTCTGGCATGCCCAGAAGTCCCCCACCAGGTAAAATCCAGGGCCATATTGCACTGCAGCAGGAAAATTCACCAGGGCCGTGTGTGCAGCACCGCATGCTGCCACCCAACCTGAACCCCTGATGCAGTGCAGCTCAGGAGGGTCTGTCTCTCCCATCCTGGGACCCCTCCAGTTAAACATACCAATGACTTGGCCAACGAGCGCCTGGAAGAACTTGCTTCAGACAGCTCAGCAGGGCAGCGAGATGGCAATGGCACCTGGCACTGCCAGCAGTGGAGGAGAAATCCAGTATGACCCCAGGGCTGCTCCAGCTGAATGCTGACTCCCTTTGCTGCCTGCCCTGAAGACCACATGCCACCAAGACCAGAGGACAGCAACATCCCCAACAGCAAAGGAGGGAAGACAAAGCTGCCATGCCTGCACTGCTGATTTCCTACCAGCCCACGCTGTGACAGAGGTCAGCGCCTCTGCCGCCAAGAGAGGAGGGAGTGGGGAGATGCTCTGAACTGGGCTGAGAGATGCTTTGCTGCATGCCAATTTTTGCAGCTCTTTAGACAAGTGAAACCTTTTATTGTCCATATCAGGGAGCAGAAGAGCTGCTAAAGACTCCGTTCACCACACACCTGCAAGGGAAATCTCAGGGCTATCAGAATTGTTAAAGGGATAAACCTGTCCAATTAAATCCCCTCTGCACTCTTGATATATGCTTGTGCCAGACGTAAATGGAGCTTGGAACTTATCCCAGCTGAACAGTAATGCACTGAGCATTCAACCGGGACTAAAAGCACAACGAGCCCGAGCTCTTACCTCCCGTGATGCCCCCACTGACCAGCTCTCACCCCCGAGAAGCCAGCTTGGTAAGTACTTCATGATAATGCACCAAACTCCCACCTCGCCGTCCATCAGAGGATCCTAAAGCATGGTCAAGTACTAACTGCACCGTCACATCAGAAAGAATATGCAAGGAAAAAAATGCCAGTAAGTGGAAAAACCCAAAACCGAGGTGGGGGGGTGGAAATCAGAGACAAAACTGAGATATTTGCTTAAGGCAGTAAGAAAACCCAAGTCTTACTCATCTCCAGATTAACCATCACTGTGCACCAAATCCCAGCTCTTCCAGCCACCCTCCCTTAGGATCTGAGGCAAAGGAACATGGGAACGCCCCAAACACCTACAGCCATGTTCATCCAGGCTTTGTAGCCACAAGAAACCCAGCCAGACGTCCCTGCAGATCCCCCCAAAACACAGAAAATCCCCAGAGTCTTGTCCTTTGTATTCATTTTTCTGCCAAAAGAAAATGTCTAACGCTAAGTGTAGGTTTTCCTACTCTTGTTACAGGAAAATCAGAAAGTCTTCAGTGAAATATATTGCAAGCTCCTACACCTTAGCTGGAGGAACAGGAGCCTGGAACCCTACTACCAAACCCCTCCTTTCCCCCAAATGCTCATCCCACACTGGAGCTAAATACATAGCAACAAAAATATGCACTAAAATTCCACAACAACAGAAAAAACAAACCCCACAAACTTTTCTCTTAACTACTGGTAAGTGCTGTTAGTTCTCTCATCACTAGAGTCATGCAAGGTGCACTGAATCTACTACATATACACACATCTATGTAAAATATACACACATATATATATAATACACACACATAAATTCTCTGAGACGTGCACTTCGCTGCACTGCTGCTCAATGCATCGTAGTCAACACTTACTGCACACAGTTGAGGTCCATCAGAAATATAATGAACTTCACCTTAAGCCAAAAGATTTTGCCAGTGATGTACAATATGCAAAACTGAAACAGCTCTTTGGAAAAAATATCAGCCCAACCATGCCACCAGCACCCCGTGGGGGCAATGCCAGAGCCCGCAGACATTCGTACCATGTTTTATGGATAGGGAGGTCTCTTTTTAGAGATGGGGGAAGACCACCAGCACAGACAGCAGTCTTTAGGCTGGTCACAGTGTATAAATAGCTCACTTCAGGGCATAACCCACTCAGTAAACCGTGGGCTGTGCCGCTCGCAGGAGGCAAAGCAAATTGTCTGTGGTTAAATATGTGAAGGATGAAGCAGTCAGCATCCAAAAGCAGCCTTCGCAAGAACTGTATAAAAAGTAGAAACAAGCCTAAAACATACCCTAGGATCTAAAACTTCCATCTCCCAGCCTCCTCCTCCAGCAAATCAGAACTCCGTTCTCCCCCAGTCTGCAGAGCTTCAGGAAAAGACAGACTCGGAGGCGTCGCTCATGCACTTCACCTAGTATTACAAAAGAAACAGATCTGGGGTGTCCATAGACCTGAAGGAGAGGGGAGAGTACCCTCCTAGATCCTGCACCACAAGCAATGACCTCCTCTTGCTCCCCCACCACCTTTTTGCTGCAGAGATGCTTTTGTGGCAATAGAGGAATTTCCTGAGGGATCGGGCTTGCGCAGCAGAAATGATGTAGCAACCCCTCAGCTGCTTGCACCAACGCTTTCCGAAGCCTTTCATCACCTCAGCAGCTCCCCCGCCACCCTCTCACTTTGATCCACACTGTTTGGCATTGCCAGCACAGGTGAGGAAGTAGGGCTGAGCTGCCGAGATCTCCTCGGTGGCCACAAGCAGCAGACAGGGCTGGGGCATCCAGGGACATGGCGCAGCAGGAAGGAGCAGCCCGGCTCCGCAGGCAGAGCACGAAGTGGGAACGGCAAACAGCACAGGGAAGGGAAGAAGAGATGCCCTTGTGTTCTGGGCACATGGAGAAGGCAAGGGGCTGGATTTGATGGCAAGGGAGGCTCTTTCCACTGCCCTTTATCTTTGCTGCTTCCTCTCCTTTCTACAGAGAACCAGCTCATCTTCACCAACCTCACCAAACAGAGCCACTGAGGCTCTAGAGGAAGGGAAGGTCTCACCACTATGGGTGAAGTGGGGAATCCCAGACAGGCTACACTGAGAGAAGAAAAGTAAAGCGAAGACAGAAAAATGCCCCTTGGGTTTTGGAATCCAGAGCCGGCAGCTGCCCCATGCCCTCCCCCAGGTGATGGCTTTGCCCTGGCTCGCTCAGTGCTCCACCAGCAGCAAACTCCAACGGCCAGTCTCCTAAACGAGCTCACCAAAGAAGCCCTAGCCTGTAGGTACACATCCCTCTGGGCACATATAAAGGCAAGGAGGGGTCCAAACACACTAAGAGATTGAAGAAGAGATAGGGAATTTAAGTTAAAAAAAAAAAAAGTGGCAAAAGAATCTATTTGGCAAACAACCAACCTGTTGAATTC
This sequence comes from Fregata magnificens, assembly GCA_013389945.1. Taxonomy (NCBI): domain Eukaryota; kingdom Metazoa; phylum Chordata; class Aves; order Suliformes; family Fregatidae; genus Fregata; species Fregata magnificens. The sequence continues at coordinate 239,469 of WAAD01035304.1, read as the reverse complement.
TAGTCTCAGATGACGTTGATCCGTCAGCCAGCCTGCTGTGATTCCCAGACAAGGAAAACACAATGGGGATTTGTAGTCATTTGGCAACCTGCCACCTCATTCCTTTCCACACGTGAAGGAAGATGTCTTTCTTAGCCCTAACAAGGGCAAGCTCATGAGCATGGACAAGAGCAGCCCCTTAAACTTCTATCCGGTCAAGAACATATCTACTGTTTCCTTACACCTCACCTGTAGCGAGATCCCTGGAACTTCCCCACAATGCAATATGCTGTGTAAATTTATTGTCATCTCCTTCAGGAGTTACTCCACCTTAGCAATGTCTTTTACTTCCATTTCAAAGGAGGAGAGGAGCTGTACTTTTGGTATTGAAGACCATCTCTTCTACCTCCTCTCCTGCTAAAACTTGGGAATAAAAGGCATCTGGAACTACAGAGCACAAAGGAGACTGTGAGCGCAGGTTTGAAGCAATGAAATCATCATGGGGAAAGGACATTGGAGGACGCTGGAGAAAAGGGCAGTTAGTGGTGATAAAATTCCATGTCAAATAGAGGCCGCTGCACGGGACACAGGCTAAAAGTCCCCCAGGAGCCAGCTGTAGATGCTCTTCTCTAGTGCCAGCTGGAACAGGTGGGGATTGCAAAAAGATCTTCCTAGGAATTTTTCTGTCCCATGATGAGACCATCATCAGATATGATGGTCTGGAACAAAAAGGGAGGGACAACATCCAAATAACCAGCCCCTTGTAGATGACTGTTATTTTAGGAAGCAATTACCCTCTTTGCTACACACCCCTGGCTCCGGCACTCCTCTGAAAAGCACGTGCGAAATCAGAGTGTCCTGCTAGTGCCAGACCCATGCCACAGCGCTGCACCACGGCTGTCAGGGCCAGACAGCAGAGTTTGGTCTCCTTGCGCTTGATTTCTGCTTCCTAGAAACGCAACACACAAGGTAACAAACTAGGTATTATTGATAAGTGCTCTGCACACAGTTTAACTTTAATAAAGACACATTAATATTTTCACTTAGAAGCAGAGGAAAACAGGTTCTTTGATGGCTAGACTGAATCACCACCTAATCAGAATGGCACTCAAAGCGTGCGTCCATCATGTGTGCCCAATGGCTAGCTAGCACCTTCCTACAAAGCCTCACCAAAGCACAGGCAATAACCCTTCTCTCTCCTGCAGCAAAGGAGACAGGGAGGCAGCATCTTTTCAGTAGAGTGAGCACACGAGTGACACAGCAATTCATACTTGAACGAGAGGATCCATTTCTCCCTTCTCACCTGCCCTTGCTGATACAGGGAGTCCCACCTGACTCAGAAGCTGAAAGATGTATTTCAAGAAGTCATCATCACTCTTGTGAGTCATGAGAGAAGGGGAGGAAATGACTCCAGGAGAGATGATTCAACTAAGGAGAGAGTTGAGACAGAAGAAAACACACGCCGGAGAATGGAAGAAGCTGTGGGAGCCCCACTACTTCAAATGAGCTTAGCACAACGTGGAAGAAATTCAGAAGATCCAATTTCTCCTCCTCCCATCAACTTCCCCATTTCCAGATTTTGTTGTCAGTACCACCAATCCAAGATGCCAAGAATTTACATGCAAGCTGGATGTAAGAGACTGCTCCATTCGGCAATTGCGCTCTGAAGGAGTCCTCTTGAAGGGACTAATTCAGGTCAACGGATCATTGTTTCCACCACAACAGAACAGCACCAAATGCTCGTTATCTAACCAGTGCTGCCAGAATCACTTCTCTGCATCGGGTCCAGCATCAGGTGAGCCCTTAACAGCGCACCAACCAGTCCTGCCCAAAAACCCAACAAAAAGAAAGTCAAATTGGAAGATGAACAAGGTTATTTGTACCACAGGCAGCAGTCCTACCCTTGACCTAGCACCAGAAGGTGCACAAACTCTCTGCAAGTCTGAGTCAGAAAAAGGGTAAGAAAAAACAGAGGCTGATCAGCTGAAATTCAAATGGCACAGTGGAAACCACCCAGCACAGTCTTGCCGTGTAATCCAGTGTTACTACCCTGCCCATCCCACAGGAGCCACATGTTGTCCAGGTGCATATCAAGTTTGCAATTAACTTCTGTCACCCATGTCTTCCTCCAGCATCTACAGGTGGTGCACATCTTTGGAACGTTCAATAGATTACATATGCTCATGCATGCACACGAACTATGCAGACATAGGGATGTAAGCTCATGTTAAGAAAAGAACTGGTCTCCCTGTTCTTCATTTCTGCAAACCCAAATGCAGTGGTGACAATGTCCACCTGTTTAGTCCCACTTCAGCTCCTTCCATTCAAGCTAAAACAACTGGTGTGAGTCCCAAGTAGGCTTGATCTTTACCTCCCAAACTCAAGAACTGAATACACAACAATCATCTTCACCCAAATCCCTACAGTTACCATATTTATCAGTCACTGTAGACAACCTCATGCCATCCCGTCAGTCAAGCTGGCCTTCGACCGCACTTGACTTGGATCCTATCAGGTCTTGAGACTCCCCTGGCCTACATGGATGTCTTGTGATTCCTCCTGCGTACCTTCTCTGAGCTACTTCTTCTTACCCAACTGTGGAGATAGGTCACTCCCAAACTCTCACTGCCTTAGTTACACCTCAGTTATTGCAACACCTTTTCCCTCACCATGGTATTTTTTCCTGTGCTCCCATTCCTGTCGATCAGGTTGAAGGGTGACCAAGTCTTTTTGGCTATAGTCCCTATGTGGACACAACAGCTATGCTAGCTGCTCCAAGCCTTCCCCTTGTCTATCACCCCGTAAAAGCACTTCTAGTTAATCAAGCTGTAAGGCATGCCCAGTTGGCCATACTGCCAGATGTCCATTGCACAACTTCATCCTGCTCGCTACAGTCAGGTATTTGAGAGGACACTAGAGCTCCTGGAAGTGAAACTCTTACTTGGTTCTCATACCCCTCTGCAGCAAAGAAGGTATCTCCATCTCTCCAAGAAGGTAATTACTTGTCTCTGCCCTGGTAGCAGAGAACGCTGTAGCTGAGCACAGGCCTGCTGCCACCTTCATTACAGCCGCTGCCAGGCTTTACCGAGCCGGCACTGTGAGCAGGTTACCTCGCTCCACTACAGATAAAATGAATTCATTTTAAAAGGAGTGCTACAAAATAGGACGATAGATTGGAAACGTACACAGGCACCCGTGAGGGCAACTCACACATGCAGCCAATCACAGGATTCAAGTGCCAGGCACCAGCGCAAACATTTCAGTGCATCCTCTCCTGAACAGGAAAAAACCCCTACTTGTCTGAAACACTTCCACGAGCCATTGCAGGGACACCCCAGTACCTTTGCTCCGGCTCACCACACCCCCAGTTAAATAACTGGGTCAAATTTGCTGCCAGGATTTTGCTGTCACTTGTATTCTTGTGGCAGCACCTTCAGGTGTTCACATGACAGTGGGAGGAAATAAAAAGCAAGAAGATACCTATAGTAGATCCTCACATGATACATCCTCACCTGACACCCGACATACTTCATATGAATCTGTGCAACTGCAGGATGCAGTTCCCAGAAAAGGCCACACAACCATAGAAATTACTTTGAAGCTGAGATCATAACGCTACACCAGCATCAACCCTCTTCTTTAAGCTGAACATATCAGACAAAGCGTCAGCACACAGGCCAATCACCTTACCTTTAAAGCACGGACTTTCTTGGCCAAGAGGCTCTCGATGTCCCCTGCAACCTTCTCCACCAATTTCCTGGGCACGTTCTCCTTGACTTCAAACAGGTTTCTATTCTCATTGTAGATCTAAGAAGGGAAACAAGAGAAAGACAGACAGTCAATATTAGAGAGAAGTACAGTGGTCTTCCCACAGAAAAACTGATCCTCTAACACAGAAGAATTTTAGCAACGTGGATTAGGTAACAATATCAGCTTTGGAAATGAGGGGAACAAGGGGAGAAAGGCTTTGAAACCAGGAAAAAAAACCGCATTCAACCTGCTGCCCACATCATTGGCTTTATAGCTGCCTGCCTTCATGCTTGCAGGCTATGAGCATCCCCTCTCTCGCTCAAACGCTGAGCTGCCCACCACACTGCCCATGCTCACCACCTCTGTAGAGCCAAACCAGCAGCACAGGCAGAGCCACCACGCTTCCTCCTGTGCTCTCCGTCACCCAAACACACCCCTAAAGCCCACTGATCGCTCACATGTCCCCTCCCCAAGGCCACTTGCTGGGTTTTGCAAATGCAAGACCAACTGCCTGCCTGCCCCCAGTCCCCTGTGCATTGCCCGCAGGGTTCATTAGGTGCGAAGCCTGGCAGCACAGGTGCAGGCAGGGCAGCCCCAAGCACAGGCAGCAGTGGGTACCAGGAACGGGAGCAAAGGGATGACATGAAATAGGATAAAACCTCGTCTCTAAGCAAGCCATAGTAAAGTGGCACCCTCAGGAAATCAGGATTTCTACAACCAGTCCAGAACTTGGCCAGGCTGTGGTGGGGAGGGTGCGGAGAGGCACAGATCTATACCGGCATTATCCTGAAGGCCAGATGCAATTACCTGGATTTGAACGTTTGCACCCAAAGGGTGCAGCTGTGACCCGTGGGCCTGCCCTTCCAAGCCACATCACACAACTGCAGAGGACAATGCCAACCCCAAAGGAAGTGCTGTTGGCATCAGCACTGCCCCAACAAGAAGGGCTCAGTCCCACCGCAAGACTTCACAACCACCAACCCCCCAGTCACCTCCTCAGATCATCTTCTGACTTGTTAACTCGGCCTGTCTGCAAACTCAGGTGCAACCAACACAGGGTAAAAGAGAAGAGCTTTTTACAATCATCTGAGATTAGGGGGGAAAAAAAAAAAAACCAAACAAACATCCTCATGCCTTATCTTTTCTTAAGACACATGAAGAAAACCACACAGCAAACAGGATTCTGCTTCTCTCTGAATCCTCGGGCTACTTGCAAATACCTGCCATTCCAGACATAAGGACATCCAGCAGCAGAAAACACTCCAAGGAGAGCTGGACCTCCCCAAGGAGGTAGCTGACTCCATGCTTAACTGCGATTTCCATGCTAAGCATGTCTGGCACCTACCCAAGCTTGCATGATCCTTGGGAGCTGAATCGTTGCTCCCCACGGGACAAAAACCCCCTCTTTGCTGAAGCTTCATTAGAGGTGAAATACTCTGCCTGTAACTGCCGGTTTGCTGCAGACCTGACCATTACAACAAAGGAAGAGACAAGGTGGTGCAGAAACCATTTCTCACGAAACATCTGCCCTGATCTGCCCTGGGTCTCGGAGCAGCACCCAAACACAAACAGTAAACAACCAGCTTCCACAAGACAAACACACACCTCAGAAACACCCACATTTTGCCCCGTGCTGGCAGCATGAAGACAGGACTAAGAAGTTTGGCTAGAGACACCCACCAGGCTGATACCACCACAACTGCTTCTCATGGTGGAAACAGCAAAAGTAAAGGTGCGGACAGCACCACATCACACAGCTCAAGAACAGGACGAGACCCTCCTGATATGTTGAGAAACCACTTACTCCATCCTTTTTCTTTTCCAGATGTTAATGAGCTGGAGCAGGAAGCAACTCCACTCACTGAAAGGCAGCTGGCGATGAATTCAAGAGCAGAGCAGCCCCCCGCCACAGCCTCCCCTTTCCTTTCATGGTTAAACAAAGTAGTTTCTGAGGTTGAAGCCACAGGAGTATGCTCGGAGACTAAGCAAAAGGCTGCTCTTTTGGCTTTGCAAGGTCCCTCCAGACCTACGGCGCTTATTCTTCAGGTTTCAACATTGCTTTCTGCAGCTCTCGCTGGGGTCCCTGCCCTGCCCGAGCTCCTCCTTTCTTCCATACCACTAGGAAATTCCCAACAGCACGCCTCTCCCGGCAGCCTTGTGTCCACATACACCATTACTGCATCCTAGCTCTACTCCAGGCAACTGGTTTTTTTCCCAAAAAAGCCCCAAGGGATTCAGGTATAACCTGCCCTGGCTGCCAGGACGGTAACCTACCCCGTCTCTATCGGTGGGGTGGCACACAAAGGGCTCCGACCTGCTCATTTTCTAAAGTTTCTGGAGAAAACAGCATTTCTGTGAATTTTTCTGGTTACTGACCTGCAAGAGCATGGCCGATGAGCCAAGAGCAGACACGTAGCAAGCCAAACATCTGCGATCCTCGTCCCACTCCTCAGTCCCTAAGAAACACGCGGAGCATGGCTCCAGCGCCCTCCCTGAGGCTCTGCTCTCGCAGGCTCCAGACCTGCCAGTCTTCAAGGAAGGGTAACTCCAAGCATTAAGTTTTCAGCCAACCTAATTCCAAGGGCTTCACCCAAATCATTTTGGTCCCCAAACCACCCATACTTCACATCAATTCGGCAACTCCTGTCTTATTATAGGTGATCATTATGTGAGCGCAGTGACTCCAAAGAGGAGGCTTTAGTAAGAGAACGCATTTTAGAGGCATCCTCAGACTCCAGCAGAAATGATTTCTAGGTGTTCTTCACATCAGAGCTCCATCACACCCTCAGCTTCAGATGGAAAAACATGTATTGCCAATAGCAAAATATCCTGCGCAAGAGAAAAATGCCTCACATCAGCACAGAAAGGGTTAAAGCAAGGAAAGCTCAACACAAAGCAATATTATACTTTTTTTTTCCCCTTTGGTAAGTAACAGCATAACAAAATAATGTGTTTGGAAGGTGCGCGCTACCCCCAGCCAAGCAGCGGCAATTAGGAAAGCAAAGAGGAGCAATCTTCAAGGAGAAAGCTTCGGGTAAGGAGGGCGTCCTGACATTAGTATCTTCCCATTATGAAACAGAAAATTGGCTCCTATTGGTTACGGATAGAAACGGTGCCTGTCCACAAGGGAGGAAAAAACAGAAAAAGAAACCAGGAGATGTTCCTCCAGCCCTCTCGGCAGCTGCAGAGCTCTGCAGTCTTCTTGGCTGAACAGTTCATCGGCGTTAATTAGAACAATCCAGCATGAATTAACAGCGACCATACGAGCACAAGAACGTACCAGACAGGCAGGGGAATGAATGGTAGTGCTCCAGGCAATTAAGATAGCTTCGTGCTCTCCATTGCAGCATTTTGCTTTGGGTTATTCAGAACTTGGCTGGTTTTACTTATCTAAGGTGACGTTTCCCATATTGGGTTTTTCCTTGAGCTGAATCAGAGGGCGAATTTTCTGGCTAAAGACATCTCAAACACTCCTCAGCAATGGCAAAAGCCCTTAGTTTTGTCCAGATTAGAAAGCCATTCTCATTGAAATTCTCCTGTGATCCAGTGCTCTGGGACCTGGGTTTGAAATTTGTAACAGCAGTGACCTCGGAGTCAAGAAACCGCTGCTTCTGATTCCATGTAGGTACACTCACACACAGCCGCACTGGCACCCTTGGGGAGAGGGGGGTGCAGGTTGAATGCTCTTGGTAGACTGGGTTTTACTTTGCAATCCCTTCATGAACACACCCCATCCCCTCACAGTCTGCATGTACCCCCCGACACGCAGGGTGAGTGGGTGGCAATGCAGGAACACAAGAGTGAAGCAAGAAGCAATGCCCCTGCATTAGCCCTCCTCAACATGGTTGGCAAACTTGAAGTTACTGGACAGGAGAGGGGCTGCACAGAGCCCCGAATTACCTACAGAGGTATTAGCCCTCAGGCAGCACAGAGGAGGAAGCTGTTGTATTCAGGGGATGGGGATCGAGACCAAATTATAAACTGCAAATCTCAATAAAAAGTCTGGGAAGGGCTGAAGCTGGATGCAGTAGCCAGAAGATCCAGGCATGGCAGTGGAAAGAACAGTCCAGCAGTGGATGCTGAGAGTGAACTAGGAAGTGGCAAGAGCGGGGGGGGGGAAATACTAANAAAAAAAAAAAAAATTATAATGGTGGCAGGTGGGGGGAGAAAAATCAAACAGCTCAAGACAACTTGCAACATGAAAAATGTAATCCCAAATACTTCTAAGCATAGTGCAATTATAAACAGCTGAGAAGATGATCTAAACCAGCACAGAAGTGCTAAGTAGCCTTACTAAAAAGCAGAGCTGGTAACACAACCAATTGCCAATACATGCTCACAGCAGCAACTGTATAACTGAAGAGGCAGATCTGATATTGCCTCAGAACATCCATTCTCTAAATTCACTTGTTTGCCTTGCTCCTAATACAGACCAAATGATGCTCATCTCTGCTATTAATTCCCTCTGTGCCTATATATCCAGGGAGCTGTCAGGGTTCAGAGAAAGCATTTGCCACTCCTCAATCCCCCGTGAGTGCACCTAGCACCATGAAACTGGGCAGCCCGAGAAGGAACAGAAAAGGGTGCAGAAATACTCCCACGAGTGCAGAAATCACTACTTGATGAGCTGCCACAAGAGGACCCAGCATTTCCCGTGGGTCAAGGTATCCGATGATAAAACATGAAGGAAAATAACAAACTCTGGGGGAGCTCCCTACATAGCACCATTAGCACACGTGCCTTTGGGCACCACTAGAAAGTAAAAATTGCCTCATCAACCCCAGCCTTGCTGTTTCCCATGCACACTGGCACAGCCAGTCTCCAGCCCCCTTGCCCAGGACAAGATGGGGGACACTGACGGGAGGGCTGGGATGGTGGGCTACACATGCGATCCAAAAAAAACCCTCTTCCTCCTCCTTCCCTCTCCACCCAGATCCATTTCACATCCCCCAAGAAGAAGTCCTTCCCCAAAATCGAGCCACTGGAGAGGCAGCACTCCGCCATCCTTGCACAGCATCATCTCCATGCCAAGACTCCCCCTCCACCCCCCTTAAAAACAACAACAACAAACAAAAAGCTGAACCCTAACATGGCAGCTGGTAACCCCAGCACCTCTCAGTCCCACTGGGCCAGGATACAGGCCATACCCACAGCTCAAACCCCAGCTGGGGTTTGCTTGGGGCCAAGCCTTGCAGCCCTGCCAGGGGAGGCTGCAGCGCTTGTGCTCCTGCTGCAGACATCTGGTCTGGGTAACAGTCATCTTCCAGAAATACACACACACACCCCCGTATGAATCCAGTGTACCTGGTTTGGACAGCTGCAGTCCAAACACCAGCGTTTCATCACAGTGCAAACCTGGCATGTTTGCAAAAGAGCAAAGTACTACGTGCAGCAACAGAGCGGGCTGCCTTCCTGCTCCCAGAGCATCACACCTCAAAGTAGGGGTGCTCCAGGTGAGGGAGGTCAAAGACCAAACCGCACCTCTACAGGCACGACACCTGAGATAACCCCTCGCGCCCCAGCGGTGGGACTGTGCCCTGTCATGCCCTATAAAGACCACACACTAGGAAAATAAAAGTTTTTTCCCACCTGGCATTATTATGGGGGGCAGGGAAGGTCTCTGTTCAGGGGCATACTTCAAGCTCCTGCAGTCAGGCCCATGCTAATCAGCTTCGTACAGTGACCCAGATACAGTCTCTGCAAAAGGAATTAGTTGGTACAACAAACGCTGCAGCAAGATACCTGCCCTTAGAGGCGCTGTTTGCTCAGACACTCATCTAGTGCTTCTCCTGGAGCTTCAGGATCTGTTGGTCCCCACCAGACAAGCAGCGGTCTGGCCCATTTTGAGACTCATCTCACCTATAGTGGGGTCCTCCCATTTCCCCATGGCTCAGGGTATCACTGAAGAGGAACGGGGGAACCCTCAAGCAAACTTGCTTGTGCCTTGGGTACACAGAGCAGACCCCTCAAATGAAGAGGGAGCCTAGAGAAGAATTGCCCAGTAACATAAATGACTGGCAAGAGCACCATGAGATGGTCCAGGCCAAGCAAGGAGCACTGTGGCTGGGTAACAGGGAGGAAAAGGAGTGCAAAACCCCAGAGATCCTGCTGGAAGATGGAGACTGCTCTCAGGGCCACAGGCAGAGAGCAGAGACAGCACGATTTCCATCTCACCCCTCATCCCTGCTGCACCTACTGTTGTTAAATTTCATCGTCTGGTGCTTATAGTTCTTGCAATGATGGTAATCATCGTGGTGTCTATATTACATTAGGAGGATGTCAGCCGCGGCACAGCGTCAGGGATAATCAAGCAGGCAGTGATAAGAGTGATAGTGGCCTTGCTGACAGCCCGCTAGGACAATCGGTGCTGCCTGTACCACGTTGCACAGAGCAGATCACATACTACTGCAGAGACAAGGAGGATGGGGACCAGCAGAGGGCACGGGGATGGCCTTCTGGTGAAGCAGCCATCAGCCAGGAAGGTGCTAGATCCTGGTTTTCCCTGTCGAGGAGTCAGGAGGGGGGAAGGCAAAGGGAAGCAGCCGCAGCTGAGCGGCGGTGCTGCAGTCCAGCGAGGGCTTTGCAAGTCTACCCCACGCCAACTCCGAGAGCCGGTACCATGGATGCCACCAGCCCTCAGGATGCGGCTCTGAGCACAGCCCCGAGCCCAGGCGCCCATCGTGCTGCCCCCCCGGGAGCAGTGCGGGCAGCCGGCTCCCACGGAGCCTGGACCCTGCCGCAACCTCTGCCTTGTCCTCAGCGAGAGCCGCTGCTCCTGCAGCCTGCGGATGTGCTCAAGCGCACGCAGGAGGCAAACAGCTTGACATTTACTAACCCCATCTCTCTCTCTCCTCGTGCAGTGCCATTTCCCTGCTGCGCTCCTTCCTTCCGCCTACCTAATAAAAAGCAAGCACCCTCCGAGCACCTCTTCACAGCTCTCCTGCAGAAGCAGGACAGGGAAATGCACAGTTTAGCTGCTCCTCAGGGATGGTCAGCTATAATTGAAGCAAACAAACCATAGAACTAAGGTCTCCTTCCTTCACTACAGAGCCTGCTAAAAGGAAGCAGTACCAGAGGGGACATGGGGGATGAGAGGAAGGCAGCCCACTCCATCAAGGATGGAGAGGTGGAGCTGCTCCAGCGCTCCCCATCCTGCCCTGTCCAGCACCCACATCTCCCATCCTCTGTGGCACTGGCACTCGCTGGACTTTGCTCACTCAACCCAGGATCATGAGCCTCTATAGCTGAGACTTCAGGCCTGCCAGCCCCAAAGCAGACTTGAGACTGCTATGCATAATTTAGGAACTAGACAGGGATAAAGGGCTATGCACAGTTAGCCTGGATTAGAGAAAACCTCTCCCGGCCTGAAAAGCTGCTTCTAGTCTTCAGCAGCCCAAACCCTTGTACGGGGAGCTCTCAGAGCGACAGACCTGCCTGGGTGTCTGCAGAGAGTGAATCTTCTGCAAGGTAATTCAGTACCACATAACTTCAAACTCAGTCTTCTCTTTTCAGATAAAGTGCTGTAAAAATAAATCACTGCATAGTTGAAAATGTAAGCTCTCAACCAGGATGGGAGCTCTGCCCAAGCACTCCTCTGCACGCTCACAGGCATTTGGATGGCGTGGGTCTTGCTGCCCGGTCAGCGCACAAGCCCACCACAGCCTTGCTATGCTAACATATGAGAAGGAGAGAACAGCTACAGCATCTCGGACAAATGCCCAAATGCATTCAGAGATCATACAATCTCTAAAAATATACACTTGTACAGTAAAACAGAAACATAACAAAAAACCCCAACCTAATCCTTGACTCTGGCTGCTCTCTTGGTTATATGGGACATAACAAAAGCTTTAGTAAGGAAAACACAGTATTTTTAAAAGGTACCTCAACTGCCTTCCTTCAGGATACATGCAGAAGAGTTTAACCTGTTTGATTAAGTCATGTCTATACAGAACAGCTGTACTTCAGATCAGCATCATTAAAATTGCACCTAGAATACCCTAGGGGGTATTGCACCTAGAATACCCTAGGTGCATCCTAGGAGGGATGCTGTCACAGATAAAGATGACAAAGATATACTATGCTGCTGTACTTCAGCTTTATACTATTTCTATCAGAGTCAGTGTCTCTGCATGATGGATCGTACTGGGTTTACCCCAGGGTCCCTAAGAGAACAAAATTATGCTGTACCGAAGCAAGGGATAGGTCAGATCAAAAGCTGCATTGATACAGCAGTGCAAATTCTTCCATGTGAAACTCTTCCAGAAATACATGCTTGATTTATATCGGTTCAGCAGAGCTCAATTTCCCACTGGTTTACCTATAAGCAAGGATTAAAATCCATTTTGGAATGGATCACCAGTTTAACCGAAAGAGGTTAAAGTGCTCTCTCAGGCAGACAGGCACGCGCTCTGCTGAAGCACCACACTGGTCCCACCAGGACAAGCGCAGGAGTCGGGAGGAAGGGGACACCAAAGGAGGGTTTGGAGGAGAGGGGAATGGAATAGGATGTCCCAGGTAGGGAGGGTGGGTTTGTGCTGGGACTGATGGCTTCAGAGAGCACATGAAGGAGATGAACGGGAGAAAAAAATGAAGATGGTTACGGAAAGATAAAGCAAGAAACTTCTCTGCTTCTCAGATCACCCCTGGACTCTGTGTGGCTGCAGTTCTGCCTTTCTTGCAGTTGCTGGATGGTTTAAAACTTTGTTTTCCTTTATTGTGCTGCTTCTTTTCCAAGGCTAAATGTTCAGGACACTGAAATTACAAAAGCTAATACAGACCCAAAATGGGATCTCACTGGACTCAGTTTCCCCTGCAGCGAGGAGGATGAGGAAGGGACCACCACTGCTATGAGAGAAGATGGAAAAACATTTCACCCAGCCTCTTTCGCCGAAGCACACTGACAGTGGCAGTGCCCGGGGCAGGGCTGCTGCAGCCAGGCAAAGGCTGCTCCCTGTTCCCTGCAAGCATACCCCAAGCATGCATGGCTCCCTTGCTTGCTCTGCACTGAGCGATGCAAGACTCTCGGATCCTCAGAGACTTGACTTTAAATAAATAACCAGGCCTCTTTCCCCAAACAGCTTTATCTTCTGTGCCAGAAAAGCTGCTGCTTCTTTTAGGAAGGGCTGTGGAAAAAGGCTGTGCTGTGCAGCCTCTAACACTAAAGCTCCCAGACATATTTTGCAGGCTTTCCTTCTAACTACGCAAGAAAAAGAGTAACAATTACCTCGCACTACCTTCTCACTGATGGCTACCACTGGCCAAATGCAGCTGTCAGCTACAGTGATGCAAATTTGGGATAACTCCACTGACATGGAATTAAACTACATCTCTTACTAGAGCTAGAGCGATTGAAATCTAGGCCAGCATAAGTCAGCACTGTCAACAGTTACCCCTACAGTTTTCTGCAGAGTAATGATCTATTTTAAAGAAATTGAAATTCTAGAAATAGCAACTTTGCAATTCTCTTGATTTACCTTCTGATGTAGGTTTTGGGGCTTTCTCCGATCTTCAGGGATTTGTGTTTACAAGCTTTTCTCCCTAATCTCAAGCACTGGAAGCATTTCTGTAAGTGCACAGGCTCGTTGGAAGCAAGGCTGGAAGAGACCCACTTGTCCAACCCACCCCTCAGGCTCATGCAGGATCTACCTAACCTGCGCTGTTCAAAAGCCCTGCTCTTGCCCATTGGCACTAGAGAGCCCAGGCTTCCCCGGCTGATGTCCTCCAGTGTTTTCCTAGCCAGCCTGCTAGAAAGTCATTACCTATGTCTAATATAAAGTCCTCTCTGTTGTGGCATAGGCTCATAAAGGTTCTCCTTGCCCCACAGGATATGGAGAATACATTTGTAGACAGCTTTCTTCCATGCATTTCCAGACTCATCCTTTCTCCTGCTAGTGCTTCCTGCTCCCTGAGCCAGTGGGGTCCGGAAACTGAGACTTTACCAAAATTACACCATATACCTGGAGATTAATAATAAAGAGGTGACCCTCTGCAAATCCTATCAGCTGAGGTTTTCAACTTAGTCCTACCTCTGAAGCCCCACCAGCAAGACTCGAGCAGCAGCACCAAACCCTCCAGCTGAGAAACCCAGCCCAGGTTTTAGTTTTTAGCACGGTCTTGGAGGGGCACAGGGGCAGGACAGATATGCACCAACAGAGATCCCACGGGATGTCTCTTCTAAAGGCAACCTCCAGAGATCCAACATCCGAATGGACAGACTCCACTAAAAGATTCAGAAACCTCTGCAGCATCACAGAGAACAGGACTGGGAGGGATCCCATCAGCTTACGTAGTCCCAGCCTGCTCAGATACCCCCAACAGAAGGTAGTATCATGGACGTGTCATTTCTAACATAATGATCACGTTATCTCAGTCCCAACACGTTCCTCTGACCTGTTCTTAAAGACATCCAGGGATGGACATTGCTGCGCCTCACAAGACAAAATGCTCTGGTGCTTCACGACCCTACTTGAAAACTTTTTATGATACCTAAACTGAAAATCCCTCGCTGCAATTGAAAAGAGTGTTCTTGGTGGAAAGACCCAGAATTAATGAAGAAAAAGCACTTCTGCCTTGTGCTGCTGGCTGCTGTGCACCATTATATATCTGAAGATTTGTCTTACTTTAGTTTCTACTCTTGTAGGCTAAAAAACTCAAATTCATTTGTTCTTTCCCCACAAGTTAATGCTTTTCATATCAAAGCACCTCCGGTTCAAACTACAATTATGGCAACAATTAAGAAATGCTGTTGGTAGATTCTTCACCACGGTGCTATTCAAAACAGTCCCCAAAATCTCCAGGCATCTGTCAAAGCTGGGCACTTTTGACCAGATGCCCAAAACCAGAACTTTGGGGGAAAAGAAAATACAGCTCAGGAGTGAGGTGGGGGGAAAAAACAGAGCAAAAACAGAGCCCAAGCCTTGAGCATAACAAGGCACACATTCTTTTTTTGATGCAAGGCCAGAGAGACAGTACAAGAGTGCTCAGACAGGAACTGCAAGAGCAGATTTGAGGACTTCTGAGATCCCAGGTCCTGATTTGATTGCTGACAAGAGCGGGGCAACAAGCGGCTGCAGCCTGCCATGGAATAACAGGGCAAGAGCTAAAGGTTAGCAGCGATGTGCAACAGCAAAACTGTGGTGATGGGGGGCTTCAATGGCATCCATCTGTGCTGTGTCCCACCCTTTCCTGTTCCTCCATATTCCTCATCTTCACAACCTCCAAAATATGTGATTATGCCAGTGAAAAACTGCAGTCGTCAGATGCGCCTGCTAAACCCAGCCTGCTGCTGCAGCCCCCCACTCCAGGCTATTTCCGCGCAGGATTTGCTAGCACGCAGCCTCCCAGTGCCATGCAGGTGCAGCTATCACATCCCAGCCCTGACAGCCTGCTGAGGAGCCCTTCAAATTAAAGAGAAAATACAGTGGGGACCTCTTAGCAGAGCAGTAAATCGCCCTCCCCCTTGCACCAGCCTTCTTCTCAATCAGCTGCTCATTTAGCTGTGGCTGTGACAAACAAGCAAGGCACAGGGCTTCCTGCCGTCATTGTGGGAAGGACCAGACTCCTCCTTGGTGGGGAGCAGAAGGTAAGCATCCCATGGATCCACCTTTTACAGACCCTGCAAGGTTTCCAACACGCAGCCACTCACTCGCTGGGCTGCAGGCAGAAGTTGCTCCCTGCTGCACCATCTCCTGCCAACCTTGCTGAGCGCCATCCCTCCCAAACCACCCACAACTTGCTTGATCAGCATTTTTTGGGGTAACGATGGTAAATTCTCCTCCATCAGCCCTGAATAATGCAGCAGTGGCTCATGGGCCCTCCCATCCTCTCCCTGGTATCAACCAGAGCAGGTCAGTTTCAGCTCTTAGAAGGGTGGTCCTCAACATGAGAGGAGGACCAAAGCAAAGGAAAACGCTCACCCTTTGCTAGACACAGCTGATCCATATGGCTAGTGTAGGTGACTTACTCACTAGGAGACGTGTTACAGGCTTGAGACAGAGAACGAAGGGTAGCTTGTTTCTTTCCCAGGCAGAGCCAGACATACAGTCTTTGCAGAAGCAGGTATACGCGGGCTGTGAGTTTCTGTTCTCCATATGGCCGAAGAGAAGACAGCAGGATGATCTGCAATCCTAGCATCACTCCTAGCAGCCAACAAACTCTGCCTATGTACACAGCTAAGATCACAGGAGGACTGTCCCAGAGATAGGGAAGAACTCGGTCCCCAGGTCCTCATCGCACCCCAGGATTAGCAGGGTGCAGGGAAGCACCTGCAGTGTGAAAGCCAGAGCTGGGCCAGAGGGAGCCAGCACCCCCAGAAGTACTCACTCTGATCTACCCAAACACCATCATGCAAATCCGCGCACACACTTGCATCCCCACTTGCCTTGTCCTCTCCTTCTTCAGTTCTTTCCCAAGATTTGCGGGCTCTAGTCCCTGCTGTCCCAGCCCTTTCCCCCTGTGCACAGGCACACGCTCACAAATACATGGCCAAGCTCCAGACCCGTCTGTTCTTACAGGAACAGCTCTCCACACAGCTCTGCCTGTGCACTTTACTGTCGACACAAAGCGCTATTTCAGCTCCACACCTGCACTCTCCCTACGACAGTGTGCGATCTTAATTAAGCTTTAGGCACAGATGGGGAGCAATTGCCTGGCACTTATGGCTGAGAGAGGGGACTTGGTCCATATCCCCCCTTTGCCACATGCACAGTACCGACCTGCCTGCGTGATCATGGTCAAAACATCTTCCTGTGTCTGAATGGTCTCACTGACTTCCTACTTTAAAAGAATTTATTGTTAATTTTTGCAAAGTGTTGTGGAAGCCTCAGAAGAAAGGTAGCACATGAACGGAGAGTATTAATATTCCACCAGGAGCCTCTAGGAACTGACTGGTGCATTAAAGCTACTACAAGCAGAAACAAAACTCTTGTACAGCTCAAGCCAGACCCCCAAAGCACTGGCAGATTTTTTTCAGTACTTTCCATCAGCATTAGGCAACGCATATGTGGCCTGTCATTACGCATCCAGAGCAATGGCCCTGCCACTTGGACCTAAGATAACGTAACCAGGGGAGAGCAGGACCGGGGATGGATTCAGATCTACTCGGTGTAAGAAATGGTTACATCAGGCACCATGTATGATGAAGTATTAGTCTCCTGCTGTTCCAGCATAAAGTTAATCAGGGACAGAAATTAATCCCTCCTGACAGCATGTTGTCAATTTCTGATTTCATCCCCATTTGCTTGTAGCTTATCATCACGGGAATGGGAAACTTGTAGCACGGACAAGCCTGCCACATGCCTCCTCCTTTGGTAAAGGCTCGCACGCACCAGCCACACGTTCACGTACAAAGCAACACGTCCGTGCTCTGCGCGCAAGCAGGTACCCTCACATCCATACAGATTCACCTGCCATTACACAGGTAGACACAGTGAAAAGTTATGCATATGCATAAGGCAAAATATATGCCCAAGCATCAGCTTTATGCCAAGATGGGGTGGGGGCAGGGGGAAACAAGAACAAGAAGAAAGAAATCCTCTCCCCGGAGGGACAGTGCTGGAAGAGCAAAGCGGCATTTACAAATCATAAGCATTTCCCTTCCCCACTCTCTGCTCCTTTGCCCAGAATGTTAATTAGCATGACTTTAAACAGCAGCGGCAAAAGCTGAAACCCAAGCAGCTTCAATTGCTTTAAAGGAAACCTGGTTGGGAATTCTTTCAGATGAGACATTTAAACTCAAATGGTGAGACATCTGATGGCAATGCAGCAGGTGCTTTTTAATGTCACCTTATAACTTTCCTCCTAAAATGAAGGAGCAAGTTCTAAGGAGGAAACCATAATCTCCCAGGGCCATAGGCTTCTGCCTCATGTTCCAAATGTTAGGGTTTTGTTCTGCAGCTTCTTCTCCCAAGCCCAGTGGATCATGGATTGAGCCGCATAGCATGGCAGCGGCACACTGTTCAGTCCTGTGGTCCTGAAGCATGTCACTGCACTCCAGGCTGGACAACCCTGATGGCTGCGTTGCAGTGGAGTTTAGCTGATCACGTAACAGAAAAGCAGGTTTGCAATTATATTCATAAATAATAGCGCTGACTTGGTTTTGTATCATAAATAAAATTTAGATGATTATATAGACCACATATATCTCTGTGTGTTTGGGTGATCAATACACATCTTAAAGTATCACCAAATTTTAGCCACAAAAAATGTAGCAGGAAACATGCTTCACAATTTGCTTCTCCTTTTAGTGCCATTCCCTTTCCTACCATTTATAAGTCTCCTCATCCAACTTATCAAAACGACTGTCGTCACCAGAAAAATCCTCTGCCTTGAGTGATCGATGCCGTGTTCCCAGCACACCCAGTGCCATAGCTTACACAGCCAGGAGGAGCCTGTACCTCATCTCCTGAATAAAACAGGCGACAGGGCTGCTGGAATTAATTCCTGCTGAAATGAGAAACTCAACAGCATCCCATGGACTGAAACAATTGGTCTTAAACACATGGAAAGCAGTTCTCAGTACCAAACCTACGCACAGCTCCACACCCGAGCTAGGCACCCAGACTCTGTGGTGGTGGGCTCATCCTGAGCACCTGGATGAATGCGCTATTGTCTCAAAGGGGTCCCAATACTACCCCATACCAAAACCAAAACAACAAAAAACCAGCACAGTCTCCTCTTTGAAAGCAGAGCGTGCACAGCATAGGAGCATCCTCCACAATGCGTTGCGGGAGCATTCAGCCCCATTACCTTAGAAACTGAAGAGCTTGTGAAATAAGCGCAAGAGAAATTGGCGGGGGGGAGCAGGCTCTCGGCCATAAAACCATTAGGAAAGCTAAAGCATGCTCCCAGCCACTTGCTGAGTTCACGGGAGAATTGCTCTCCTCTCTCCCTCCAACAGACCCAGCTGCAGATCAGAGACCTCCACATCACCAGCCCCTGCAACCCAACCTCCCAACTCAGGCAATGGGCAAATCCATGGCAAAGCAGGTACTTCTCACATCTCCCGCTAGCATAGAGTTCTGCCCTCCTTCCGCTTTATTTTTCCAGGTCTACTATCAGGCTGAGGAATTTCACAAGTAAGTGGTTTTGCATGGGGCTTACTCAATAGGACATAATTGACTCTTGTTGCAAAGAATTAAGTGCTCTCAATAGAGATGTCCATTTTTAATGCCTTTTTTATTCTTACTAATGAATTAAGCCAAGATAACACCAAGTAGTTCCCAGATGAGACTGATTGTCAAGCAGATGAGGATTTTATCAATAGATTTTTTCCCCCTTTTTTTTTAATGCTCAACTCCGAAAAATCATCATAAAAAAAAAGATACAAGCAGCCAGAAATGCCTTTTCCTCCTTGAAAAAGCACAGAGTAATCTAATCTCTCCAGGAGATTCCTTTCCCAACTATATTAGTTATTACTGCCTCTGCATGGTTTCTAGTTATGTGTGCATTTGAAGAAAAAGGGGAAAAAAATGCCCAAGTTCACAAAACTCCTTTATCTCAACCTCAGGATGCTTCAGTGAACATTTTGAATGAAATGACCTATAAAGTGATTAACAGTTTATTAACTTGAAGGGCAAGTCACAACACCACCACAGAAAAGCAACAACCTATTTCTAGACACGCTGGGGAGTTTGCTTATGGACACTAAGGTTTTCACTATTTCTTTTTTTTTTTTTTCCCCTTCCCTCCTTTTTTTAAATAAAGGCATGCTTCCATTTTGTCCTACTCCTCTCACTCCCCCACAAGCCCACTATCCTTCTAATTCATGGACCAGTATCCAAACCTGCCACAGACATTGCTTCCTAAAGATCACTCCTCTGAACTTCAGAAAACACGTGCTCTCTATCTCAACTTGCTCCAAAACCCCCTCACATGCAGCCGGGAAATGTCCAGCACTGTGGCTCCTATCATCTGTTCGCTAGATTTCAAATGCTTTTTCAGATCTTCCTGTGCCCTGCTACTCAAGGTCCTTCTTGTCTCTGCACTTTGCTCATGGTGCAGAAAGAGGTCCACCACCCCTCACCCCTTTTCCAAGCCGCTCACGACTCCCAGAGGAAGGAAACCACAGCTCCTACTGGGGAGACCATCCTGGTTATACAGGACCTCCAATCTGCACCTCCAGTTGCAGTTCCCCACACGAGATGGGGACCTGATTTACAGATCTCGTTTGCAGCCTATATGACTGTCTGACCAGGCTCCTTTCACTTTCTGGAGAAAGGAAGAAGGGCAGGGAACAAGGATCGCCCCTGAAGCATTTCACACGCAGAAGTTCTGCAGTGGGTAGGCAGGAAAAGGACAGGACAAGGCACAGCAGAACAAACCACGGCTGGGAAGCTGGGCTGATCTGCTCGGGAATTCAGCACAGTCTGCACAGCCAGGCTGGACAGATGCTGGGGTTGAGCTAAGGAGTTTCGCATAGCAGATGGTCAAGGAGCTGCGATTTGCAGGTAATCTAATAATCAAGTAGTCACATCAGTGAGGATATGAGCCCCGGGGTCACGAGGGGTTGGCACACTTCCCCCTTTCTGCGGAAGTCATTGGCCAGTACAAAGCAAGGTCATTAACTGTTTAGCTCTTGGCTACAGCCAGCAACAGCTTCCTTCAGAAAAAAAATCACTGTAGGGCACAACCAGGAGCCAAAGCTGCACTGGCACTCACTGTTACCCCAGTCTCCACAAGTGGACCACCAAGACAATGTCCAACTGCTACTGCCATGGGGGCTGTCACCTCCTCCCTTCCCCTTCCCACAGCCCTGGTGCTGACACAAGCGATGGCACAGCTCTGCAGCAAGTCTGCTCAAGTCACTGATCCAAATAAACTAACCCTATCAAAATTTCCAGCTGGGAATAAACCATATCAAACTCTGAGCGCGTTACGCCAGCTTCAACCCCTCGGAATGACAGGGTTGACTTCTTCACCCTGTGCTGCTGCACCAGATATGGGAGACCTGTGGTACCAGCATGGGAGGAGGAGATGGAAAAATCCCAGGACAAAGCCCTCCAGTGAAAACAAAAAAAATATGTTTCTTGAAGTGATGAAATGCCAGCACTCACTCTCTACAGCCCCCAACAACAAAAAACCCTGTTCAGATATTTTTTTATTAACTGTCACAAAATGATGTAATGCATATAGTGTAATTATGCTTAAGTGCTTTCCATGTTAAATGTCATTTCAGTTATCACTTTTTAAATGCAATTTTTATTGAGTGCACAATAATAATTTAGCAAGTAAACAGGCAAGTTACAAGAAAAGAGTGGTAGTGCAGGGGGAGGTGGGAAAGCCTCAAGTGTGACAATGAAATGCACTGGGGTACATGGAGCTGTTACTTCTGAAAGCTCGGAAAGAATTATAAAAAAGCCATAAATTACAAGGTTGCAAAATGCAATAAATTACAGCCTCTACAAAAGGCAGATAATGGAAATGAGAAAGGATAGAGGGAAGGGGGAGGAATCTACATAATTTGTCACCACTGACCCCAGACATCTGCAGAGCCTGCAAAGAACACTGGAAATATTTGGGTGTTTCAGTCTCCTCACAAACAACAGTCCACAGAGGCCAGCGTGGGGGTCAGCTTTAGGGATGCTTCCCCTCTATTGGCACAAACACAGGAGTCCTTCTCATGGAAGACACATTCTCCCCCATATGTGCAGGCTTCCCTGCATCAAATAGACCTTGAGGAAACCAGGGGAACTCCAGGCAGAAGACTAACAGCCCTGCGCTTTGTAGAAGCTAAAGCCCATCAGTCTGCCAAGGCAACAGGAACAGGGTGCAAGCAAGTGCTGACACACTCAACAGGGAGAGGTATGAACGCACTTAATCCAGCCATTAAACACAGGCTTTCAAAGATATGACCCTTATTCCTCCCCCTCTCCCTTTGCAGAAGAGGGTCCTGGGGGCCTTGGTGGACACCAAGTTGACCACGAGGCAGCAATATGCCCTTGCAGCAGACAAAGCCAACGGTACCCAGGTCTGCCTTAAGAGGAGGCAGTAGGTCAAGGGAGGTGATCCTTCCCCTCCACTCAGCACTGGTGAGGCCACCCCTGGAGTGCTGGGACCAGTTCAGGGATCCCCAGTGCAAGGGGGCCCCAGAAAAGGGCCACTATGATGGTTCAGGGACTGGAGCATCTCAAATACAAGGGAAGGCTGAGAGAGTGGGAATGCTCAGCCTGGAGAAGAGAAGGCTGGGGGGATCTTATCAGTGTCTATAAATACCTGAAGGGAGCGTGTAAAGAAGACAGAGCCAAGCTCTTTCAGTGGTGCCCAGTGACAGGGCAAGAAGCAATGGACACTAAACTGGGGTCCATCAAACCATAAGGAAACACTTTTTTTTTTTTTCCTGCCACTGTGAGGGTGACCAAGTACTGGAACAGGTTGCCCAGAGATGTTGCGGGGTCTCCCTCCTTGAGATATTCAAAAGCCATCTGGACATGGTCCTGAGCGACCCACTCTGGGTGACCCTGCTCGAGCAGGAGTGTTGGACCAGATGACATCGCGAGGTCCCTGCCAGCCTCAAACACTCTGCAATCTGCGATTCAACCACCTTGCCAAATCCATATGACTGACCCCAGCTTTAGCACAAGAGGGTGAAAACTTTTACTGCCATTAAGGCTACACGTAGCTGCTGAACCAAAGATGGCAGCAAAGACAGACAACCTTCCGCACAGCAAGTGGGAGTCGACAGCCTCCTGCTATGAGAAAACACATTCACATGAGAAATGCCCTTCAGCAGCAACACGTGCCAGCAACGCCAAAGCCATTTGGAGGAAGACGACAAGCCACTTCTCAGGAGCAGGGGCAAGTGCAGGCAAGAGGGTGCCAGGTGCTGGGAGGCACAGCTCCCTATCGACTTCATGGCCAGCTGCGTCCCTGGGAATCAATATCCCTGGGGTTTCAGGATTTTCAAAACAAAGCCACCAACAGAAAGGAAAAACCCACTGGAGTAAAACCTACAAACAAAACGAAGGCAGCCAAGTTCTGAGCGTGGAGATGAGCAGGATCTTAATCTCTGGAAAATTAAATCAGAAGAAAATGGAACAGGCACAGATTTTGGCTGACAGAGAGCATCCTCCTTTCAGGAGTGCGCGTGCCAGGTTTATTTGATTAAAACTTTTCAGGATGGAGAGATATGGAAGAGAAGGGAGTGTTTTCATTACTAAAGTGGGAGTGAGGAGGAAGAAGCGGCCTATAGTTGCTAAAGGACCATTTTTACTACTAATGGTAGCAAATAGTCCCAGTGGATGGGAGTAAAATGATTTTACAGGTTACTTCACTCCCTGGGGACACAATTTTTTTTCAGGAACTAGATGCAGGCTTCTGAGTGTCCGTCTGAGCTCCGGGCTGACACTGCAAGCTCTGAAATAGTCTGGCAGTTGCTTTTACTCCCCCAGACCTCAGGGAAGAGAAATCCAGCCTCGGTGCTCTGAGGGATTGACTGGGAGGCTAAGATAAGGTTTTACCAGTGCCGTGGCAAGCCCTCGACATTCCTCAGCCAACACCAAAGGGCTAAGACAGGCTGGACATTGCCAATGGCTCCTCGAGGGCCTTCTTGAAATGAGTTTGGCAGGGCTCAGCTTAACTCCCAATCTGTCCACTCTTTTCTCTCTGTCTAATCCAAGTCCCACCTTCCGAACACCACCAGAAGAAATGCCTGGGCAGCATCATGAGCATCAGCCGAGGTAAGAAACCAGCTTCTCAGCGCATGCAGGCAGATGGGCAGAGGGAAGGGGAAGCCTGCCTCACTTGTGCTTATGCCTCCATTATAGGAAAAAGGGCTAAAGAAACTCAGGCAGCAGAGCTAGCCGTGAAAGGCAGGTCATGCCAAGGTGAGCCAGCAGGGCACGGGCAGGCAAGCATGGCAGAGCTGGCAGCAAGCACTGCTGCCCCGATGCCCTGCCAGCACTGGTAAACCAAGCAGCAAGTCTCCTCAAAGCGAGGGCTGAGATGTCTCCACGTTCCCCTCCATCCTGTGCTCCCCGAGGGGCCCTACCTCCTGTGCTGATGGGCTCTAGCACAAGTTGCTAATCAGGGCACAGTGCGAACAGGGACCAGCAGGCACTGGGCTCCAGCACTTTTTTCCCAGCAGGAGCTGAGTGCCAGCACTTCCCTTGAAGTAAAAAAAAAAAAAAAAAAGCATCTCTGTTTCAGATGAATTGGGGAAAAAGGCTTCAAAGGTTTTAAAAAAAAAAAAGCAGCAGCAGCAGAAGGTTAAAGGGAATGTAGTGCAGTTTCCACGGGAGGAACGGTTAACCCCAGGGTCTGAGCGGTCCTGCCACCCTCTTTTCCATGCTCTGCTCCCAGACCTCAGATTGCACTGCGGTATCATAATGACTATCTGCCTGCACTAGCTCCTCTGCCTGCAGGTCCCCAGTTCAGGCCCATCCCAGGAGCTCTCTGCCACCCATGTCCCTCCTCCTGTCATGCCATGGGCACTCTGCTCCTCTTTCCCAGCTCTCCCTCCACCCCGCTTCCAGAGGAGACCAGCTAACAAGGACAGTGCCTTTAGAGCCCCCTGAGCTTGTTAAGTTCATCAGCTATATGATGCCAAGTAGAACAGAGTCACTGAACTTTACTAGAGATGCCCAGAGGTGCTGCCAGCCCCATCAGCTCACACCAGCGTCTCCTGCACACAGGCCTTCTGTTGATGCTGGCGGCCACCAGGTCATGATGCTCCTCTGCTCACAAGCCGCTGTCCTCCATGCACAGGGAAGCAGCAGAAGTAACCCACCCACCAGTGACTGCCTTGAGGCAAGCAGGAACCAAAATGCAAGCCAGGATCCTTCCAACAAGATCACTGTCCAAACCCTCTCTCCAGTCCCTTCAAGCCCCCACATCTCCATGCTGTCCTTGCCTTCACCCTCATACGCTAAGCAACACAAAATATTCTATAATCCTCCTTACAGCAATTGAGTCCAATGCTGCTGAAGAGGCACTGGTTTCTCCCATGTCTAACGGGCCAGGATAAAGCAAAGCCTGTCCTTATGCTCCTTTTTCTCCTGCCCTGCTCTCTGCCTCCACAGCACAAAGACCGCTCTCTGCACGTGGCCAGAAGACTGTTACCCTGTTGGAAAAGTCTGCTCTGTAACCCCTCAGCCTCCAGTCTATATGGACAATAGCTACAAAAGCAACTTCCCATCTCATTTCAGGATTCTGCCAGCAGCTACAAAATGGAAATGAAGGAGGTTGGTCTCTGTTACAGCCCTTAAATACTTTGACTCACTTTGGTCACGTTCACCCGCCTGACTTTGCTGCCAGCACCACATTGCCCTTACCCGAAGCACTCTGGCACCCACAAGGACAGGTTTCTGAGGGTTTGGTACCTGCGATAGGATTTTTACAAGGTTTGCACATGGGTGATGAATGCTAAATAAGGGCTTGGGCACAGGAAGCTGGAAAACCCATCACCTGCCCAATAACCCTAAATCTGGTCCCTACCTCTTCATGCCTCTGACCATGACTCATTCCCACACCGCTATACCATCTAGGAACGGTGGCCTTTTGGTCTTCTTGGTCACCCCTTGGAGCTGCTAAATTCCTCTCCCATCTCTTTCCTTTCCTGCTCTTGTCCAGCTCTCCCAAAAATATCAAGGAGACAGAATCATCCTACCAGCTCTTGATTTTGGGAGACAGTGAGTGATGGCCCAAAAGCAATCAAAACTGAAGGCACAGAGCAGGAAAGCAGGGGAGTTGGAGTCAGACTAAATAAGGGGCACACACTTCCAAAGAGCCCCTCCCGGGACAGGCTGCCCCTCAGCAGTGGCTGTCACCTCTTAGCATTTCAGAAACAGGGGGTATAGATTAGGGCTGCTGAATGTCCCCATGAAAGTGAGCAGAAATCAATGATGTGCCATTCGAGCCCTTGAGATAATCCTATCTAATCAAACAGACCCAGAGAAAACAGCATCTTACGGGCCATAAAACACCAGAGGCTTATTCCCCTCATAAATACTGAGCTGACACCACCACTGCAACAGCCCCTTTGGCTCTTCCTTCCTCCTCTCCCATCCTTCCACTTGAACGCTCGGCTGCTGACAGCTCCTAATGACTTGGACTCCGATGCAGTCCCTGACTGCCTAATCAGGGTTACCTTAATGAAGCGGTTATCTCATCCAGCCTGACCCCAAAACATCCTCAGCAGAGCAGTGCCCGTGCCCAGCACACCACAGAAACAGGTACTTTCAGCAGCAGCCCTTGGCTGGTGGGGCCAACTCCACAGCGCAAAACAAGCCTTAGGCAGCCTGAGGGAAATCCTGGCTTTGCTCGACCCCACAGCAGAGCTCCTTTCACAGCAGCCAGGCTGATGTTTCATTCTCATTTCAACCTTCAGGGTCATAACAGTGGCCTGTACCTTGTTCCTACCCCTTCTCTCACCAAACCTTCCTCTCCGAGAGCTATCAGGAGTCACCCCAGCCACAATAACAAGGCAGTCTTCTCACACCTAGTTTAGGGCGAGGACAAAGCGCACATGAGCCTTGTGAACGCGACAAGCATCAGATGGAGCTTTAGCTGGACCCCTCATAGAACAGCATATTTGGCACTTTTCCTCTGATACTGGGTCTTTGCTGTCGCAATTATTGTCTTAAAACTGTGTGCTAAGGTAACTTGTAGCAAGCCCTGAATGCTTGGCAATGCACACCCAAGAGGCGACCAGTGGCGTGCATGTGTCACAGCCAAATGATGTTCTGACAGGAGATGGCCTGCCACTTCCCTGCCTGCTGCCATCCAACATAACCAAGGTCACCTGCCAGTACCTGCAACACAGACGGTGCAAATAATAGGAAGCTGCTGAGTTCCAGCACATTTCTGCAGACAAGCTTACCAAGGAAGGTGACGTGTCCTAAAGCTGAAGGAAACATTGATGGTCCTCCCACCCATGAATGGAGAAGTTCCTCACCAGAGACTTAGCAGCTCAGGTGAAGACGGCTGCCTCAGGAGCTGCCTGAAAGCAATCCTTCCCCTATTTTGCATAAGGAGAGGACTACTGGTGGGATGGTACCCATGCAGACTCCTCTGGGACACTACCCTGCCCAGAATAGTTCTCCTGTAGGGTTTAGTATTGTTCCCTGGCTTCACCAGTTTTGGCTTCCAAATTCCCAGGAGCCTCCCAGTGTGCCCAGTCTTTCCCATGAGGAAAGCTCTCCATACTAAGGAGAAATCCATTTGCTTCCTGGAAAGGCAGGATGCAGCATGCAGCTGCGAGACGTTTTTGGGACCTTTTCCCTCCTCCTCCTACTGCCGGGTAATGGAGTTTATGACCACTCCCCCAGCACTGCAAGCCTCCCTTGCACCCCTTGTGCCTCAGGGGGCTGCAGCAGAGCCCTTTCTCCCTCTCTTCCCTCCCCTCAAACAGGGCAATAAGGGTGGGAATAGCAAAGCCAAGGGGAAAAACAAAACAGCAAAGCACTGTATAATCTGCATATTTCACCATTTGGCAGAGGGGATTTTTTAATCATTTAATAGTTTTAATCCTTTATCAGATGCTCATCTAAGAGGATTTTGTTGCACATACAAGATTTGGTACAAATTCATTTGCAGTAAATATACTCATTTAGCAAGTTTATTTCCTGCCTGGGCACTGAGTGGGGCAAGTTGGCTGCTACTTGACAAAGGTGGCGAGACCTTGCTGGAACTCCTCCCTGCTATATTTCTCCTGATTTTTGCAAGGCAGCATCTCAGCTACTGGAGAAAAATGACATTGGTCATCCTCACAGCTTAAGGTCCCACAGATAGTGGGGCACACCTTCAAACAGCACCCAGTCCTGCACCCCAGCCCTCAGGGTGTCTTCTCCCACTGATGTGTAGACGCTCACCCTGCCCTACTGACCCAGTACTACTAGAGACTTGCTGGCTCTTTCTACACCAGTAACTAAAGATGACCACGGCACAGGCTACAGCACTGCCCCACCACCACCCACACCAGAGCAGACTGCTATGACCCAGATCCACCAGCCCTCTCCCCAACATATTTTGGCAGAGAGACAGTCCAGGTGAGGTTACTTTGTTTTGGGGAGGAGAGGTCAACCACGAGGACATGAACCATGCCATGCCACTTGTCTTCAGAGCCAGAGGATGGGCACTGGCTTATTTTACTTATTAGGACAGATATAATGTCTAATGAAAAACCACAGGTGTGGTGGGTTGACCCTGGCTGGACACCAGGTGCCCACCAGAGCCGCTCTAGCACTCCCCCTCCTCAACTGGACAGGGGAGAGAAAATATAACACAAAGCTCATGGATCGACATAAGGACAGGGAGAGATCACTCGCCAATTACTGTCACAGGCAAAACAGACTCAACTTGGGGAAATTAGCTTAATTTATTAACAATCAAATCAGAGTAGGGTAATGAGAAATAAAACCAAGCCTTAAAACACCTTCCCCCCACCCCTCCCTTCTTCCCAGGCTTAACCTCACTCCCAAGTTCTCTACTTCCTCCCCCCGAGTGGCGCAGAGGGACAGGAAACTGGGGTTGCGGTCAGTTCATCACACGCTGTCCCTGCCGCTCCTTCCTCCTCAGGGGGAAGACTCCTGACGCTCTTCCCCTGCTCCAGCGTGGGGTCCCTCCCACGGGAGACAGTCCTCCACAAACTTCTCCAACTTGGATCCTTCCCACAGACTACAGTTCTTCACAAACTGCTCCAGCGTGGGTCCTTTCCACAGGGTGCAGTCCATCAGGAACAGACTGCTCCAGCGTGGGTCCCCTGCGGGGTCACAAGTCCTGCCAGCAAACCTGCTCCAGTGTGGGCTCCTCTCTCCACGGGTCCACAGGTCCTGCCAGGAGCCTGCTCCAGCGCAGGCTTCCCACGGGGTCACAGCCTCCTTCGGGCATCCACCTGCTCCGGCGTGGGGTCCTCCATAGGCTGCAGGTGGATATCTGCTCCACCATGGACCTCCAAGGGCTGCAGGGGGACAGCCGGCCTCACCATGGTCTTCACCACGGGCTGCAGGGGAATCTCTGCTCCTGCACCTGGAGCACCTCCTCCCCCTCCTTCTTCACTGACCTTGGTGTCTGCAGAGTTGTTCCTCTCACATATTCTCAATCCTCTCTCCAGCTGCAATTGTGTAGTTTTTCTTTTTGTTCCCCCTTCTTAAATGTGTTATCACAGAGGCGCTGCCACCATTGCTGATTGGCTTGGCCTTGGCCAGCGGCGGGTCCATCTTGGCACCAGCTGGCATTGGCTCTGTTGGACATAAGGGAGGCTTCTCGGAGCGTCTCACAGAAGCCACCCCTGTAGCCCCCCAGCTACCAAAACCTTGCCACGCAAACCCAATACAACAGGTTTGAGGCAGCAGAGACAGGGCAGGCTGCTGCAGCTCTAAAGAGTTAGGCTGCAACTCAGGGTAGCTAGGTAGTAGTTTAGTCCTGCTGCATTACTGACGTAGCCACCTCCTCTTCTGCCACATGGCTGGTGGTCTGCTGAGGCCAGCTCAGCAGAGCCCTGCTCACAGTGCCAGGTGACTGCAACACATTGTGAAGGGCTGCAATATTTCATTGCATCTGTAAGGGACACCCAAGAACACAGTTGAGGCACAGCTGTCCCACCAGAGTCTCTCTAGCTGGCCTCTTGTGGGATAAAAGCCGTTCCCCCTCCCATGACATAGAGCCTGTGCATGGAAGTGAGGATTTGCACACACACAGGAAAAAAAATGCTTCAGTCCATGGACTCCTAAGTGCCTGTGCCAGAGGGCCTGTCTGTATGACCATCAGACATGCGCTCCAGCAGGCTGTACTTAGCAGAAAGGCATCAAACCCGTGGCCTCAAAGGATACGAGATATCACAAATGAAACCATTTGTGGCTCCCAAAGGAGATGCACCCACCTGCCATGTTTCCTCGGTGGAAAAACCAAAGGTGACAGAGGTGAAGCCTGCCAAACAGTTTCACCTTTGCTTAAAGCAACACCAGTCACGTACAGCAAGAAGCAGCTATCTTGGGTGTAAATCCGACAGGAGCAATTCTGGAGGCCACCTGAGACAGGACTTCAGCAGCAAGTATCACCTTACGCTACTTGCCAGCATCAGCACATGCCAAAAACTGTAAATCTGCTTTCCCAAAGACAAAGGAAAATACAACTGTAACTAAAACACCTTTTCTTGTCCACAAAACCTGCTGTGACAGTAGCTGCCCAGTAACACCTGTGTTCACTGCAGCCCAATATCAGAGAGCAAACCATGCAGTTGAGATCTCCAATTCTCAGCCTGTTTTGGGGGGAGGAAATGGGAATGAACATTAGAGTGAATTTACACCATTCTGAGGTTCTCTTAATTTACAGGTGGCCAGAAGATATCATCTATATTATAAGAGTTACGTGCTCTGTACGCACGCAAGGCAACTGTCAAAGCACAGCAAAGGTTTTCCAACTTGAAAATAATTCATAAGATACAATGATACTTCTTTAGATGGCTTAAAGCTACAGCAAGAACCTGCTGCAGGGCTGATCGTTTCTCATGTTGTTTGTGCGCTTCAGTTTCGTCATGTGTTTGCTTTTGGCCAAATACTTAGAAATACCCCATAGGAACTGAAGCTGGATCCCCCAAATGCCAACTCCATGAATTAACCAATGGGTCGTTCCACTGCCAGCTTCCCTCCTCTCATCTCATAACCTCTAATCTTCATCTAGAGAATGGAAGAAAAAGTTTCCCCTTCCCCACAGCTGTTAGGGAATGCACAAATCCCTCTTGCCTATCTTTAAGGCCAGTACAAAGGGCCTCTTTAAAAGGAAAGGGCACAAAGTATTTCCCTGACACTTTATACTCTTAGAGCCACACTTTTGTGTTCATAGACCAGGGAAAACAACAAGCAGCATCAATGCTAGCACAACGCTGTTTTTTCTGGGTTGTAACATCTTACCACCTGAGCATCTCGGCCAGACAAGGAGTAGGAGCTGGGGGATGAGGGAGTTGTCCTCAGCCTCTGTGGAGCTGCCAACAAACCAAGTCATGCCGACGCCTGGCTTTTGGATGGAAGTTTTAATCAAAACACAGGAGTCATCTTGGCTGGATTTATACCAGGAGCTTCCATCCAACAAGCTACTTTCCTTTTTCTGGGACACCACTGATGCAATCCCAGATGCACGGTCAGCTTTTTAGACAAAAGCAGCTTTTTGGCTCTCCAGTATGTAATTCCTGCTGTAAGCACTGTGGGGCAGAGACCACACCTCCCTGGGCAGAGTGCACCACGTCTGCACATAACTTCTACGGGAGCATAAGTAAGTCATAATAAAACTATTGCGCCCGGTTCAAGCCATGGTTAATTCAAACAAGCCCACCAGTTTTTGACAGCTCAGTTTGAATGCTCTGGTGCTTGAAATGCAAAATGCAACATAGTCCATTACCCTGCATCTGCAGAGAATTATATCTTGTTTTTTGTAGTTTATTCAACAAATCCAATAGACTGATCCTACCCTATTCCATGTGCCTTTAAGACAATCCAAGAATCTATTTACTTTCCTCTTTCCACATGGATGGCAGCAGTGATAGGTGCTTTGGGAGAGAGAGTGCCCACTAACATTTATTTATGGTCCAGCAGTGGCTGCAGTGTGCCGAGTGCTGCCTGGGTGCACAGCAAGATACGCTCCCTGCCCCATATCCTTATAGTTCATAACATTTCCTTAACCTTTATCTTTGGGATAACAAGGGCCTAAAAAAAATATTTCCTGGGGTAAATTGCCTTCTGCATCTCTCCAGGGTACCTAGTGTTGGCTCCTTCCAAAGCCCAGGCACCAACATAGACCGGTGCAATCCAACTTGGGCAACTGCTATGCCCTATTTTGTGGATGGTGAATCTAAGGCATGAAAAGCTGAAGAGCTTCAGGCCTGACAAGCAAAATGAGCCTTAAACCTTTAAGGTATGCTTTCTTCTAGAAGCACACAGTCAAAAACATTTTGGGTCTCAAGATCTCTGCCTAGCAGCATTCACAAAGAAGCTGAAGAGGCTGCCCCAGGAACTCATTCAGAATCACAACCAAGGCAATCTTCTGCTCTCTCACAAAGCTGCCCAGCTTCGACCCTCTCAAAGGGCCAAACAGCCCTCAACAATTGGGATGTTTTCAACCTACAGCCAGATCCAGACCAAAACTTAGCAAACAGCTGCCGCTCGGTACAACAGACAGACCAAGCCTCAGCCCAGGATGCAGTCCTGCTCATATTTCTGCAGGTCCAGAAGGCTGATTCAAAATCTGCAGCTGAGGGCTTTTATCTCTCTGCATAGATATATCCGATGCATTCAGGTAGCAATGTGTATGTGCCACCTCCAGGGAATTTATTTTCCCCCCATTTGCCAAGATAAACAGCATACCAAGCATGAAGAGGGGAGGAGACAAGGCTGATTTAAGTGATTTCACTTTGCAATTTTCTGTGTTCTTTTTAAGTTGCTTATCCATTTCAGTGCTCAATATTCGTCTCTTTCCCTAATTAGAAAATCGCTAATCTGCTCTGAAAAATGTAAAAGTGAGTCTTGCTTACGTGCATTGCTTGGAATATGCAAGTGTGTTGGATTTTGTGTTGCTTTCAAGCTCCTTTTAAAAAGCTTCTGGTGTCTCCAGCTGGCATCACTTGCTCCCGTTGATCCCTCCCCCAGTCCACATTCAACCCCTGTATGCAGAGCAGTGCTATGCATACCTAGCACCTCCAAGAAATTATTCCTGTTCTATTCCCAGTACACACATTAAATCTTTGGCACCCCTTTAAGTAACATCCTCATCCCTTTCTCTGTGGGAGCCACCTCCCAGCCAGAACAGGACAGCCTTTCCACACCACATCCCAAACACCAGCAGCCCAGAAACCCTGGGCAGGGACAAGGGAGAACTGTGAAGGTGGAAACTCAAGAAAAGCAAATTTTCAAATCAGACCCGCCGATTGCTAAGGGTTCAATAGCAGCACTGAATTAGCCTGACGCTACACCCACAAGACCATGTCTGGTGCCAGGGAGCAGTGAGAGCGGGGCTGCTCTATGTAGGGGACAAGCCAAGAACCATGGGTGAGCACAGGGCAGCCCTCACTGACCCAGCACAGTCCCACCAAGTCTGAGAAGTGACAAGATAGGGCCAGGGTCCACTCACTGAGCTCAGTCAAAAGCAAGGAGAGAGAGCCAGAGTTGTAGAGGCTACCTGCAATGTAGGTCCAAAGTCCATCCGGGAGACAGGGTTAGAGGCCAAGCTACCTGCAGTGCCACTCCAAGGTCCATCCAGGAGACCCAGCCAGAGGCACAGTTACAGCAAGGACCTGCAATGTGGGCCTGGGGTCCACCCAGGGAGCCAGCACAGCAGGGACCAGGGCTGGGGACAGGCACACCTCTAACACAGCTCACAAAAACACAGGGATCTGAGCTCAAATGAAGCTCCTGAGGCTGGGGCAGTGGGTATGGGTCCCAGGTGAGGCTGGTTAAGGCAACTGAGGCCCATTAGCACAATGGGGCCCTCACAGCTGGTCATCACCCACCATCTCCCCACCCTGTGTGCTGCTACTGGAGATCCCAGCCTGTGTAAGCAGCAGTGGAGGTAGGGACAGCTGGATAATTCAACCTGGTGTAGGATGGATAGCAGACTGGATCAAGCAGCTCTCAGTTCAGCCCTGCCCCATACATCCGGAATTCAACACCTGCTCTGAGGTATAAATCCGACTGTCCTGAAGGTCAGCAGCTGGTGGCCTTAGACAGCAGTGTCTAGCCTGTGTGATTCATCACTACCCTTTCATGGAAGAAATCCCATTAAGCAGGCACCAGCGTAAGCCCAGAGGGTGAGGGCTGGTCATTAACAGCTCACCCCGAGCAGGCAGCGCAGAGATCAGGCTTCTCTGCAACAAGTGAGCGCACCCGCAGAATGTGACTGCTCCCCAGGAACACGCCTGGTCCTCCTAGGCAGAACTGGCAGCACCCCCATCAGAGTATGTAACCCTTAAATCCGCAACACTGCTGAGCCAGCTGTTGACATTGTACTAAGGAAAAAACAACCCACCCACACACTGCCTAACCAGCAATCAGGGGAAAAAAAAGAAATCAGGAGCAGCTGGCCCGCAGCGCTCCAAGCCTCACCTCTAACAAGGCACCCATCACCTCAGAGGAACACCCCAGAAACTTCTTGGCTAGCAGTGTACTAGGAAAATCACCTGTTTTATGGACCATCACCCACCCCATCTCTGTTATTTTAGGGACTTAATTTTTAATCACTAGCTTGCCAAGATAAGAAAGATCTCTTGCCTACACAGCACAGAAGTGGAATTAAAGACAGCCAAGCACTGTCCTGGCCAGGACACTCATATGCTGCTCAGCCAAGACAGCCTACTCCTCACCCTTTGCACCACTTTTCCAAGTGTTGTCGCTGTGGTCTGTCACATTTGGTTACCTGCACATTAATATGAGCAACGACTTGCCCTGCTCCAGCGCCCTGCTGTCAGCAGCAGCTCTTACGCTGTGCATCTTCAGCTTTTTTAAATCAGCTTCTAGGTGCTCTTCTACCCAGACCTCACCCCATGCTGCAAGAGCCATCCCAGTGCCCTTGCTTGCACCTTTTCTCCTCCGGCTCTGACCAAGGGCAGCACTGCAATGTCTCACTGTTTTGGAAAGAGCTTGTACGCAGCTACGATGCACCCATCGCTGAATATGGCCACCTGCTAAAGCCATGCCAACTGCCACGTACCCAACACACCCATCGTCTTGTTGCAGACACATGCTGGCTATGTCTGTCCCACAGGAACAGAACCAAAGCAAGAGAAAGAAATTGTGTAGATATAACTAGCAACAACAGCGCATCTAAGTAACTCGGAGCCCCTCACCTTACACCATTTTCCAGGGGTTTTATTTGCTCATAAGCTTTTCACAACCAACCACTTTGCTAGGAAGAAGAGTACAACTTAAATGGCAATTAAATAGTCACCCACCCAGCCTTTGTTCCCAAAGGATCTCCAGCAACATTTTGGGGAAAAGACTGGGAAAGTTAATCCAAGGCCGACACACACATCTTGCAGCTACATGGACAGTTTTCCACAAATCCTCTCCTGCCCAGACCACTCGCAGGAGAGAAAGGAAACACAGCTGCTATCATAAACCTTTCCAGCCAAACCGCCCCACTTCATTATAGTTTGTCACCTGCTCAGGGAAATCACTTGTCACAAAAATTTTCTTTTCCACTTAATGACTTCAAACTCAATTTGAGGATTGGCTCAGCAGACTACAGCTGAGGTGCCTTTCAACTGGAGTGTACGCTTTCCTTGGTTACGAGCCAAGGGCTAGATGGATCACAAGGGCATCTTTTGCTCAGGATGCAGAGCTGTCATAAGCTTGGCGTAATTAAAGGCCTGACTCAGCAAATCACACTAACCCTACTGATTGTAAGCCCACACTTACTGCTTAATAAGGATGAAATTAGTTGAACTGGGGCTGGTCAGGAACGGGAGGTCATGACAAGTGATCTGGAGAGCAAGGCAGAGGAAGAGGCACTCCACTTGGCCAGACAGACAATAGTGTGTGGTCTGTTCTTGGTGGGGCCAGGTTCAGCCTAAAGATCTTGTAGAAGTTGCCCTAAAATGCAGAATTTCCTTAGTAGTAAGCGAAGGGAGCTTATTGTCACAGACTGATATTCTGACCTGCGCAGCAGTTAATCGCTGACGAAGCACAGGTACAGCTTGTGTTGTCACCATATACTCAGATTGGTACAAGATTGCATCAGTGGGCAGGGCAGGCCAAAGCTCCTAGTCATTGTAACTGTAGAAATAATGCAAACACTGCCTTCAAGGAAAGTCACAAACAAAAAAATACATTGCGAAACGAGGAGCCAGGAAAAGAGGCGCAGAGAAGTTAAGTGTTTTTCCTACAGTCACCAAGCAAGTTTCAGAGCACCCTTCTCATCACCCCACACTGCCTCTCCAACACTTTACGCTACAAACAGAGACAAAGTCCCCCTGCCACAAATCTACTCTAAAATTATTCCTACTTACTGGACTTGCAAGAAAGGATTAGCAACAGCTACCTTGGTTGGTCTAGAATGATCTGTTAAAATTCTGCGTGTTAATGCTGTTGAATATAAGTGTAAGGTAAGCGAACACTGAGTCCCACATTCCCCGTGAAATTCATAAGCCCCATGTTATGATGGAGCAGAAGCAAAATCATCACCAGGACTGAAGCAAAGCCATGATTTACTTATCTAGTTTGCACTGTTCCTGAGTAGCTGCACACAGTATATTAGGTAAAGTTAAATGTACATCTTGTTACTTTAGCAGTCCAACAATGGCAATCACACCTCTTCTAAAAGCAGAATATATTGAACAGGCAACTAACAGATCTGCTTGAGAATCCTCCCACCCAGGCGCTTCCTTCTCTACAGCTGGGACAACCACCCTGGCCGGCACCACCCCACCCCTGCAGGTCCTTGGCAGGATGGATGGATGGATGGAGCACAGGGCTGGTCCTAAAATTCACATGCTGCGCTTCTCTGGGGAGAGGCCCCAGCTAGGTGCTCCCAGGTAGCAGGTTGAGGTTACCCCCCTGCTCTATTTGGCTCAGCAGCCAGCAGACTGAGCATGTTGTCAGGAGAGAGCAGCTCCAATTAGCACAGTAGCAGAACTGCCAAGAATTGAAAGCCCAATGCAACCAGCTAAACACTTGAGATTTGCTCCAGTGGCTGCTGGAGTAAACCCTGCAGAAGCCACAGATAACACAGCATGCCGTCTCAGCGATGCAGACCGTGCCTACAGCTGGTGATCCTGCCCCATACCAACACCAACCCAAAGACAAAGGCAGTGCTATGCAAAAGCATCAGCCCAGGTCCTGAAAGCAGCCCTGTACCGCAAACAAGCTAAACCAGGTGCTGCGTTAATGGAGAGAGCACCAAAACCTGCTCCAGGGTTTGCTGCACTTCAGCAACCTCATCCCTGCATCGTTCCCCTTTGCACGACACAGAGCTGTCCCCGCTCCGGCAGGCAGTGCAGCACCCCGGAGTGCTGCTTCACCTCTTGTGCCCACCCTCAGAGATGGTCTCCAGGACCTAGACCACCATGCATCCTCCTCTTCTCCACCTCCCCACCCAGAAACCCAGTGAAGATTTAAGAGAAAAGGGAATTTTAAAAACACTTCATCACCAAGAGTTAAAAATACTTTCTTCAGCCGACCGCAAGGCAAGCAGAGGGGACAGTGTTTACTGCAATGTATGGCTGCAAACTGAGATTCCTGTTTTAGAGGAAGATCTGGTGCTCTAGTGGTTTCAACATGTTCTTTAAACCCCTGTAATAGAGACTTATTTCAGCTCCTCTCTCCACAATGGGTCTTTAACTTACTAGTAACCCCAGTACATTAGTTACACAAGCAACTAGTTCCCTTCTAATTGGTTTATAAGACAGCAGGTCTTCCTTTTTAATGGCTGATTAATTACCTCACTGCCCAATGCAAGGCTGTGATTCACTTGTCTCTGTAGAGATGTAGCAGGGAAGCCTGAGGCTTCCATGTAAAGGAAGGGATTGACACCAAAAAAAAAAGTTGACTTGTGATCTAGCCAAAACTAAACCAGCCGGCAGCCTCTCCTGGTAACCTTCCCCCCACCTCCACCCTGTAAAAGTTAGGGGAAATAAAGATACTCCCATTTTTAAAGTAAAATTCAATGTTCATCAGGGAGATAGGGCTCATTTAGTTTTTAATTTTTCATTTACCTCCAGGTTAAATCCAGGCAGGGAGCCTGATGTTGAAATGAATTGAAACAACTGTTTTAACACAATCCAGCTTCCTTCACAAAACTCTTCCATCTCTCCACCCACTGCCAAGAGAGGGACCAAACTGGACAAGAATAGGGAGATTAAATAGAAACAAAAGTCGGAGTCAGCACAAGGCTGGGTTAATGCGGGCACGGCTTTCTGTTGTTGTCATTTTGCTGTTTGTTGTCTGCAATCCTTCTGAGGTGGCTGCAGCTTGCAGCCAGCGTAATCCTGGTTTTGTAAGGGTTTGGGGGTTCCCCCCCCCCTTCCTTTTTTCCACATTGCCAGCAATTGATTTCATTTAACATTTTCATTCCTCTGCCCGCTGTAAATAACCACTTGGCAGTTGAATTTCTCAAGTAGAACAGGCAGCGGCTGCTTACTCTCTTCCTGGCAGCTGGGGGGGAATCTGGCAAGCACTAAAGCAAGAAGCTGTTTCAAGTAGCTTTGAAATGTGCAGGAGATTACACGGGTAGTACTTGGAGTGGAAGAAGTCACAATACGGAAAGGCCGAGAACTTATTTTTGAGACGCCTAGTGAACTTGGTGGCTGAGAGACTAAATTCACAGGTTAGATATGAGCATTTCACTCCCAGTTCGTGGCCCTATGTAGCCACGGACACCAGCAGAGCAGGGTACCAGGCTGCTGCAGCCGGTTGTTGCCAGTAATCTGGCAGCACATTACTGCACTTACACCAGTACACAAGGTGCAACCCAAGGAGAAGACAACCTAACCTGCCACCTCCATGTGCTCTACAAACCATACGTGCTCACTGCCATGCTCTGCTGTGCACATCAGCAGGCTGAGGTACTGCACCGGTGCTTGTCACACCAGTCCTGCTTTCCTCCCGGGAGCCCAGCACCGAGTGTGTTGGTGCTGGATTCCCATAAAGTTCAGCCAGACAAGATACCCCTGACCTGCAACAACCTCCTGCCATACCAGTACCCTGTCCTCTCCCGTGACTGGGCTGGGCAAAGCATCTCCACCCTGCCAGGAGAACTCAAGACCTGAGATGCAAGGAACTCCACATTACCACCCGGTTTAGTAGGCGTAACCTTCTGTTCTGGCTCATAATCTCAAGAAATCCCTGACCTCACTACAGTAGGACAAACTTCAGGCCAGAGCAAACTTCACTGTTCGTCAGCCTTCGCATCTAAGTAATAGAGGAGTCACAGAATCAATGACAACTGGCATCAGATGAACTCCCCGGATTCATCTTAGTCATGCCAGCATAGTATCCCTGTAAGTCCTTTAGGCTTCAAACAGTTTACTTGTGTTTTATGTGAGCTTACAGAAGAGGAGAGGAGAGCTGCCATCCCACAATTGCCAGGCTGCCCTCAAACACAGGAGCTCCCAGTAAAAGGCTTTGCTGCCATCCAAGAGAGGCCGAGCTGAGCG
This sequence comes from Fregata magnificens, assembly GCA_013389945.1. NCBI lineage: Eukaryota > Metazoa > Chordata > Aves > Suliformes > Fregatidae > Fregata > Fregata magnificens. The sequence continues at coordinate 200,669 of WAAD01035304.1, read as the reverse complement.
CTCCACAGCCACAATGATCAAGCAAGGGAATGGGTATTTACCACCCTGAACGGCTGCATGCATAGCTAAGCGAGCGCAAAGTATTAACAATGATTAATTTGTAAGGGTTTCTTTTTTAGCTTTTGTTCAGAAAAAGTCAGCATATTCTGAGCAGAGCCATTAACAATACCAACAAGCAGAGCTTGTACCACAGGCGACATGGCCTAATTCCACCCTGCTTTTCTGATGCTGCAAAAAAGCTGCAGTAAAACATACCGGCAGTGACAGGATCCTGGCACGCACCGGCCCCCACCTCGCATCTGAACCCTGAAATGCTCCTCAGCAAGAGCTGCTCCCTCCTCCTCAGCTCCCTGCCCCTCCAACCCATGCTGGGAACTACAGCGAACGTCTTTCAAAATGCCCCCGCTGAACTCATAGAGGCAGAGCAGAGCAGGCATGACAAAATCGGAGCTGGCAGCTCTGCATAGCAAAGCCCAACAGTAGGCTCACCTTTCCGGTCCCCTCTCCAACCCACCATGAGTGGGAGGGCACAGCAAGGAGGACAGCGCAGCCGAGCGAATGCCAGGCAGCTGGTGAGCAAAGGAGGGCAGGAGGGGAAGGCAGGAGACAGAGGTGGGCAGCAGCTGCATTGTTAACACGGTGACGCAGCTGGTCTCCTTGCTCCGAAAAAGCACTCATGAAGGGCACGGGCACACAACGGATGCAAGCAGAAGCCGTTCAGGAGTTCCTTGAGGAGCAGATTCAGTCTAATCCACAGCTACACAGCAAGATAGAACACTTGGTCCCCCCTCAAAAATACATTGGGGACACCAAGGGGTGCAGAAAGAGCTCAGCCATGGTCCTGACCAGCTGCTGGACAGCAGCTCAGCCCTTGACATCTGCCTGCCGCAGGGCAGGAGGGCTGGCATCACCCTCTCACTGCCGCCATCCACACCTGCTTGCATAAGTGTAAATATGAAAACGGCAGCCTCGATCCCACAACAATTCAGAGCCCACTGTGCTAAACAGGAAGACAGTCAGGGCTAATCCCCGTCTCACAACCTGCAACGCTAAGCACATTAGAGGCTGGTTTTCTATTCTTCTTTTTTTATTTTATTTATTTTAGCAACTTCACTTCACCCCTTCTTTTCCCCCAGCAGACAAACAGCGGAGTAGAGCAAGCATGGATAATTCTCATCCCATTTTATTTTATTTCTCTGTGGCATTTCTCTGTTTGCTTTAGAGAGGAGGGGTTTGTTGGAGCATGTGTATTGCTTTGCAATTACAAATTAGCTTTTTAAATGAAGTGTGCTGCAAGAGCCCTGATATGCCATGTGTGAGCGCGCTACTCAGCCTCTGATGAGAAACAAAAGTGGAAAAAAAACCCACCCTACAAAAAACTGCCTTGCTGCTGTTCACAGAGCCTGGTCTGACTGGGGAGCTCTGTGCAAGTGCCTGTGCAGGGCAAGGAGTGGTCACAGTCACGGGCTCCTCCTGGGAGTTTGGTTCCCACAGCCAGCAAGGAAGATTTTTTTCGCAGAGTAAATGGAAGCACTCCACAGCAGGAACCAGGTCAAAGCACAGCTCTGCTCAGGCTTCAGGGAGGCTCTGAGCGGAGGGGAGGAGACAGGGAAAGGTCATCCTCCTCTCCCATTGAGTGGGGCCAGCTTTCCCTGGACCTCCAAATCAAGACCCCCCTGCTGGCAGTGCTCTCTGTGCAGGGTTGCTCCTGCAGAGCTGAATTTTACATGCACCAGAGTACAAGGGTTGGATACTGAAAAGACCTGCCATTTCCCATCTCTTTCCCATGAAAATCCTTGACGGCTGTAGCAGCAAAGCCAGGTCTCACACACATCTCCCAAGGGTTTTGGCACAGTGGGTCACAACCACACTGAGAATTTGTAGGTCTGCTCTGGATCTGACACCTCTGAGGCAGCTGCTGATGGAAAACACACCTCCAAGAGCAGTTCTGCAAAGGCGATTCGATATGCTTTCAGTCTGCCCACAGATTCAGGGAACTAGTAATTGCATGTGAAGACTGGAACCACCTCTTCCCCGATGTCTGTTATTAGCAAGCCAAGCGAGTACCTTATTGTTGACAATATTCAGTTGCAGATGTGTGGTAGCCATGTCCCAGCCTCTCTTCTTTCATCACCTGCAATTGTTGCAGCAGCTAGTCAAACGAGCATAAATGGTACGACTTTTCAGCAAACTCTATCAGATATTCAGCACAAAAGGAAAAGTTGACAAATGATCAAATGCGGTTGCATCTATAGTCTGCTGCTCACAGACACCTGACAAACACAACACAAATGGCGACACTCCCTCTCTGAATTAAAAGGCAGTCTGAGAACAGCCATTCAGCTCAACAGCTGTAATACACACACACCCAAAAACCCAACAAAACTAACAACCCCTCATTCGCTACTCCCAGAGCTCAGTAAACTTCAGTGCAGAAGCCACCCCTCAGAGCTGGGTGAACACAGAGAGCTTGCTCAGATCCCCACTGTGAACCTTTTGGTACCTCTTTGGGGTTTCCCTACGGCTGATGCTTTTTAGACACATGTGGGCTTTTATAGTTTATTTTGGTTTAGGACATGCACAAGAATCTACTTGAAGCATCTTACGAAGAGTTCCCGAGTCCTCCTTCCCAGTTCCTGACCACTTTGACCTGTCCTTTCTCCTTTCATTTCACTGGTCTCTGCCCAACTCATCCAACCATTAAGAAACATATCCTGTAGCACTAACCTGCCATCCGTGGCCTTGTGCTGCTGATGTGCTCTCCTCCGTCCCTCACCTGTGAAGGACTTTGTCTGCTCAGACCAGCAGGGACTGGCATTTTCCACCACACCCTCATCTTCTGCCCAGCACATTTGGGTGCATTTTTAAGGCCTCTGTCAGCCACCCCCTGTCCTTTTTACTGCTGCCAAACTTTTTCTTAGAGCTGCTAAATCATGAACCTCTAAACACCTAGATATCATGACTTGTAATTAAGAAAATAAAACTCGTTTTATAAAATACTGGCAAGGTTCTTCCCTCTGTCCTTCATTAAGCCTTTGTTTCACATGACATGTCCCCCATGCAGACTGTAGCAGCAGCAGCGTGCAAGTTCAGTGTAGGAAGAATAAAAAGCTACCTCGAGATTCACAGCATATTAAAATTAACAGCCACTGCAGTCAAATGCTGTATCTCTCTCCAATCTCATTACGAACGGCTTGTAACATAAAACAGGATCCACTTCACAATATTTCATAGAAAGATCCACAAGGAAATACAGAAAAGACAAATATACGTCAGAGTTTGCTTGAGCAAAGAACAAGAACGTGAGGGGAAGGAGAGGAGCCAGATGGCCAGGGAGTCGCTAGCCATGCACTGCTTTTGTGCACGGAGCACAGACTGCACCCCACTCACCCCCTCTGCCTACGAGAGCACTGCTGGGTCACACGGGCAATGCGTAGGCAGCTCAGGTCTGGGCTTTCTGCTCCAAATCCAAGAACGAAATAGAGAAAAATAAAGGCAAAATAAGTGAAGACACTCTAAGCCTGGAGCAAACCAAGCAGGCCACGGGCTCTTGTCTTCACCAAACAGTCACACAATCAGTGTCCTAGTTTGTCCTGGTCATCTGTGGCTAACTGAGCTCCTGAGGGCTTCTTGACCTCATTTACTGAGACACAACCCACAGTTCTGCCCTTCCCAGGCACCTCACTTCAACGAGCCCCTGGCAATCCTTCTGCACGTGGAACGTGTGCCCACCACCCCCAGCTTCCCACATTGCACAGCCAGCCATGCTAATCCCATCAGCCAAAAAGATGACTTATTTTCATGAAATGCAATAAAAGGCAGATCTAGGGAGGCTGCAGAGCAAGACACCCTGCAGAAGAGCCACAGACATGGGGGGGTAGCCCACATCAGAGACCCCTGCCCTGTGCCTATAAGCAGTTCCCTACCGTGCTCTCCTTCCCACCCAAGCACAATCTTTCACTCCAGCAAGTTGCAGTCACCACCTTTTCTTTGGTAGTGACTCCTTTGAGGAAGGAAGGGTGGTTTCTGTCTCAAAGCACACCCAGCTGGCTCGTCCCATCCATCCAGGCCAATTGAGTTCACTAGACATTCAGCGGCCCAATGTTTCCCAGAGAAAAAGTGGTGCTGTCAAGAATTGCAACAAGGGAAATTGCTCTGGTAGAAAAACCTGGCAGCACATGTAGCCTGGGAGCCCACAAAGCCAAGCTGAGAGTAAAAGGGAGCTAACTGAGAAACTGGTGAGCTCTGGGAAAAAGCTTTCACCCCCATTTTGCCACTGGAAATCCCTTCCAGCAGGACACCTGTTAGCAAGAGCTCCCTGGGACTCGGCTCACGGGAGGACGGAGTCTGGGGGAACAGACACAGGGGGATGCAAAGGGTATGCGGCTCAGTCTGTTCCCAAAAAACCTTTTGCAAAGCCAGTTACAACCATGCACTTTATCCATGCAAAACCAGACTGAGGACACCAAGCCCCTTCATCGCACCTGACCTCTGCAGGCAGATGCACCCAGGGGAACAGCCAGACATATGTTATTTCTCACAGTCAATCCCAAAAAATCACCATCCCCTTTAATCTTCAGCAGCCACGTCTCCTCCCTGCAGCCAGTTTCCTTGAGAAGCATATGGAGCTCAGAACCTCCAGCGCGGCCTCCAGCATCATCAAGTGCTCCATGTACAGAAGGGACACAGACACAAGCGGCATTCATCAGGCTGGTAGACACAGCATCATTTCGCTGGGTAGCTGGATGTGGTTGACTTGGATTCGCTCTCTCCCAGGAAATGATTGTGATTGTCAGAGGAGATTGGTATATGATTATTAATAACAACACCACAAGGAAAAATAGAAGGCAATCAGCTGAGCGGGGCCGGGAGAAGAAGTGGGGAGGGTTTGCAGCATTAGCGCTGGATTCTGCTCAAGGCCCGGCAGGCTGCAAGTACCTTGCTACATGTGTTGGGCTGTAACGCAACTTCATTTTGCTTTTCCAATGAAAAAATTCCCCAGATGCCACGCAGAGCAAGTTAATAAACAACAGCAGAAGCAGTGAGGAATAAAGAAGCGCTAGCAATGAAGATGGGGTTTGAACAGGTGATTTGCAGAGAGCAAGTAGCAGAGAGTGAAAACTGGTGGAAGTTGCTCAAGAGAAGTGTTCTTACACCAAAATTGGGCATAAGAGAGCACATGAAATGGTCAAAAGGAGCTCAAAGCCAGATTTCAGGGCACCATCTATTGCTTGCATAAAAAGAAAACACACGCAGTCTCATCAGGCCTCTAAAAGCCAGAAGAGCTATGTTTTTAGAGGGACTGCAGGGGTTTCTAGTGCATGAGACAATGCACGGTTCATGGTTATGAGTTTAAAGACAGGAGACAGAGGTGCTTCGGCTCGTCTGCTCAGTTGGGCACCCAGGCAGAGGGCAGAGGGCCCTGGATGGCTCTGCAGCCTCTGGGTTGCAGGCACTCACTCAAGGCCATTCACCACCTGCATTATCTCCCAAAGGCACAGCCAGGTCTCTCCCTGCAGGGGTACCACAGCAGTACACCAGCCTGTAACACGCTCACCTCTGCACCCTCCCTCGGCTCCAAAACCATCCCTATCCTGCATACGGAGGTCCCAGATTAAATTGATTGCCCAAGATGGGATGGAGGGCTTACAGCACAAGGAGGCAATGCACAGCATGCACCAAGTCTCAGCTCAATGCCTCCACCCCCAAAACATCCCCTCACATGCCCTCTTTTCTCAGCTAATCACCCCCGTGACTTGACATTGGCACTGGAATTTCGATTTCATGCTGTATTTGAGAGAGAACACATTCCAATAACAGCAGACGAGCCCAAGACAATGCAAATTAAACCCTTGTCCAAACGGAGGCGGACCTCTCCTCTCCGCAAGATTGCAGCGGAGGGATGGCTGCAACGGAGGAGGAGGAGGAAGGCAGCTCGCTCTGCGCTGCCTTACAGCCTCCCCAGGGAAGGGAGGCAGGCTGCCAGGCGGGGGGTGGCGGGGCGCAGGTCTTCAGCCTGTAACTGTGCAAACACTAATGCTGCAAAAGCTAATTTTACAGAGTTCCAGTCTGCAGACTCCTCTTTGTCCCAGGATTCCTCAGCCTGGGAGATTAGCAGTTTAGAGATGGAGAAAAAGAAGTAATTTTAAAATTCAGCATAAACTCACTCAGACTCAATGAGCAAGTCGGTTTGGGAGGGTGGGGACTGGCACAGGAGGGAGGGCTCAAATAAATGAGAAATAATTGAAAGACTAGGAAGAAGAAAAAGCATATCTGCCACCCTAGGAAGCTCAATATTCGCTTTCATTTTTATTCTCGTCTTCATGCCTCTCTGCAGCTTACTTTCTATCCTTTCCAAGCTTTCCCTGATCTCCAGACAATATTCCTGTCTCTGGCTGTGTTTAACTCCCTATCCACCAACATCCAACCATACTGGATATTTGCTACCATGCCACAGGCTCTCTGATAGTTTTCTTCAGCCCAGCATTGGGATGAGACCATCCAGCCTGCACAAGAAATCCCCGCAGTGAGCATGTCTTCTGCAGGTTCCTCCAATCCCCACCACCAGCCCCATCAGTACCTACTTGGACCTCACAGACACTACATCCTCACATTTCCTTCTCCTGTGTATTTATCCTTGCAACACGTTGCAGAGGGATGGAGGGAACTGCTGTGGGAGCAAGTGGGTGGGAGCAAGATTACAAGTTAAAAACCACAGATCCCTGAAGGAAGCCACATGTGATGTCCCATGCCTGAGCTCTCCAGACACAACAGCAAAGCCTCCAAGTGCACTTGGAGCTTGAATCCTCCTCGCAAATGAGTAACGCAAGCGCTGACAGCAGCTTACACCCATCCAGCCTGCACAAGCAAGACTGTACTCGCACATGCACACACTTGCAGAAAGGGAAAGACAACAGAGAAATGGCTTCAGCAGGAGTTCATTACACTTGTTTATCTTCATTTTGCCTGTAACAGATGAACAGCATAATGGCTTTGGCTTTCCTGGATGCCACAAACCCAGAAACATCCTAATGAAAAATAAATGTATTTACAGGGAGACGTCAAAACAGCCCAAGACAAGTCAAAGTAATGTGCCTGCGTTGGGAACGAGTGCTTTTATTTCATCGCCCCTCCATGGCCTTCAAGCAGATCACGCAGCGGAGAGAGATAAATATTTTAAATAGCGACACTTCAGCGATGCACGGTTGTGCAAGACAGGGAATAATTAGAAAATAAATTACTTTTTTTAGCACGGTAATTCCAAATGTTGAATGAATTAGACTACTTGACAAACTCCAGACCCATTTCAATATCAAGGGTCCTATCCAAGGAGATACAGGGAACCTGGCCTTCAAAAAGAAGCCAAAATACAAATAAACGCAGCTTAGAGAAAGTGTTTAAGATCTGCCTGGCAACCTCCATAAATCTAAAAGATGGAAGGTTTCTTCTGGCCTCACACCAACAGTTTGGTCTAAAAATAGGTTAATCTTCCCGAGAGCAAAGGAGCCATCATCAACACAACACACTGACTGCACGCACATACCTCCTGCCCCCCACAACCACACACCACTGCCCTAGGGGGGCACAGTCACATGGGTGCACAAAGGCTGGTGAACTTATTAATTAACAGCCAAATCCCTTCCCTTAATCCACCCTGTGGAAGTTCACGGTGCCGTCACCTGACCTGCTGCACTGAGCAAGGAGAGTTGTTGTGATTACTTGGAACAGTCTCTCCTTGCTTCATTTTTTGGAAGACCATTTGCATAGATGCAAATGTGTTTTCCCCCAATCCTGATTAATTATACAAATGTATGGCTATACAGCTTGTGATGAATACGCACATGCGCACTTCATTGTTGTGCTGACAGAGCATATTGCTTATTTGGGGAAAATAGTGAGATTTTCACTTGTTCCAGTAAAGAGGATTATATAGTCTCTCCTCCCTTGTCCCCTCTTTCTTTGTCTGATTTCTGATTTAACTTGTTGGATGGTTATATACCTGACTTACGCAGACATATGGAGAGAGTAATTTATAAACTTCTGAAAACCATGGCTAGGATGCTTCTAGAGAAAAGCCATTCAAATTCAGGAAAACAGTGCATTAGTCTGTGCAGGGTTGTGTCTTCTCAAAGTCACTGCGTGGGCTATACAAACACATACAAACCTACCTCCCATACAGGCACACACACCAGACATTGCTGGTTAATTCAAGTTAATTGTTTAAGGACCTGCTAAAAAAAGCTATAAAGCCAGGGGCGATTTCACCCACCAGAAGCTTTCCGTTACAATAAATCTATGTTAAGATAGAGCTAAGTGAGAAGGGTACATACCAATTTAAACACGGGAAAACCCCTACAAACCCTAAGAAGTTGTCATTAGTCCCCCCAAAAGTACTACAAAGCAGAGCAGGCATATCAGTAATTTTGGATGAAATATTTAAAAGCAACTGTGCAAGAACACGCATGATGAAATCAGGAAATTTGATGTTTTAACACTAGGCTGGAAAGAAAAGCTAGCAATATCTGCAACCTGAAATGTACAATGAAACCATCCAAGAGTGGTAGTTATGTAATATGAGACTTTTTTTTTTTAATATATTTTATTTTGAAATGTTACTTAACTTGGGTCTTAAACCTTAATCATGATTGTTATGTTTTTGCTTAATACTATTAAAAAAGTGAGAGTAGGAACTTTCACTATGAAGATAATGATGAAATAACCACAGTTAATTTAAAAAAAAAAAAATCAAACTCTCACATGACTCAATGAATTCTAACAAGAGTAGACAAATGGTACTAGTTTGTGAGAGGGCAGAACTGAGATTTCTTTTGTTTTTATCCAAGAACTCCTTAGCCTAACAGAATTATACATCATAACAGGCATTCTTAATTCTGCAAACCCTGGGTTTGAAACTGACTGTTAGAACTGCAACACTGTTCAGTTTACACTGATGTGCGCTCTGAAACATCATTCACCTTAGCACAGTATTTCCCTGAAGAATACCCTTTGTTTTCAAAATTATTAAAAAAAAAAAGTAATCAAGTAGCCCAAGGAGGAATTTGCAATGCAATATTTGTTAGCGCTTTGAAGTTAAGCATCAATCTCAAGCCACTTAAAAAACGTTTTTAAAGGCAAAGGTACTAACACATAAAAGCTGGGGGAAGTAACAACAGCATAAAAGCTGAATTTGCAGCTGTTTTGTACCACTAGAGCAGCTGAAGTGAACTCATGAATCTGGCCTTTAATTTGTAATTGATTTTATGACTTCGCAGGGAGCACAGGAACACAGGTCCACAGCTCTCTATGTAGGAGGAGACCATGGAGAGATCAGTCCTCCAAACTCGACACCTTTGTGTTTTCAGAGCTCCCCACTCAGCCCTTCCGCCCTCGAGCACCACTGCTGTGGCACGCAGTGGGGCACAGCAGCTCTACCTTTAAAGATCGTGGATATGTGGTCTACCACTATACAAGTAGTCACAGCACATACCTTGTCTGCATCAGCCATGAGTCATCAGAACAAATGCATTGCACACAAGTTACCTGTAGAACAGGTCGAATGTAACATTAGACCCCACTTTGTAGGTGCTATGCTGCTGACTTAACTTCGTTGTACCCAAGTAATTAGATACAACAATCTTTAATAATTTAACCAAAGTATGACCTAGTTGCCTCAAATGCAGCCTGTACCAAGCTTTCAGTTACAGCTATGGAAAATTTGTCTTCATTATGTTGTTGTTATTATCATTTGGAACACAGAAAAAGCTAAGACAAATTCCTGAAAGGACCTGATATTTAATAATCAATCTTGTTCAGATTTGCTTATAGACTTTCAGAAAATTCCTTCACCCCTAGGCCTAAGTACTACAAACTTGGACGCTATGCTATATTTTCACATTAAAAAGACTATGAACTTAGATTTTAAATGAACTACTTCTAATTTCTGTAGTTTCAGTACAAGGGATCACCACCTGTAGCTGTTGACTAAAGCTTTGTTCTGAGAGGGTGAAGTCAATGCTGTACAGCTGGGAACTATAGTGCCAAGAGGTTTTTATTATTTATTATGTATTATGTATTTATTATTTTTAGAAGTCACCACCAGCCTTCAGACCGTGGTGCTATATGCAGAGCATACCAGTAAGAGAGACGGTCCTACTGACATCTATCAACCATCACAGGTTTGTCTGAGCTGGCAGTGTGCTTTGTTCAGGACACAGGGAAAGCCTCAGAAAAGCTCGTCTGCCTCCTTTTGCTTTGAAGGAGTGAGGTATAAATATAGAAGTCTTGGAAAGGTGCCTCGAGTTTGCTGCATTGCAATTACCATAACAATTGGATTATGATCCTTATTTATCCTCATTGACAAAGTAATTGAGTTTGGTCAGCTGGATCTCTTGCCTTCCTAGGGGACAACAGATGGGTGACACAGCCCCAGGTCTCCCAGGAAGGCAGGTCTGGCTCTGGCTGCCACCCAGTGATCTCCAGGGCCCTCCCTGGGATGGTTTGGACAGTCCTGTTGATCCACCACTTGCTGAGTCCCTCTGGCTGCAGAAAGTATGGCTGTGAGCAGCTCTTCAGAAGAGGTGGCAGAACAGATGCAAGAATGATTCCCCTGTGCACCATGAACATGACGCAGACCCATCCTGAATGCTACACCCTTCTGTTGCGCTGGCGCAAACAAAAGGTCCGAGATGAAGAGAGTCCCCCACCTCTCAGTTATCCCAGTGCCATGGAATTCCTCTGACCAGTCTAAAAGCTATCTAGATTTTCTAGACAAATGGCCAGACAGGTAGGAGAGCTCTAGATGACAAATAAAAGAAATTATCTGCCACCAGAAACACTGGAGTTGCATGTATAATGGGTGGGGTGGCATAGGGCTGAAGATGGGTTTTGGGGTGGCAGAGGTAGGGAAAGATTTGAACAAGAGTTCTAGTATTGTTCTTAGAGAAGACTTGTTCTGCCATGGTTTAGGGTGCCTCAGTATGTGACCAAGGCACCTTTAGGTAAATCCGAAGCATGGAAAAAATAAGCAGGAAAAAACAATGACAAATGCGATCAAGCGGTAATAGTCAAAACAAAATCCAACAGTCTCCTCTATGAGGTGTTATTCTATTATGGTATCATCTATATAGCAAAAGAGATGCAAAGAAAGAGAAATAGGAGTAACAAGGTTCCTAAAACACCTCCAGACATCTCAAAGCATCAAGATGCCACCTGATAACAGCTAGTGTCAGGACAGGAGAAGTGAACAGCAAACAGGAAGGATTTGCTGGGGAAATACACCAGAACCAAATGCAACAAGCTTGAAACTGTAGCTACCGTAGTTGAATTCCTAAGTATCTGTTAGACAACAGAAGTATCTGAACAGGAGCCACCAGTGAGAACCAGCGGATACTGAGGTGACCATAGCTCTACTGCTCCTCTCCCTTCTGCTCCCAACGCTGCAAACACCGTGAGCAGGAATTGCAACTGCAGTATGAAGTACCCTCATCTCACAGGTGCAACATTCAGAGAAGGACATCCGAGAGAGAAGACAAACAAAAACCTGTTATAAGGGGTAAAGGGAGAAACACTAGACATTTAGAAGAGAACAGAGCTGCAACAGATACATATTATAAGACCATGGCAAAATAGATGGAAAGAAAGAAATACAGTAAATATTCTACAGCACATACAAGCAGCCCTAGAGATGTACCAGAACAAATACAGAGGAAGAAATTATTACATATAGCTAACAGAGATCCACATTAGGAATGGTATTACAAGAAAGATTACCTCTGTCAAAGCCAACCCCCGGAGACCTTCTTAGGCTAATGTTTGTCCTCAACAGCTGCTCTTAAGGTCCTTATGAAATAGGGACACCTTTTATTACAGCACCAATTTCACTTCTGCTCAGCCTTTCATGAGAAAAATAACTAAAAACGAGGCAGACCACAACAACTAGAAGCAGCTTGAGCCTTAAACCTCAAAGATTTAAGTGAATTCACATGTGTGATTTTTCTAAGGTTTGCTGGATCTCTATGAAAAGGGTTATAATAGCACACGAAGAAGCTGAAACCAGAAATCTGTCAAAATGTACTTTTCTATGAATACTAGCAAAGTAGTGCAAAGCCCTGTTGGGCCCAAAGTTTCTACTTTCAGTTCAAGCTAATTTCTACCTATTGAGTGTCAACTTCAAAACATGAATTACAAAACACTCACGGTGTGCTTATTTTTCCTTCGGTTTCCTCTTAAAAATAACAAACACTGTGCAATTTGTCCCTAGATTTTTCTGTGGCAGGTGTTACTAACATTCACCAAATCTGAATTCGGAAATCCTCACTGTGGGAGGGAAGTCCATCAATATATTTCTACACCGGGATGATGCACAGAGATCAAGGACCTACCCAGACTCACAGGACAGGACGCAACTACAAATGTCCTGACCAACTACTTTCTACCTGAATCACAAAAGTCTTCCCTTCCTTTTGCCAGCAAATCAGCTCAAGTTTGTGCCCTATCTGGACTAACCGAAACTTCACAGACCTACTGATCCAGAAATAAGTTTTGTATTTGTCATGAAATCCTAAACCAAATGGCATGTGAGGAAAAAAGGTCAAAAAAATGAAGTGGGATGTGTGATTCCTCCAGATGCGAGTGGCTTACTTGGATAATGAACAGCCCAGAAAGCTCTACAACATTCTCACGCCATAGAAATGCTCAGATAAACGTTTCTGTCTACCTCATTACAGCAATAACAGGAAAGTCACTATGTGATTTTTCTCTTCAGCCTGTTGCAAGGGTTAAAGCTAGCCACAACGTTTAGAGTGGGATGCTGAGGACTCTTCAGATGACAAGTTTTTTGTTCATTTCAGATTTGGGCTTGAGCACAGGTGTTATACACTACAACAGCAATAGTCTATAATTAATTGAATTTTTTCTAATAGTATCCCTTTAAAAACAATTTTTGCTTTCTGATGAAATATGTAGACATGTGCACTATAACTGTCATTGGTTCACAAAAAAACAATAATCCAGCATGGAATATAGAATTTGCAAGTTAACAGGGACCTACACTTCTTTAAAGTTTTTGTGGTTTTCCTTTTTTAAACCAGTCAATGAGCCACTTCTAAATGAAACAAATCTTGTTAATGAGAAACTCATGTTGGGGAAAAAAAATTATATTCTACCCTTCTGGATTTTTAGTATGAACGTGCTTCTCTTTTGTGCACGTCCCCCCCCCCCAGTTTTCCCTTGTCCATTTTGAAAAGGATTCATCTGCATGCTTGCACCCTGGAAATGCTAAGAGCACATTTAAACGGAGGATGGACAGCTATTATTACCATCAATATCTATGCAACCAGTAATTTTGGTAAATCAAACCTCCAGCCCCAAAGCATTGCTTTTTAATCACAGGGACCACCAAGTATTTTTATTCTGTTCAACACAGAGGTGCTGAATGACTTACCTGGTGTTTTTCTTTCCTCTGAAGCACAGCGTGCAAAATAAACCACTGGAGACAGAACTTAGATTATCAGACCAAACTGCCTAAATTCTTCCTTTTCCTCCTGCTTTGTTTTGAATGTGTTCAAGTGACTGCAGGAGATCCTGTGCACAGAGGGCTGCAACCGAGGCACCAGAAAGAGGTTCCTGCATATATGGCATTACAGCACATTGCCAGAGCAAACCAGCTGCTGAAGTGAAGAATTCAGCTTTACCCCTACCACACGTCTGAAAGTTATTTGCAGATGGATTTTTACAGGATTGTTTGTTATTCCAAATCATATGATAAGCTGCTTTTGCCAATACTTCAGCTTATCCATATTGCAAAGTACAGTTCCTGGATGCTTGTGTACTGAGTGACAAGGCTTTGGAGGTGCCCTCTGCAGTGTCATGTAAGACCATCTCTGCCATCTGGCTGAAGAAATCCAACAACCAGAAGCTGACACACTGGTCTTGCCAAAAAAGCCAACCAACCAAAAAACCCCAAGAAAACAAAACCAAACCCCCACACACTTCACATGAAGCAACCGCAAGTGGAGTCTGATAAGATCAACCTGTAGCTTTATTCAGACAGGTGGAGCTTGTTCAAGTAAGTGCCTAGACAAATAGATTCAGTGTTAACTGTGAAAATGTTGGGGCACCACAAATTCAAGTATCTAACTTTTGCCACTTCCAGCACAGCAGTGGCACTCGGGAGAAAGCTCATAGTCAAATAGAAATACAGTATCTGCAGTAAAATACATACAAAATTACCGGGAAAGTAATTGCTTTTGGTATAAATGGTCTTCTCCAAAGTTTTCTCTAGCATAGAAGTTCCTTCAAAAAGAACAAGAATAAATTTACTGCATGTGAATTTATTCAAAGCTAGTAGATTCAATATAATGAAATCCTCCTAAGTAAATATCTGATAAAGAAGCACACGCTTAGCACTTGACCCCAGGAGCTGGGATTTCTTGACACGTGGCTGTAATGCAAAGCAGCAGGAACCTCAGGACTGCTGGCACAGAGGAGTCAAGCAAGAAAAATCCTGAACAGAGGAGGGCTTGACTCCTGGGAGGCACCGAGGCAGATGGCACAGTGCATGGAGCCGTGCAGGGGCTGGGACAGCCCACACCTCAGTTCAAGCTGACTGAAGCTACCAGTGCTACCAGAAGATGTTCTCTTTTCTCTGCTGGGCACTCCGCAAAAGCCCCCTAACTCACAATCCACGCTGTACCCTTCCTTTGCCAAGAGCCACGAGAGACCAAGCATGCATCTGGAATGATGATTTTTGCTGAGTTTTCCCCCAGACTTCTTTGTCCTGTTGCCCTAGATGTGCGTGGCAGCACACTTCAGTTTTCCCTACACAATCAGATGCTCCTTGTGAGAAGAACTGTATTAATCTGTTAAATAAGAGAGGGAAAGAAAGTGCCATTCAGTTGCATCAAAGGGTCTTCACTCCTGTGACACTAAAACCTTGTCCAGAGCGTTGTCTCTCTGTTACCAGACATCCCACCAGCTCAGGAGCTGAAGGGCCTTGGTGCCCTGCAAGGCTAAGCACCCTGCTCTGCCATTCAGTAGGCTCCCTTGTCCTTAGAATGGGATTCCCTCTGCCACAGATCCTCCCTCATCCCAGCTTCACAGTGTATCACTGCTCATACAAACACCAAAGGAGTCCTGTTGGTTATGGGCGACAGCTGGGGTGGCAAACCCTACTCCTGTGGAAGTAACTGAGACCAAGGGCCAAACCCACAGTGACCACTTTCTTTGTATGTACGTGTCATAGAAGATGAAATGCAAAAGCTCTCTAAATCCACATTATCTCTGCATAAAGCATGTCACTTAATTGCCCAGAAAAGCCTCTTGGAGAAGCATATGGGAAGTTTTCCCATGAAAAATGACACTGCTCAAAGTCTTTTCTAGCTAGAAACCACTCAACAGTATCTATCACTACTGACATCTGGGACATAAGCTTCAAAGCAGTTAATTTACAATTTTAGCTAGAGCCAGTTTCCTATAGAAACTGATATCCAAAGTAGATAGTTGTTATTCCAGAAAGCAGAATCATTAGAAGAGGAAAAAGGTAGAGAAGAAACCCATTGCAGTAATTACACAGAGCACTGCTGCCACTCCATGCATCAACTCTGCCAGCACCCAGGTCACAGTCGCTTCTAGTGCAAAACTTCGACCACCCCTGTCCACATGAACATCCACACTCTGACCCTCCTCCCGAGTGCTGGTGCCCATTTATCTCCCTCCAGGTGCCCTCACATCAGACAGGTGGGATGGTGCAGTCTTACAGCATGGGAGCACCACTCTGTCACAGACCACATATGTGAGCGTTTCTCCTACAGTACCCAGACTGCCAAAGCTGCATTTAGGATCGCTGATGACCCCCTCTTTGGCCTCCCACATTACTCGACTTTTAAGGCAATGCTCCTACAAGCTATTCTACAAGATTCTGCAATGCTTCTAAAAGCTAATCGTGAACAACCACCAAGACAGGCCCCCAGCTAGGCCCCAAGCCAGAAAAGTAAAGCCTGTGTACATATCTGTTGGTACAACTGCAGATCACCTTTAGCACTGAGCTCAGGCTTCTCAGCTGTGCTAATGAATTGCTTAAGGAGTTCTCACCGCCTCACCACGATGCAGAGCAAGCAGCCATCCACACTTCTCCACTCGCTGCCGCAGTCACGTTACCGGCTCTGTCTCAAGGAACTACCCAGGCTGGTCTCCCCATCTGTCCCTTTTACAGACACCACGCAGCCCTGCTCTGTCTCTGCAAGCAATAACTGCAAAGAGCCAATTCACAGCAAGACTTTAGAAACAAATGCTTCCTCCAACCTCATCGCTTCCCCATCTCTGTCACCCCAGCAATTAGCAGGAGCTTCAATCCACCTGCAGGGTTTCTAACCACACCGACAGTCTTGGGGCAAGGCTGGTTTCTTAGCCTGGTGGCCCACCTCTGTTTGGCACTTGGAGCTGCCGAGAACACATGCAAGGACCTTCTGCCTAACACACAGCTTCCCCCAGATACTCTCTTACTGAATTCAGAGCGCTCACCCCTACCATACCTATATAAATCTTGTGACGGACAACAGGAAAAAAACCCAACCTGCGAAACCCCCCAAAATCTACTGCGATAAGGCCCTTGGAGGGGCTGAATAACTCCATTACATTATTTGTCTGTGAATCCTTTCCCCAACCCTTTCCAGTGGCTCCAGTACTCTTTCCAGTTCATGAGGCTAGGACCAACGATAACCCTAATCCTACAGGCTAAAAGCATATGGTTTGCCCCTACTAACACCATTCCTGGGGATGTCCACAGACAGCAAAAGACCTATAAAAAGATTCCACTGCCCCATCAAGTGGGGCATGGTCCAGAAATCGCATGCCACTTTACAGGCTGACAGGCAGACACCCCATGTAAAACTAAAAATCAATCCTATTTTGTGACTGCACCTGGGCAGTAACTAGCTTTTGTTTAAAAGCTGCTACCCTCACTTCCTAGTCTTGCCTTCAGAGTCATATGAAGAACAGTGCTGGTTATTTTTGAAAGGTGAACCAACACTAATTCAAACTTGATGGTAACTTAATGACTCCCATCAGCAAGTCTGCACAGAGCAGACCAGCGACCTCAAGCCAGTGTCCAACTGAAGGGCATCCACATCGCTGCAGGCACAGTCACAGCAGGGGCTACGCATCGTAGCACACCGTCCACATATATAGGTATCTTCTTCTGCCAACAAGAATGGTTGTAACTTGCACTGGATATCAGCATATGTTTTAGAAATGAATCATATTGTAACCAATATGTTAAGAAGACAGGCCAGACTCCTGGAAGAGGGGGGCTAGGAGATGGTTTCTGCTAGCAGAGTGCTTTTGGTTTGAGGTTTGCATTGAAGTTGTTATATCTACAGCTGTGATGAAAAATCCTTCCTTAATACTGTTTTGCAATAGCAGGAGAAGCCTGATTCCTTACTGAGTTGTGTAAGCAGAGAGGGCAAGCCTAGAAGTGCTGAAAAGCTGCAATTCCCTATCCTCCTTTGGGATGCTGTAGGTCAAGGTGGAAGTACAATGGCAAGTACTTTTGCCCTGATGCTGCATTTGCTCTGTGGGTAAACAGAGACCATCTACTCCCTGGGCTGTCATTCGGGCATCTTTCATGACCGCTAAACTCACTTTTAAAAGAAAAAGGAGGTTTTATTAGGAAGTTAGTGGAAGATCCAAATGTCAGAGTGAAAAATCCAGAGGAAGGTTAAGGATTTTTTTTTTTTTTTTTGATACAGTTGCACTGGAGGTGAATGAACACCAGAGCGTTTTGATTTCCTGCCTGGTTTCAATAAATGTTGCACTCCCAGGCACCCAAGGGACTGCTGTGGTTTGTCAAAACCAATTAATTTTCTTCCACAGAATGCTTCAGGCACCTCAGAATGTCGTTCAAGAGCTAGCACACATCTAAGGAGGAGGGAAAGCTAGCAATCAACTGCTGCTCGGGCTCTGCATCAGGAGCACAGCCCTCCAAACTCACACTCACCAACAGCAGCAGCAAGGCAAGAACGAAGAACCTGGTCATGGGAGGGAGCTTAGGGCAGAGCCAAAGAGAAAATACCACGTTATAAAACCTATGAATATAAACAAGAAGCTGCCACTTGTGAAACATGCCAGAAATAAGTTTCCTAAGGGAGAATTCAAAGCTGAAAGTTTGTCTCTCTCTCTTGTATTTCCTAGAATCCATTGCTCAGTGCTAACAGATATAGTAACGAGCCACAAGTGACAAACTGAACAGTTGTTATTAAGGAACATGTTTGGAAGATAAGCCTTGGAGTAGGGATTCACAGGTTCTCTCCCCAGCCCTCCATCAGACTCACTGTGCAGAGTAAGGATTTCCCTCACCCGAGCCTCAATTTACCTACTTATAGTGGACAGATTGTAATGTTTTCCTTCTCTTCTGTATTGAGATGTGAGAGCAAACTTGTTTGCAAGTAATTTTAATAATCAGCCATGAAATGCAGTAGATGTAAGCACAGTATTATCACGCTATGATTTCTTTTTCAATGAACACCAAGACACTGAAAGTTTAAGAATACATTGGAGCTATCATTTATACTCAGAATCAGACATACATTGTACAGATGCTATGAATACTCTCTTTATGTAGATACCTCATGTCAGATAATTGTCACTGGATGTAAAGTAGCCATCTTTTCCCCTTCTACCAAAGGCAGGATGGAGAAGAGTGTTTTTCGTGCATGCTAGCACTCAGCAAAAGGGGCAGAAGACAAAAGTTTGAATTTTATACATTTTGTCTTGAGCACTGTATGGTCACAGGCAAATCCTTGCTAGAGCAGGAAATGGAAACAACAGCTGATGTTCCCAACAAGCACTACAGTAAGGCCCAGCCTACTACTCACAATGCCCAGGGGAACTGGGAACCAAGGCTCCTTTGAAGATCCCAGGTCCCTAATCTCAGGTCCAGTGTCATCCTTGCTGGACCATTGACAAAAACAGCAACAAAGAACTTCCAAAATTAAAATGACAGCATGCTGAGCACGGAAGTGAGCTTTACAGTGTAACAAATCTTTAGAAGAACAAGGAATAAATCCGCCTTTCTTTCTTTTTCTGTTCACCAACCATGGTATCTTCAATGACCTACTTGTTTTTAAAAGTAATCCAACATTTACCATCACAATCTTCTTTGCTCAAGTCACATAAACCCCCTGCTGTCTCCTCCTCCTCTATTTACCTGGCCTTACAGTCACAGCAGGGAACTGAAAATCTGCTCCCTGCCTCCTAGCTACAAGCAAAGGCTTCGCTTGGGCATCCAACAGATGATAACTAATGCTACTGCTTAAACAATCCCTAGAGTGCCTCCTCTGACACATATAAACATCTAGATCCTGCCACCAGTCCAAGACACATCACCCAGACGTTTAGCAAACTGCCCTGATAGAAACAGCCATGCCTCTCACTCACAGCATCTCTTCACACAGGCAAATCTCATGTTTCATTCAGACAGGATTTTTCTCAGTGCTCTTACTTACTATTTAATATTTATACTATGGTCAGTGTCCAAAAAGCATGACACTTTTGGTTATGGTTAAGTGCTGAACAAACACATACTAAATCAGTCTTGGATGCTTACAGGTGTGAAAGGTCAGTTAGAAAAAGGAAAAAAGTCAATAAAATCTGAAGCCCAGTGAATAACTGAATCACAAGGACCAGACACAAATATAAATCCCCAAATATGGAACAGAAATCCTCCAAAACATATCAAAATAAAGATGAGATGCTCCACTTATGTCAGTTGGCACTGATCAGCCCGAGAGCAACAGAAGGGAGAGGAGAATCCATAACCATTAGCATCACCTTCCTGCTACATTTCTTCCTTAGCCTGTTCATCTTCCTTTCTCCCTTCATTCCCTCTGCTTTGGATGCGACCTCTTAAACTATGAGAGGGCCTGGCTTATCCCTAAGACACAAGAGTGTGGGTTGTTTTTTTTTTTCCCCCAAGTTCATTGTATGCAGCATCGTCAAAGTTAGCTGCAAAGGATACAAGTGTTGGAAAGCTACAGAACCCTGAAGTCCTCCGGTTACCAAAACCTGGAGTCTCCCAAGAGGCAGTTTCCCCCAAAAGCAGAGCCGTCTCTTTCTGTAAAGCAACAGCAAACCACAGCTTTAATCATAGCGCAGGTCCTCAGTCTTTGAGCAAAGCTCTCCCGTATAAGCACATCACCTGGACTTCAATGAGGAAGACAAGGCTGATCTAATATCAGACTCTACTCTCTCTGCCTCCCTTTACAATAGTATTTTAACTCTAAATAATTAAAAGGAAAGAAGTACGTATAAAACCAGCAGTATCATTGAAGGCCAACAGGTCAGCACGGCTGGGTGTTTGAAATAAGGGGCCCATTCAAGTTATTCACATCGGATGTCAAAGGTGATCTGTTGTAATGAGAAACGATAAATATGCTCACTTAACATGCAAGCTCGCAGCTGCAATCTACCAGGTTGAAGCCACACTAGAACATAAAACCCACAACTGTGCCCTTGACAAGTCACCTCCACCGTGTTCCCCCCACCCTCCAAGCCCTCCTGCATTTCTACGTACAGAACAAAGGAGATGTGACACATCTTATTGCTTCCTCCATACAATAACCCAGAGTATCTAACAACAGCTTCCTCCTTTAAACCTTGTAGTACAACTGGGTATTTCAGCGCTGGCAGTTGCAGGCTCCTCCACAGTCCAGTATTTGGAAGCAATTGATCAGCCGCATGAAAACCAGGATTCGATAGTGTCCGACACCAAGTGTTTGCTTGACAAATCTACCAGGAAGAGAAACGCAAACTCCACAGCCTGCAGCATTTCAAGTTGAGGGGGCACTTACAGCCTCTAAATAATATTTAAAATCTGAAACTATGATGGAATACGTATACATATTTTCTGTTGTTTTGTATCTTGATCAGCGATAGAGCTGCATTTTTGGTTATCAGCTCTGCTCACAGGAGACTGAATCCCAGGCTATATCAATCCCCCTGTGAATGTAAAGGAAAAGAACCATCTGGAGAGAATAATAAAACAATTAACTTTCCATTAAAGAATAATCTATGTGTGTTTTTAAGGAGGCAAACATTAATGATCTCCACCTAATTATTCATCCTGCACTCTGGCAGGGTTGGTTTGGATTTTGTCTTGCTGTGTTTTTAAATGGAGTCTGAAGGTAACGATTTAGCCTGGAATGGGCATGGGGACCACACAGGCTCCTTCAGTCAGGGGCAGGAGAACCCGGCTGAGGGAGGTTTCCAGAAACATCGACTAAGGTCTCATCGTTCCCACGGGTTCATATGGCTGTGTAATGGCAACACCATCAATTGTAAGAGTTTCACTGAGTATTCATGAGGATCTCACAAACACAGTTGTTGACTGGCTTGGTACATCAGCTACGTTTTTGGACACGAAGTGCAGAGCAGCGCACTCAGGTGATGCATGCACCTGAACATCAGTCTGTCGAATGCTGGGCTCATTTAACTTGTCACTGACAGCAATATAAATCAGAAATGACTCCATAAAACTCTATGGCAATCCCCCCTGATTTTGCTAACTCACCAACTAGCTGCAAGTGTATTACCTTTACAAAGTAATTCTGTAAAGTGCAAAGGTTCAAAGCAAGGGCTTTAAGGACTATTACTATGCCTGCTACCCTTCTAAACACATACCCCTCTAAGGACCCGCTAGCTGTACACATGATGGAGAACAGTCCAGGCTGCACCACACGTTCATTATGCAGACTTGCTCAGCTTAACCACCTGCCTCAGTTTCCCAGTGGATAATACCAATGAGCTAGTAAGTGTACATGCCTGCACTTCATTCCAGTTTACATAGTGCTTTCCAGCCAACGCTCTCAAACATTTGGAAAGGACCAAATATAGTTTAAGCTAAAATTAACTGGAACATAAATACCAGAATTCAACCACTCTGATCACTCCTTTAGAAAACCCACCTGAGCCTCTGGACTTTCCAGCATGAGAACTCACACACTAAAGAGCCAGTAAATAGTGAGATAGTGCCCAGGCAATCCTTTGCTACTATTTATTGACCGACTGATTGAGATCAGGCTCTGTGATACAGTGCAGGCAAGTTTATTCCTCCCCTCCCCCCACAAGCTACTAAGTTTTATGATCTGAGAAAGTCATTTAAAAAAACCCATAAACTTGGCACACAAACTAACAAACTAGTCACACCTGAGTCCTGCTGGAAAAATCCCTGCCTCAGCTTTCAAATGTTGCAGAACATTTTAATTCACAGCTTCTGCATAAATGGAGCAAGTTTTGAGCCTAAGAGTCTAAGGCATTTTAGCCTCTCAGACTTCTAGCCCGCTCTTCCCCTAAAACTGTAAGAGCCCATCTTTCTCTGCTAAATATACACACACACACACACACGATGCACACCCTGATCTCTCAAAGCAAGGCTCCTGCATCTGCCAACAGGCTGTACGCTGCATCGGCACAATGGCTCTGGTGCAGGATCTGCACCACCCACTGGAAAGGATTTAGCGAGGGGTGCTAACGTCACACACTGAGCAGCCACACAGAGCTATAAATTATTCATACACATTACTCTAATTATGCAAATGTACTAAAGCTGGAGCATATGTTTCCCTGACATCTCTCAGTACAGATACAATATGGTTCTAGTAGAGAGAAAGAGTGAGAAGTAAAGGATGGGTGTAAGGGGGCTAACGATGGCAGACACTGGCCCACACAAAGGGTGACAGAGGATCTCCCTTCTCCAACCAAGCTGCTGCAAGGCTAAGGACATTTAAATGCTCCTCCTTGATAATACATTGTTGGCTTTGCACTCCGTGCTGAACAGAGTGCTGAGGCTGCTGAACGGCCCAGGCAGATTAAAATAAACCCAAGCAGTTTGGAACAGGAATGTGTTTATCTGGCATCGCACACTTCCTCTTATCAAACATGAGGAGCAGGGGAGGGCACAGCCATGGTGTGCGGAAGCAGGCTGTGTGCACATTGGTAGGAGAGGGGGAGGGAAAAGGGGGAGAAGAGCAGCAAGGATCAGACAGATAACGCAGGAGCTTGGGAACCAAGAGCATGGAGCTCTGGGAACCAAGAGCATGGAACCATCATCTCACTGGGATACAGAGTCCATACTCTTGGTCAGCCCCCAGACAGGCACCAGCCGTTGGAAAATTCAATTAGGTCCTTCCTCCCTCGCAGTATGTGGAAGAAGGCAGGCATTCAGCGCTGCTGTAGCATAAGCAGCTGACTGTGTGTGTTGCCCAAGCTTTGGGCTCAAACTCCTTCTCTCAACTCTGTCGAGTACAGTGCAGTCACTGGGCATCGCTTGTCTCCCACTCTAGAGGCTGGCGCTGACTCCTCAGAAGGAAAAGGCCAGATGCACTCTGTTATGGTGTTTTGAAGTCCAAACTGGGGATTATGGTACTGGATTGAATATCAGAAGATTATTCCCAACTCTGCCATGTCTAAGGACCACATCACTGTCCTTCTGTAAACACCCAGTCCATTTGACAGAGCCCTTTGGAAGCAGACATGCTCCTCAGACACTGCGTGCAGACCACTGTGCAGGGGCGCTCTGATTCTCTAGCATCATTCATTTAAAATCCCATCAACACTTTCCAAATTCTCCATCCCTACTGAATGACCAGGCGAGTGTTTCTACACCCAGAGAAAACAAAAGAGCAAATTAAACATCACGTAATACCACAGCTGCTTGGAAGATTTAGGCTATGTTACTATTATGCCAGTAGTTACCCAAGATCAAAAAAGTTGAACAGAAAACCTTGGCAGCTCCTTTGATAAGAGCGTATCTTACCTCCTAGTGCTGGCATTAAAGAGACTCTCTAGCTCTGTACCAGCAGTCTTGTAAGGGATGCACTCACACAGCCACATGAAACACTCACTACTGCAGAGACCCCATCACAGGAGGAGTGCTAGTGACTGCAGTAATATACAAGGTGGATGCCACTTCAGCTTTTCAGATCCAAGCCAAAACTCTGCTAGTATACTATTTTTTTAAATTCAAGTTCTTGTTTGTGAACAGCTCAACCACAGTTCCTCACCCGTGGCTGCCTCAACTCAAGGATGGCCATGCTTTGAAAACAAAAGGTAACATATCAGAGAGGCAGCACTGAGCAGAAGGGATAGGCACGTTGCAGGTGATGCTGCAAGGCGGACAAAGGTAGGGACGCCTGCACAGATCCTGGTCACTCTGCCCCAAGCCCTGGCCAGCAGGATTTGTCCTTCCCTTTCACAAAAGGCCAGATGAATGAACAGCAGCACTTCTGCCAGGCAGAGATGCCAAACTGGCAAAACAAAGCTGAGGAAACAGCACAAGATAACAAGCAAGAATAAAAGACAGAAATGAAAAAACCACGGAAGTAAAATAAGATGTTGATTACAAGGACCAAGTCCAGCCACTTCTGCTCTGTCACATTCAGCAAAGCCCTTGTGGGTAGCAGGCTGCATCCTGAAGGGCACCCTCTCCCTGGGCTCATCCTCCTTTCCACGCAGTCACACGTGCTGAGGACCAAGCACGGCTCATGCAGCAGCTCACTGCCTGCCCAGCTCTGCCAGCAAGCTGCTCACCACACCCCACCCTGGGCTCAGGTTTGGGGCCATCTGGACACCTTTATGGACTGGGTGTTTCCTCACCACCAAGGCCAGCAGTACCCATATCTTCCAGTAACATGCCAGTGAGGCAGATCCAGACATGATCTCTTGACTTCCCCCAACAGCCCAGGGGAAAGAGCAGGAGGGTGCAAAAATAGCTTGCCAGACTTGAAGCTCTGTTCATCCAAATGACCGAGAGGAGAGCAGGCGCAGCACGGGTCCAGCTCTGCCACTCACCCTGCCCCTGCGAAAACCTGTCTGCCGAACAGGGAGAGGCTGTATCACCACTGTGCAATGCCCCCGGGTGAGTGCTCATCCCTGCTACTGAAGCAGTCCTCAGGAAGGACAGCCAGAGAGAAGAGCAGAAAGGAAGACAGCACAGAAAAGGGGGCTCAGCATTTACACTGCTTAGTTTTTCCCTATCTCATTCTGAAGGCTTTGGTAATTGTTAGCAAAGAAACAAGCCCATTAACAGGCAGCCACAGATAAAAGGTACTAGCAGAGGAGGAGGTGGTCTGACCACGTAGCTGCTCACCTCAGGAGACATAGGATCAAACACAATCTAGGTAACAAGCTAGAGGAGACTTGCAACCTCCACCCAGCTGTCCAGCAAGAAAGGTTTCACTCAACTCCATCCAGGGGAGCTGCTCAGTGAGCCACAAAACCCAGCAGCACAGGCAGCTCTACTGCCGCTGGTCCCACCGCAAGTGTCGGCACGGCAGGACACTGGTAGGTTGGGACAGGGCTGCACCAGTATGGGAAATCTCTCTCAAACACAGAGTCTACCCTGTAGCAGGTTTTGCAACATGAAGAAACCATCTAGGCTGGAAACACAACAAATTTGTCTACTTTTGACTAAAGTCAACAACTTTTACTTGTGCCAAAACACTGGGAGAAACAGAAATTTAGTGCAGTGTAGCAGGAAATGTCAAAACAAAACATTTTCTTGTCCTGCAAAATGATGAAGAGTCCACTGTAGCCACGAAGAAAGTCACTAACAGAAAAAGAAGTCAGGGAGTTGGATTTTTAGTATAATATTCCTCATTCTACAATAAAATTATTTAAAGAATTTCAACTTATTCGGCTAGCATTTTAGGGTTCCACACACCATTGTGCCAGTCAGATTTAAATTAGCAATGATTTGTGCTCTCAATTATTTCTGGTGAGCCACAAGGGAGGCAAGGACAGAGAGGCAAAGCAACATGCCCTAATCTCTGAGTGCTGGGATTTGTTTTGAGGCACACCAGGAGCAACGGGCCAACCAACACGATGCTGCACCACAAGCACCCAGAGGGCTGAACACCAACTCCACTGGGCAGAGAATCAACTCAGCAAGGCCACGGTCCTCCCTATAGCCCCAAGCCCACAGCATTCAGATACACGTGTAGCCCCACCACAGCCAGTCTGACCAACGGGGACATTTGCACTTCAGTGTTTTCAAGGTCTGGACTTCAGGAGAGAAATGAGGTGGTGTCTCACAGCTGAAAGGCGAGCCGTCGGCGTGACACCCCTTTGCATCTCGGAGCTTCTCACCCTCCTCTGTAATTGCTACAGAAAAATGCTCCACTTGAGCAAAGCAGCATCTGAATGGCATAAACTTGAATAATCTCCCCGGGGGAAGCATATGAGATGACTGCCTGTTCACCCTGCAGGAGACGAGGGAAGCAGGGGCATTTGACATTTAGTACCCCAACTCTAGGAAATGACTGAAGAGTTAAAATAAAAATCATTCTTGGGTGGGCAGCACTCCAGCAAGATAAAATATTCAGCACTGTTATGTTCCTGGACACCATATTTCTGACAACAAATTTCATGCCTCATATGCCACAACAGTTATACGATTTCAGTCAATAACCAAAGAACAGGTCCACATTCTTTCACAGCAATGCAAGAAAAAAAAATATTCCTAAGTAAACCTGACAAACCTCAGAGGAGGGTATTTTTATTATTATTTACTGGTCTGTCACTTTGATAGTCAGGCCTGAACTGGAAAGGGAAGATACATTTCTGGCATGGCACCACCCCCCATGCTTACAGGCTTCATAGACAGATGAGAGCTGGCAGTGGGACCCACCGCCTGCACGGCAGACCCCACTAAGTTCAGAAGGACCAGTTTTGCCTTTGGTGACACTGGAACACTTTTCCCCCTACTTCTAATATCACTCCCTATGCACTATGTACCACAAGTCTCCCTCTGCAGACACTTTGAATGCCCCAGGCTAACATAGCAACCCCAAAGAACATCAGCAAGTTTTGGCAAAAAACAGGCTCTACTCGCCCCATTTTTCCTTATCCTTCCTGCCCCACATGGACCTATTCTTGCTTAATAATAAACCTTCCTGAGAAATCCCAGCGGGTGGGATTCGCTTCCAGCTAGACAGATGTTTCAGCTCCCACTGCTCCTCAGGCAGTGGCTTTCCCTTCTCCCCTGAGCCTGCTCACCCTGCGTCAGGGCGCACCGCAGCTCTGCGGGTTGGTACTGGACTCCAACACCTGCATCCTGGTTGCAAGCCAGCATGACGATGGAGCAAGGTGAGCTACAAAGTCCAGGTCATGCCGAGGTAGTGCCCTTTACAAGAAGGGAAGCATGGACCAAGTCCCAACCTTAAGAATTAGTTGCCACCCTCTAAATTTCTAGTGTGGTTGCAGCAGAATATGGATTTTTTTATTATTATTTTTTTTTTATCCATGTCTCAGAGTGGGTTACAGTATCACTTTATGACATTAAACAGCTCCCATACTGCAACCCAGCTGAACCTGTGTGCAACTGGTAGGCAAGAGGACTCCGTGCGAGTACAACTCTGAGTTCTTCAGGATGAAGCACTCTGTGCTATGTCACATCAGTGAAGCCATGCACTAGCAAGTGATGTGGTCTTTAAGTGTCATTCACTTCATACTGCATTTATGAATCAAACCTGAACTCCACATCCCAAGTTTCCCCCTGGAGATCCACAGACAGCCTCTACTAGTCCTTTTCGGTGTTTTAATGGATGCATGTTGGAATTTTCAGTAGCTCATTTCTTGGCTTCAGGTGGTTTATGCATTCACCAGATACAATAATTGTGCACAGCTCCCTCCCTTCACAAGAAGGTTCCAAAACAGATTTCAAAAAACCCCTTAAACCCTTCTGTAGTCAGTTTATCTGGTATTAATCCATTAAAGTGATGCACTAAGTTCTATCAGAAGAATTAAACAGAAAAAGTGGGAAGCTCTCTTACCTGTAATTGACTGACTGGCCAATAGGAGTCAAGTGCTGGCAAATTGGAGGTGTAATTTCTATTTAATTATGGCATTTAAAAAATTACATGATATACCTATTTAACATGCAAAGGAGCAAAATCAAAGCTAATAAGAATAAATTGTAAGAGAGGACACGTACAAAATGTAGTAGCAGTCTTTTTTTTTTTTTAATGCACTCTGCTAAAGAGTATGCTGGCTGTTGCGCCTATGTATTGCCTGGAAAAACTGCATCCCCAGCTCTGATTCTAAGACCCTGCCAACATGCAAAACTGCATTGCACAAATGCACAGATACAATGAAAAATATTTGTTAAAACCAAAGCGGTGTATACACTTTTCATGCTGCACATGAAGTTTATATCAATCCAGTTGAAGTTCAGCTGAAATGAATGCAAGCAAAGCCCAGATACACCATTCCAGAGCGCAAATATGAACGTAAATAAATGGATGAACTATGAAGAGTTTTGCAAACCTTCAGTTAAACTAATTTTAAAATGCATTTAAAGGAAAATAGTGCAACTTCTGTGTTTAGACAATGGGTTACAACCAAAAGTATAAAACTTGAACAGTTCTGTTGAAACCACTATAGCTACTAGCGTAAGACAGACAGTAAGAGGCCTATAAATCATTGGCATCTGAGAAGAACATGCCGCTACCATGAGAAAACACAAGTACACCCCATGCTTTTTCTGGGGCAACATATTTATCATGCTAGAGAAGCCTCTTTTCTTTAGATTAACACCATAACCCTAATTTCAAATTATTTAATTTCAAAACAGCTAGTCAGCACAACAGTGCTGGGAAGGGGAAACAGGGTCTTATCGGGAAGAGAAAACAGGGAGGGTCTTAAAGACCCTTTGATCCACAAACCTAATAAACCATGAAAAAGCCGTTCTGTAACTGCCCTAACCCAATCCAGAGCGCTGCTGCCAGGAAAAGAGGAAGTCTGGCTTCTGCAGCCTGCCGTACCCGGGCCCTGGCGCTAAGTCGGGGAGAAGGAGGCAGATGCCAGCAGCAGTAGCAGGGTTTTGTTTTGTGCACTTGGAAACAGAAGCCAAACAAGAACTACAGTTTTACCTGCAATGTATATTTAAAAACACAGAGCTTTCAACAACTAGTCAAATTATCCTTTGAACATTTCCTGCTTTGTCAACAGAAGTTTAAAGTTAAAACACAAATTAAACTACCTTCAGTCCCTAGAGGAAAGGTTAGTTGGATTTAAGATGCATTTAGTGCGTCATATAGAAAAAAAACCACAGGTACATGCCCAGATAGCAGTGACATGCAGCCCCAGAGACAGACAGGTACAAAACACGCTCACTCCCACACATTCGATAAATGCATCAAATTGACCAGCAACCAGAAGCACAGCCAGCCACAACCCTGCACATGGAGTGAGCCGAGAGGGTGACTTATTGCAAGTATTCACACAGGTGATTTCTGCAGATGAGAACATCCATTGCCGCAAGGAAGGCATTACAGGTAAAAGACAGACAGCTTACCCCTCTGAGCTGCTGGACTCCACCAAATATCCTCATCACTCCATCAATCTCCTGCTCCAGCCTCCTGGCCCAGTACTGCATACTGCAAGAGATGGAGAGACAGAGAGAAAGAGAAAGGGAGAGAAAGAAAGAGAGAAAGAGTCAGAGCCCTGACACTTCGCAGATAAGCAAGGCGATTGAAGGGAGAGGGAGGAAATCAGTGCCCTCAGCTAAGTTAACTGCTCTCTTTCTGCAGCACTGGGTGCAGGCAGAATACCAAGAACATGCGGCTTTGAGAATTACAGCTGGGGCAGGTTATAAACTTCAAGACTTCAACATTTACGCACAAGATACCACAGAGAGAAAAGGGGGGAAAAGGTACAACCAAAATTGCAAGGCATGGATGGTTTTTTTTTTTTTCCCCCCTTCTTATATAAACAGTTGCAGTAGATAATTATTTAAGCCCAGAGTGATTAACAAGGTCGAAGTGCTGCGGCGCACAGAAAACAGCTTACTGCTTCAGCAGGGCTCTGTGGCACAGAGCAAACACAGAGCCACGGCAGGACCAGCGGTGCCTGTCCTACTCTGGCAATGGATTATTGCTGCAGCACAGCAGAAGAGACCTGAACAGAGCCAGGAGCCAAGCACAAGGCATCGAGTGCCCAGGGGCTCAGCTGCTTTGCACCTTCAGCTAAGCCCAACCCGAGCCAGGCACTGATTCTGTCCACCATGGGCAGAGCTGCCTCCTGGGGCAGCAGAAAGGGCCAGGAGCTGCCACGTGGCATCTCCTTCGTCCTGATCCCTGTACAGCAAGGGAGCTGGCTGCCAGTCCTTCC
The DNA here is from genome assembly GCA_013389945.1 of Fregata magnificens. Classification (NCBI taxonomy): domain Eukaryota; kingdom Metazoa; phylum Chordata; class Aves; order Suliformes; family Fregatidae; genus Fregata; species Fregata magnificens. The sequence continues at coordinate 170,510 of WAAD01035304.1, read as the reverse complement.
AGCACGCACAACACCCTCCAATATATTCAACCACACAGATTTCCGCTTAAAAGCAATAACACCAAGTTTAAAAAACAACAAAAAACCCCTCTTCTAAATCCACAGAACTTGATAACTCTGCTTCTTTTAATGAGATTTCCTGACTCCAGCCGCTGGCCACGCAAATGTCAAATCTCCCCTCTGACCTGGAAAAGCAATGCTCAATTGCCTCTGCACCACTTGGCATAGCTGTTGGTGCCTTTTCCACAGCAGCATTCATCTCTCAATGCTACACCGGAGAAAGGAGGGAAGGAGCACAAGGAGTAGCAGGTAAGGCCAGCAGCATGGCAAAACAATGGTAGGAGGGAGCAGACCAGCTCGGGCATTTTGCACTTTGGTTAGGTTCACCAAGTGATTTCATTCTTCATGCAAAGAGACATCCCCCAGGCAGCCCACACGCTCCCCCACCACCTGCAAGGCCATGGAAGAGGCTCTCCTGGAGATCAAGGGGCAAAAAAACCCAACTAAGAAGCAAGGCCACAGAGGACTATGAATTATACAGCATGGCCCAAAAGCTGGGCAGAAATATCAAAGCAGAGAGATGCCCGAAACAACTGGCAGAACAGAGCTGAAGCATCACTTGTGAGGGGTGGGGGGATGTCTGGGGATCCCTCTGTCTCCACTCGTAGTGGAGACAGAGGGAGGGACTGGCAGACAGACACATATTACTCACACAGGCAAAATTCACGCCAGTTAATAACATACACGGCTGTGGATGAAGATTTAATTGCGCACGCCAAATCATAGAATCATAGAATCATTAAGGTTGGAAAAGACCTCTAAGATCATCAAGTCCAACCATCAACTAACACCACCATGACTCCTAAACTAGGCCCTGGAGTGCCACGTCTACATCTTTTTTGAACGCCTCCAGGGTTGACGACTCCATCACCTCTCTGGGGAGCCTGTTCCAATGCCTAACCACTCTTTCGGTAAAGGAATTCTTCCTGATGTCCAATCTAAGCCTCCCCTGACACAACTTGAGGCCATTCCCTCTCGTCCTATCGCTAGTTTCTTGGGAGAAGAGTCCAACACCCGCTTCACTACAACCTCCTTTCAGGTAGTTGTAGAGAGCTATAAGGTCTCCCCTCAGCCTCCTCTTCTCCAAGCTAAACAACCCCAGTTCTCTCAGCTGCTCCTCATAAGACTTGTTTTCTAGACCCTTCACCAGCCTCGTTGCCCTTCTCTGGACACGCTCCAGCACCTCAGTGTCCTTCTTGTACTGAGGGGCCCAAAACTGAACACAGTACTCGAGGTGCGGCCTCACCAGTGCCGAGTACAGGGGCACGATCACTTCCCTACTCCTGCTGGTCACACTATTCCTGATACAAGCCAGGATGCCGTTGGCCTTCTTGGCCACCTGGGCACACTGCCGGCTCATGTTCAGCCGGCTGTCGACCAGCACCCCCAGGTCCTTTTCTGCCGGGCAGCTCTCCAGCCACTCTTCCCCAAGCCTGTAGCGTTGCACGGGGTTGTTGTGACCAAAGTGCAGGACCCGGCACTTGGCCTTGTTAAACCTCATACAGTTGGCCTCGGCCCATCGATCCAGCCTATCCAGATCCCTCTGCAGGGCCTTCCTTCCCTCGAGCAGATCGACACTCCCGCCCAGCTTGGTGTCATCTGCAAACTTGCTGAGGGTGCACTCAATCCCCTCATCCAGATCATTGATGAAAACATTGAACAAAACCGGCCCCAGAACCGAGCCCTGGGGAACACCGCTCGTGACCGGCCGCCAACTGGATTTCACTCCATTCACCACCACTCTCTGGGCTCCGCCATCCAGCCAGTTTTTTACTCAGCAAAGTGTATGCCCATCCAAGCCGTGAGCTGCCAGCTTCTCCAGGAGAATGCCGTGGGAGACCGTGTCAAAGGCCTTATTAAAGTCCAGGTAGACAATACCCACAGCCTTGCCCTCATCCACTAGGCAGGTCACCCGGTCATAGAAGGAGATCAGGTTGGTCAGGCAGGACCTGCCTTTCATGAAGCCATGCTGACTGGGCCTGATCCCCAGCTTGTCCTGCACCTGCCCGGTGAGCTCACTCAAGATGAGCCGCTCCATGATCTTCCCAGGCACCGAGGTCAGGCTGACTGGCCTGTAGTTCCCCGGCTCCTCCTTCCGGCCCTTCTTGTAGATGGGCGTCACATTGGCTAACTTCCAGTCATCCGGGACCTCCCCCGTTGATCTTCCCAGTTTTCCAGTGTAACTTATGCTATTTCCCGTATTCCTGCAGAGGCAACGCTGTCTCTTCTCCCCTGGGAGCCTGGCTGGGGAGGAGGGGAAATCCAGGGAAGGAGATGGGTGAAGACATCTGCAAACCCACCTTTCTGCCAAAGGAGGGAAAGCAAAGCCTTCAGTGGGACTGCCAGTGTAAAGATAACTGGTCACAAACAGAGCTGAGGGGGGGTTGGGTTGGGGTTTTGTGGTTTGTTTGTTTGGGTTTTTTTGTTTTAGTTTTTGTTTTGTTTTGGGTTTCTTCTTTCTTTCTTTTCCTTTTTCAGTCAAACATTTTAGTTGCTATCAAAGGTATATTCAGGTTGTCCAAAGTTACCCATAAATCTTCTGAAATACTTTCACCAAAAATTATTTATTTTTACACAAGTCATTCATTTAAAAAAATGCCCTGAAACACCAAAACTGAATTTTTTCCCCCTCCTCCAGTTTGTCCCGTGAACTGGAGGGTGGGGAAAAAAAAAAAAAAAAAATCAATTATATGCTCATACTCAGCCACAGGTCCGAGAAACCCGCTGAGAACTTATGGAGCTGACATCTTTCCTTAACTTCCAGCTCTGTGCAAGATCCTTGATTTCAGTGACACGTGCCTGGGTCAGCTCTCTCCAGGAACACCTACACCACCACAGCAAGGGAAAATTACTGCCCATCTTGAGCTGTATCCATCAACATTAACAACTGCTCATATCCGCATAAATGTCACATATGGCCAAGCCTTCAGAGAGGATTAGTTATAGAGGAAGACAGAGGCATCAGTATTACTCTGTTGGTATATGCAGAAGAGACACTGAGCGCTCAGTTGGGCTGGGATTTAAAATTAATTTAAATTTAGTCAGCAGATTTGTTTAAAAAAATTTTTTTAACTTATTCCACCCCCTGCCTCCGCCCCAAGAAGTACTACTATTTTAGGGAAAAACCATTGGATTTTTCATTCATGAGAAAGACTGCAATTCCCTTTAATTGTGCAGCCTTATGATACCTGGCTCTCAACCTTACAGACCAGAAGTTTCCCAAAAAGTCCAGCTAAGCCTCGTAGTACAAGCTTTAGATACCACTATTTAAAAAAAAAAAAAGGTGTATTACACTATCAGAGAAAGCAGGAGGGGACTTCTGCATAGCTGACACCAGGTTTCTAGATTAAAAAACGTAATAGCAGAAGCAGCTTCTTTTTTTGGTGTAGTATGGCTATATGAGAGCTTTTGCCAGCGGTAGTAAAAATTCTTTTTTCCAACTAGCACATCCCTTACTCACACCACAGCACTGGCAAAAGCCCTTGTGTGTACCTGACCCATTACTGTGTCCCTCTAGCCCTGGTAATGTCCATGACCAGAAGTCTTCAGAGTGGGCCACATCCCAGAATTTGGAGGTTTCCTCTCACTTGCCGTATGCTGGGTTGAAAGCTACCATTTAAAAAAAAAAAAAAAAAAACAAACACTCCAAAAAAACCAACCCCCCCACACCACAACACATAAACCCCATTATTATTCTGTCTCAGTTGACCTTCTGCCTCTTGTTTCTCTCCCACGGCCATTGCACTTAAAATTTTATGTAAGACGACTATAGCAAGGATGAAGAGGGTAAAGAAACTGATAGCCCATTACGAACATGGAGATTTCTCTTTGAAGCATGTCTCATATGGAAGCTGAAAGCAATAAGACATGACAGTCGTTGCATTCCTGGGCCATTACTGCACGCCTCAGGTGGCGTTACAGGGCTTGAGGAGCGATAACTCCTCAAAACACACAGCCTGGAGTGCCCTACTGCTCTTGTGAAATGGCATTTACAAATAAAGCATAAAGAAAACAGCTGATGCACCGACTGGGAAGCCACTAGCATGGATGTAGTGCTGCTCACAGAAGCCACCAGGCCCCCTTTATAAGCCATTTGTGCAGTCTTCCCCCTAAACCGAGTACCACCTTAGTGTCCTCTGTAGTAAATTCACATGGGTGAGGAGAAAACCTTTGAGCTCAAGTATTTGTGATTGCCCTCAGTAGCTCGGTGCCTACAGGAACCACATGCAAGGAGCCTGGAAGCCCCGCCATCCCCCGTCCCCTCTTTAGCAGTGACATGCACAGCACATCCCAGTGATCCCCATCATCTCGGCCGTCTCTGCCTTTGCTGGGGAGTCTCCATAGGACTCTTCCAACCTAACAACTCTGCAACTATCACATGCACAAGCATGATCACACACATTCAGGATATACATTAAAAATCTCTTCCATTGAAAAAAAACAGTTTTGTTTCCTTCCCCTGTATATTTTACAGCCTCCTGTGCAACATTTAACAAGGGACATAAATGATTTTTGAAAACGCAACACCATTTATCACTGCCTCTCCAAAGAAAACTACAAAAATGCTAATTGATTTCATACTTTGCATATTTGATTTTTCTTAAAGATGAGATAAAGTAGGCTTAAAAAAAGCAGCAGAGCTTCAAAAATATTTACTGTGACAAGCACCACATCAGGAGGCAAATCACTGCTGTTGCAGTCAGGGCCAGGAAGCAAAGCATCCCGCCTGTCCCACTGCTGCTCAGTGGGCACCTGTGCCTTGCCACTGGTCACAGCAACCCTTACCTAGGGTTAGGGCATGTTTCATGCTTTAGGTGACCCAAGCAGTTGCGGAGACTTCTGTGCATGTCCACATGGGTTTGTGAGGCTACACCACTGCTCCAGCTGTGTGGCTTTGGAAGAAAATGAGAATTGCCTGAAAAGATAGGAGACAGGCTGTCCTTGGCCCACATCCTCCCACACTTGTGCACACAACAGATGGCAGCCTAGAGTCCTGGTCTTCTGTACAGAAGCTGAAGACATTTGCAGACAAGCCACCAGTGCAAGCCATGCACTGACAGCCTGCGGGCCAGCACCACAAGGATGTACCACTGCAGCTCAGCCCAGGGTCACTCTGCCCCTTGGTGGCTCAGGGTACATGGGACAGACCCTTCACGGGCTGCGGTCGCACCTCTTCACGTCTAACCTAGGGGTGGGTAAGGCAGTTACACAAACTACTAAAGAATATAAGCCTCGTTGCAAATGGCCTCTCACAAAAGCAAAGGGAAAGGAGAAGTAAAAGGAAAGAAAATTAGTTTTCTGCTTGAGGACACTTTTTTTTTTTAAAGCAGCCTTAGGAGAGTGCTTGTTTGGCTGGGAGCAAGAGAGGATGTTAAAAAAAAAATAGGAGACTTGGTCCTTTTCTCTTGCTGCCATCCTGGCCCGAAAAATAAGAGAAAGATTCACACAAACATGAAAGGACAAGAGGAAAAACTACTTGCTAAGTAGACATACTGCCCCAAAGCTTACTGGGTTCTACACAGAGAGCCTTCTGTACAAGTGTCTACACTTCACACAGCGTGTTCAGCCAAGAATGCTTCACTCTGATTCATACGCTTTGGTTCAGTGCCCAAATATTGCTATTTAATAAGGTTATTAATTACTGTGTTGTCTAATTTTTTGCTGTGCAGGAACTTCTTATAATTGGCTTATTCCTTCAAGATGCTTAATCCTTTAACTATAATAGCGCGTGTGTCAGTGTGCATGCGTGCATGTGTGTATGTGCATGCTATTGCCCCCTCTGAGTTTTGTTAATTTCTTACCTACCTAGGCTGTAAAACCCCACATGAGCCAATGTTTACATGTCAAGGAAAAACAAAGTTGCCTTTTTTCCCTTTTTGAAGATACAACTTCCACAGAGCACCTATTTCCTTCAAAATAACCAAATAACTTACTGACTGTGCTTCTAGACATTAGCAAGCCTCCCACACTGTCATTTTATGACTCCTTTTTAATTTAGGGTATGTGCACAGGTGTTTATATAAAGGAGGGGTGGGAAAAAATTGCCTGCTGGACTAGTCTTTTCTTAATATTTGTCAAGATATTATTCACCTCTACCATCTGGTCTCCCCTATAATAAGCACGCACCTTTGACATTATTATAGGAGGGAAGGAAGGGACAAATGAATATTAAAACTATATCCCAAGGAAGATCTTTAAGAAACATGAAGGGGAAAGATAGTGGGATAGTGTGTTCTACGTTCAGCTCTATCATCAGATTACTTTGTTCTCCTTGATACAAACACTAACTTTCTGTGCCTGTTTCTTTGTCCTACCCTTTGTCTGCCTCGTCCTTGCANAAAAAAAAAAAAAAAAAAAAAAAAGCAAGTGCCGAACCCCCTACCAGATCCATCCTGATCCCAGTTTCATGCCCCAACAAGTATTACAATACAATAAAAAAAGATAACTGGGGAGTTTTCTCAACCTGCAGGATAGATAGAGCTCGGCAAGAAGCGAGGGGAAAATAGTCTGACAATTATACAGAAAAATTGTGTTTCGTTAACAGTTCTTGAGCAGAAATATTCTTGTAAGTACCTGTGGGAAAACCAACAGTAACCACCAACTTGCCACCAGTGACATTTAGGGTAATAGGAAAATTGTAAATATTATTTATCCATCAGAAAACAGAAGCATTAACCATTTAAGATCTAAGTCCATCTAGAAACAGAACAGGTAGTAGGTGGTCAGTCAGTCATAGACATGTGGGATGGCAGGGGCTTCAGGAATTCCTCTTCCACCATTAGTTGCACTGGGACACATAAACACCTGAACCCTTTCCATGACATAGTCTAATCTGTTCTTTAAATCCTCCGCTGAAGGTGAACCCAAGATCCCCATAGTACCTCCTTCCAGTTCAATTTCTCACCATGTGGTGAAAAAGCTCCCTTCTTATCCACCCTACATCTCACTTCCCTCTTCCCACTTATCCCACCTACAGGAGACACTGAAAAATTCTTATGACAGGCTCCTAAGAGCCGGAAGATCATTATTCTGTTGCATCCTTTGCCCTTCAATTCTTTATTTTTCTACTGCAAACTCAGTTTTTTCCAGCTTTCCCTCTTTTGCACTGTTTTCTAAACATTTCATCCTTTTTGTTGCCCTGCTCTGGATTCTCTACAGTTTACCTACATCTCCAAAGGCTCATACCAAGAAGTGAGATCAGGTACTCCAACAGAAGTCAAACCCAGTGCTGTATCAGGAGGAAAACATCGCCTCCCCAGTCTTGTCCAAAAGACTACTGTACACTGCAGAATAAATGTGCCCTTCTGCTAAGACAGCACTTCATTGACTCAAAGTTTGTGATCCACGATAATTCTCAACATCTTTTCTGCCACACTGCTACCTAGACAGATGTTCTTTATGCTGTATGTGTACATTTGATTTCTCCCTCTTAAGTGCAGCACTTTGCATTTGTTTCCACTGAATTTCATTTTGCTGATATCTGGCTTGCCGTTCAATTTTTTGAGATCATTTTGAATTCTGGTAATGCCTTCCAAAGTACAGCCAAACCTAGCTCAGTGTCGCCTGCAGATTTTATAAGCATATTTCCCATTCCATTGCCTAAGTTATTAATGAAACTATTGAATAAAGGTAGGTCCAGGGCAGATTCCTGCACGACCCCACTTGAAATGTCCTCCCAGTATGACAAAGAGCCACAATAACTATTCTTTGAGAGCTACGTGTCCAATCAAAATATCTTGAATTTCAAACTTTACAAAAAGCTGATTTGGAGTATTTGATATGCAAAGGAGCTGGAGGCCAAAGGATAATTCAGTGAATAATTTAAAGCCTAAGAGTAGATTTGAGGAAAATGGCAATCTGTTGGTAGATGATTTGCCAACAGAAAGAGGAAGGAGAAGTCACTGAATGTGTTAGCTGGTACATTTGCCCAGCAGCGCTGCTGAAGGCCCCCACACAGGCACCGCATTCTTCTGATCAAATGCGCGCACGTGCCTCTCACTGATACAGCAATGAAAAGAACAAATGGCAAAGCAACCACAGTAAATATCTTCTGCAGACCCTACAGCAGAGGAGAGCGCCTTCCCATGGCGCACTTCCAGCCATGAACCCCATCACCAAGTTCCTCCCATCCTTATCAGCCCAGAGTTCATCTTCAGGCCATCACCCAATGATGCAGCCATCCTGTGATGGATACTTGGACATTAAGAGCATTATTTGGCAGGACGTCCATATGAGGATGCCCAAATACATTGAAAATGTGCAAGAATTAATCCTCACAGTCTTAAGGGGTAAATCTGACCTCAGCACATTGCCACCAACTCATACTTCTGTAAGTGGAAGCAGAACTGGGCACCTCGAGATGGTACACTAGTTTGCTATTTTCAACTAGGAGACAGAACAAGTTCAGCAAGAAGTCCTCTGCCATGCAGGGTGTCTACTCAAGCCACTTACCAACTGTATAAGCAAAACTGAATTTCATTGCCTTACAACAGGAATAAATTAGTTATTGAATTTACATCTGGAGATCCAGATCAACTGTTCCTGCTGCTATGGGGATAGTCCTGCGAATCGGAACTTCAGTGGGTGGCTCACATACTTTGACCTCTCGTGTGATGGTGGCAGAAGCACCAGCATGCAACTCCAGGACTATAACACAAGCAAAATAAGCCAAAGGCAATGGCTACCATTACTGGAGCTGTACTGGTGATACCAGCCATGTGCTACCCAAAACAATTAAGTGTTTTGTTCGGAGCCAAAGCTAACCTAATGCCTTAGCCTCCCTGCTTTTTTGAAAGCTATGCTCTTATTTTACACGTTGAAACTAGATTTCTATGGCACACTTGCTGACGCGCATCAGGAGCGAGAGAAGCCCGTGGGTTCCATCGTGTTTGCACTCTCATCGCGCAGGATAACTGGGCTCCTGATCTCAAAGTCTGTCACAAATCTGGACTTGAGACACAATGAATTAATAAATAAGTGAATAGATGTCAGTTTTATGAAACACACTACCTGCATAAATTTCACCCAGTACAGTCACTTGTCATTTTCAGCACCCCTTGAGATCCCAATGGCTGATAAGTCTTGCATGCCACTTTGCAACCCATTATACAGATGAAGTTTTATGACAAAACCTTCCTCCTCACTGACTCCTTCTGTTTTACAGATGCAATTTGAGAGGAGGCTGAAGAGATCCCATCCCCCATGGCAAAGATAAGGTTACGAAGGGTAGGTCTCAGTAAGGATTTTGCAAGCTGCATGAATTATTAAGTCCTTTATGATATAATGACAGACATATCAGGTTATTTGTTTATTCTGTGTATAATTCATAACTCTCTTGGGAACTAGACATAAGTAGGATAGCTTGTTGCATCTTCTTGTTCATTCCAGTAAATCCTCATCACCAGATGGAAGGCTGAACCACCCCAAAAGACAAAACAGCCACACCTTGCAGGACCTGCACTTTTGGTTGGAGATGGGAGAGCTTTTTTCACAGCCTGGAGAAACAGTGAAGCTGTCACTTGAGTACATCAGGCTAGACGGCTAGAAGACGACAGTCCGGGTAGTGTTTCTGTATCGTGCCACCAGAACACTGTCATCTAATGCATATGCAAACAGCTTTGTGTTTAGATGCTATGAGTTGCCCCGTGCTCCTGTATCATTGCCGAGCAACAGCAGGACTACCCATGCTGATGCAGGCTCCTGCAAGACTTTAGGATAGTTCACAACCACCACCTCCTGGCTATGCAAAAAGCAAGATCCTGGACAAAGCAAAACAGTTCCCCTTGCTTGGGTCATTTGTGTAAAGAGTCTGGTCAAGATACGGGGCAAAGCATGATAAAGGAGTGCCATGTCCTGGAGTTTTGAATACATACATTGTAATCATCTCTCATTTCTCTAGTGTGCTGTTTAAAGGGTGAGGGAGAGACGTTATGCCATAGTGTGGCAACCAGGAAATAAAGGATTGACTAGAGCCCCCAGCAAGAAAGAGCTTCCCAACGTGCTCTTGTTCACGCAAGGTACTCCACCCAATAATGCTCCTACTGCCAGGAAGAGTTATGCTACTAGGGAGAGCTGCAGCAAAACACAAACATGGCCAAGCTGAAAATGGCACACCAGGTAACTTTTACTAGCCACAGGACACCAGAGGACTGCTTTCAGCATCCACCTTCCCATTGCAGATTTCAGCTCATCAGAAACAGACTAGGCACACAACGATTAATCTGATCACTAAAACACAAGCCATATTAGGGAGTCTGATAGAGGACTACTGACTAGTCAGACCTCTGCCAAATTTGTGTCTACAACTTCTCTCCTTACCAAGAAAAGATATCATTAACCTCTGGATATTATTAACCTCTGCCACAAAGACCTCCTGCTACAAGAGCTACTTACGGCCATCCATTGCCATTATTCTTCAGCCTCTAACCATGTTAATCCAAGTCTCCTGGGGTTTTTGGAGTAGCATCTCACAGCATCATATGCAACATTCCCCAGGGGCTTTCTGGGTGTCACTGTCACTAGATGTCTATCTAGTTAAATCCCCCCATCTTAAACAACCCCTCTCCCCACCACCCCCCTACCTGAGAGATTCCTGGCTCCTAAGAGAGCATTGTAATCATTGTTATTATAAAGCACTTAGCGATGCTCATTCATTGCATCTCTCACCAGCCAAACACCCAGAACCCTGTTATTTCATATGCAGTTGCCTTCGTTTGCAGAAGCTCTTCATTGTATTAGTCCCTTTCAGCAATGAACGAAAAAAGGGATGGGGGTGGAGAGCATTAAAAAAAAAATAAATAATAGCTTACTGCATTTTATGCCATTACCTCACTACTTTGTGATACACATCTAAAAGCTGTCTGCAAGACCTCTCCTGTTGTAATTTGGCATCCAGACATGCTCTAAGGCAGGGATAGTGGAAGCATGAAGCCCAGCTCGGTTTTGTCCCAGTGCTGCTGCATCGCTCAGAGCACTACAGCAAAAGGGATGAAACAGTCAGCTTACACAGGTCACCTCCTCTCTCCTTCTCCCCATCCAGCTGGGACAAACACTGCTCCCTCCACAGGGAAAAAGCATATACATACAACCTTTCCTTTGAAAAGGATACAAGCCTATTGAAATGGAGGTGACTGAACCACACTGGAAACACTCAGAAGGTACTACAGGATTTGCTATACATGCTCAGGGTGGTGGTCCATCAGGCTCAGTTTCCCCATCTCCAGCTGCAGCCAGCTTTTCACACCGGAAAGGAAGTGCCTCCTGTCCTGGAGGACCCCGTGGAAGGAGGATGCTGTGCTGGAGCACCTTTAGGAACGAGGATGCTGTGCCAAGCACCTTGGGAGTTCCCCCTGCTGCAAGAAAACACCACTCTGCAATAAGCTGTCTTCTCTTGCAAAAGGGAAGGGTCACTAGGAAACTCTACTGAAGCCTAAGCTCAGATGTGTCCCTTTCCTCGCCAGATGCCTCAAGCTAATAAGCCAGCAGGGCACCCACAACCTTGCTTCACAATTATCATAGTTGCTGTCCACATTCCCTCACCATTGCAGTATCACAATTAAAGCACAGATAGTGCAACAGCTCAAACATAGTTTTGAAGGGACTGATCAACATTAAACTGTCAAATCCTCCTAATATGTCTGACAAAAATATTTTCTGGTTTTTTCAGGAGGGGAGAACGGAGCTACAAAGGTGAAGCAGTAGTCTCAAGTCCAGATAGACTTTTGGGAGCAGACTCAGAACTGCAACGCAAACCTCCTGACGCTAGATTTGATGTTTGCCCTTGGAAGACAGCACTCAAACACCAAAGCAGGAAACTCACACACCTGTGAATACCCTGGAGTAGGTCTTCTCCCAGCCCTCACCCACAATATGCTCACATGTAACTGAAATCTAAGATTACAAGATAATTCCCTCTTCTGCTTTTCTAAATGAGTATCGACATTAAAACCAAAAACATCTGACATCTGAAAACCCTACGAATATAATGCCTCAGACTCTTTTCTGTAAGAGAGAAAAATCCCAGTCTCTAATGTGGTCCTCTCAATGGGACCCGTGACATCACCAGCCCCTTTCTATTTAGAATAATGACTTCTTCCACACACCAAGAGATTTGAAATTACCTGTGAAATATATTTCCCTAGGCACAGGCTCAAGAAGCATGTAAATTACCCAGCTTAATGGCCTCTAGAATTTCTCTCCGAGACACACACAGGGAGTGGGAAATGTTCAGATGATATCGCAGGTACCATCCAAGGGGATAAATGTCCGAGGGATGGTCAGGAGCTACTGCCCTACAGTTCCCCCAGTAACTGGTTCCACTGGTGGGCGCTTGCCACAAGGAGGCAATGAGCACAAGAGATCCAATTCCAAATGAGTGCATCATCAGCACAAAAATGCAATTTTAAGAGAGCATTTCTTGGGAAAGGTGCCTGACCATAATTTACACGGCACAAGCAGCCAACATAGAGCTTATGCAGCAGAGGGCACCCATTTAATTTGCAAAAGCCCAGTGCTGAGTGCACTAAGCATTCGGCAACAAGCCCTCTCACCCTCCGCCTAACTACAGAGAACAGCACTGCCCAAGCTTTGACGTCCAGGTATTTGCCAGAGAATAGTGTCCTTCAGAGAAGCTTTTCATCCACAAGAACAGTTCCCACTCTCCCAACACCAAAGGGACAGATATTGTCCCTGGAGTCCAAATCCTCCTGGCCACGTTTCTGTTCTTGCAGTTGAATCTGATGTCTTGTTAGTACGTAGCAGAAGAAACATTTATCCTGAAACGAAGAGCATGGATTCATTCGGAGGAACAGAGGAGGAGGAATTACGTGATCTGGCTTGCATTTCCTGCTCCACTGCCGACATATTGGAGTCTCTGAAGCTCTTAGTTTCATCAGCAAAATGAGCAATAGGGAAGAGCAAGTGCTATTACGAGGCGTGTGTAAAAAACCATTACAAGGAGTGGAAGATGGAGAACAGGACAAGATGCTCATACAGCAATGAGGAGGGGGGACAATCCCAAGGGTGCCATGAAAGAATTACCTGTCTCCCCAGGGAACAAGCCTGAGGCACACAAGCTTTGCTCCTGATGCTAGCCAAGACTGACAGGTTGGTCACCTTTTAACACACAGTGGATATAAAGTAGGCCAGAAGATCAATCGGGGATAAGAGAACACCTGGAAAATAGGCCTGGCAATGGAAAAATGGGCCAAATTCCTCAGTGCAAATCTCCTCAAAGCAAAAGTGTAAGACAAGGTCTTTGCTGAGACTCTTCCAAAGTGAGAATCTGCCCTCATCCTCAGCCACAAGCACCTTGCTAACCCACATACTGCCAGAAGCTGTGGTATCACAGCAAGATTAACACAGGAGCAATTTTAACAACAATTTCCAAGCTAATTTCCTCACTCACAAGCATGCCACCAAGGGCTGAAGTCTCTCTGGACTCCTCACAGCTATCCGTGCTCAAGATTAACTATACGTCACTGCCAGTAATACTCTGCTATTCAGTAACTATTAGAAGATAAATACCAAACCTGAACATCATAGCAGTAGAAAAAAAATGAGAAAGAACGACATTGTAATAAACATTGGAGCCAAGCCAAATGAGGAAGCAAGGTTCGTTTCATGTGGAAAGTTAGACAAAAAATAGTCTTTGGAATATTTTGGATTAGTCCTTGCTTTGGTTGTGGGATCTGTACTTTTGTGCAATGAACTTCACAAACTACAGAACATTTCAACAAACTGCAGTTCACCCAGTACTGCAAGTTGGCCGCTCTGGTGCAGGATGAAACAGCGCTCTCACCAATTCCACTCAGCCCCTGAAGCACCAGGCTTCGCACATGAATCCTTCATCCAACAAGGGGCATATGTTTTTAATTAGAGAAACTGCAGCTATACGCATTACTTGTGGCCCCAACATGGCCCTCAGGTAATGCAACAGCTGGAGCATCTCACCCACAGCCCACAGCAGGTCCGTTTTCAGCTCGCCACCACCACACTGCAATCACTCTGATAATTCCTCTGTAAGAAGGACAGGTACCATTTACTAAACCTTTCATTTCTGCAGCTGCTTGGTTTTCTCTGGAAGAAACTTCACATACAAGAATCCTCATGCTATCTTGTGGGATCTAACAACTAAAACGGTACAAACACAGCAGTAAGCAGATTTAACTAAGAATGAAAGTCAAGTACTATGCAAGTTACCATGAAAACACCACATCTTCCTTTCTGGCAACTGGCAAACCTACTCTTCCACCAGCCAGCTGTGACTCCAGAGAACAGGACGGGGTCTGGCAGCCACTTCCCGATGAGAAGGCGGCCATGTGCTCAGTTGCCTAAGAGTCACCGAACAAGTGACATTTATTAAGTGGCCCTTATAAAATAAAAAAGGCCACTTTCAGCACACATAATCACATTCATAAACTGCACAAACCAGCAATGCTTTCAGCACAAGGCTCCAATTGGAGCCGTGTCAAGAGAAGAAAGGCAGGAAAAGAAGATTCCCACACACGAGCATAGCCACAGGCAGCGCTCCATGCAGAGCACCGCCTCGGGATGCAGCCTCATCTCCGGCTTGGTAACGCTGTGCCTGCTCGAGCAAACACAGCACCAGCAAGGCTGTCAGGACAGGGCTGTAAGAGGGGGAAAAGGTATGAGCCAGCTCAGCAGCCACAACAGTGAAGTGAGACCTCATGCCACGATGCAGCCGTCAGAGCCCTTTTGTACCTGGCCGCTCCATCCTCACGTCTGGGCAGGGAGCACAGGGAAGCACGGGGAAGTTGAGGGTATGAGGTTCATCTGTGGAAGGAGCCACTTCTCACAAAACAGAGCCCCAGTCCCTAGCAGGCGGCAGGAGTGAGACAGAGCTGGTTAGATTTTTCTCTAAAGTAAAGACTAGATCGAAACAAATAAACATAGCGAGGAGCAAGTGACACAGAAAGGTTCAATTTAGCCTTACGATGATGGGTAAAAAGGCGGTATTGATGTCAGAAATGCCAACACAACATTTTTGTTGCCGAGTCAAACAGGCAGGCAGGTGCTAAATGGGGTTATTTAGAAACTGGGACCACAGCATGAGCAGATAGTAGATGTGTTAGATGCACTTCTTTTCTCCATCTCACAATAAAAATCACATCAGAAGCAACCACAAGCACCATGATATTTAAAAGTTAAAAGACAAAGGCCTGAAGTTGTCCCCTGCATAATTCCACAGCATTGTTACATCAGGGATGAATTTGGCCCAGTAGCTCAAAAAATATTTTGACGTTTCTCAGCTCTTAAACCTAACATAGCCGTAGCAGAGTACAGCAGGCAAGACTAACAACAGCAAATTCTTCTGCATCGCAACAAATCCAACGTCAGGAAGAATGGCTCAATCGCAAGCAGTCCCACAGCACACAGCCAAGAAGGGGCATGAAAACATCCCTGCCTGTGCACAGGGGGGGCCCCCTTTGGGCTGATGCTCTTTTGCTCTGTGCGCTTGGAAGTGCTGTCATTCTGTGGGAGGCAAAATAATGTCATCAGTTTGGTCACTATCAACAATTATTAAGATTTCCCAGCAAACAAAACCAGAATAAATAAAAACCAAGAGCTGCATGAAGAGAAAAATATTGATTGTTTTCATGCTCATGTAATCTACCCTCCTTCCCAGAGCAGGCAGGGGAAGAGGGGAAAGCAGAGTGCCCATGAAGCTGCGATGCATGCCTAGCTCACTGTCCTGAAACTCTTTTCAGCTTGCAGGTCTTGAATAATTAAATACTGTTTCTTCCACCTTTTTCCCCCCTGGTATGCATGACACGCTGCTGCAGAAGGTTTACTTTTACGTGGGCAACGGGCATCCCTCCCCCTGCAGAGGTCCTGGAAGCATATGAGCCCACACAATACTTCCCCCCCCCCCCCCCCCCCTCCTGCTGATCCCAAGAATGTGACACTACAGTGAATGCTTAGTAGAGACCTCTAATTTATAAGACCACCTCAGACATGAGGAAATGGTACTTTGGCTCCTCCTGGGTCTACTGCGTTCATTATGGAGCAATAAAAAGATGTTCAACCACTCACAGCCCAGAATCTGACTCAATCTTCAACACCTGATAAAGTTGAATATTCAAGTGCTTCGCTTGGCTTAAGTCTGTCTCTGTTTGGTGTCCGTGTTACAGCTGCCAAAAACCTGACTGTGAAACCCACCATACATTAGAAATGCAAACAAGGCATTGCATTCGTGACCCTCACTGTGTCATACTGTAAAGAAAGTGTTCATTGGCCACAATAAAGAGGTATTATTACATAAAATTCAATAGAGACGAGAATTCAAATACAAGAATATCTCTGATTCAACAGAAATTGAATCAGTGAGAACTTTATACATTTTTGAAGCATAAGTGGCTTATACAAGGTCGGCTCTGAAAAATATTTAGAAATATGCCTCCTGCTTTATTTTCTTATTTGGAGGATGAATGTGAACTCAGACTTTGGATACTAAATATTCTTCAGTCCAGAAGAATCAAGTGCCCACTGGAGAAGAAACAGACTGACAGCAAACAGACTGGCAGCTTGCGACAAGAGAAAAGTTTCAGCAGCCAGCTCTGTTATGAGTTGAAAGGCATTGGTATTTATAAGGAGAATCATATCCTCATTTGTCACTTCGATGGAGATGGATACGACGCTCTTTCCCAGTTCTTTCCACCAATTTAACAGTTTAAGGGGTAACTTTGTTTGTGCTTGGAAGGCCAAGAGGCTTGGAAGCCTGAAAGCATGGGGGAGGCTCTATTTATCAACAAATCAGGTATGCAGTGGCAGCTACACTGCGAACCTGCACCGTGCCTGCCGCATCACTGATTTTTAGCTCTGAAATGGTGTTCCAGCAGGGACCGAGGCAAGCAGACACGCTGCCGCCAGGACTCAGACTCTTATTGCCCTTGCTCTCCCTGTTGGATAACACCAACTTAATGCTCCTGCGAGCGACACATCTTCCAGGTTATCCTGAGCAAACCCCTCTGATCCACAGCCACACGCTCTGCACGCTCGCAAGCCTTCCCGCTGTCAAATGCCACACAGAAAAGCCTGGCCAGTTCTGGCTTGATCCTTCATTTGGTGGAACTCAGATAAGGAAACCTCACCGAAAGAAACTACCCCTGCAAATAACATTCCTACGGATGGGAAGCTGCCAGCATTTTGGTCGTGAGATTTTTCAGCCTTCTCTGTCCTGGCATCTGTACTCCCCATCCTTTCCACCCCACCCCTCCCTGAAGCATAAGTTGCTTTCTAACACTACACAGATTTGCACACTGCACAGCACGATCTAACTAATTCGCACTTCATTGCTCTGCACACCTCATCATTTGCACATGAAAACAGCAGTCTCTATCCCTCCACTCGCTGCCTATTTCTTTCTCCTCCTGCTCCACTCCCCACCTCCTGTACCTTCTCAGCAAAACTCTATTACGGAAGCTGCAGTGAAGAGGCTCACGTTACCAGGACTCCATTGCTTTTACAAAATTTACTAGTATGCTGCGAAGCCTCATAAATAATTCAAGATAGACAACCTTTGTCAGGTAAACGAACGTGCCTTTCGTAATCCATCACTCCGTGTTTTCTATCACAGTGATACATATACTCACTGTAGGCACAACCCATATTGATTCATAGATTCCCCAAGTGTCAGTGCAGGACAGGGTAGCAGAACAGTTTTGGCACCAGCAGAACCCAAGAAACTCCAAAGTCTGTCCAGGGCTTCCGTGGATTCATAACAGATACCCACTGGTGCAAAAGTAGCTCCAGCCTAGTCCGTGGAAAGAGTAGCTCCATTCCCACCCTTTGTGGACAATGAAAGAAGGATGATGGTCAGGGAGCAGAAGACTCATTAAAGGTCTCCTTTTCACTGCAAGAACTTCAGGGACTTTTGACACAAGTCAGAGCTAAAAATCATGTTGCATCCTGTACTTTTTGGGTTTAACTCCACGCACTTCAGTGGCGTTACTGCACCAAGGCGCTTGGCTCGTTAGAGATATGTAAACTCAACTTCTGTTTTGGCAACTGCACCCAAGGCTTTATCATCATCAGAGCTATTGCACTAAATGGTTTATATCCCTATTTAGCACCCAATCTGATTGCTATCAGCAATTACCTCCTCTGGAATTCTCAGCCTCAACTAGAAGCAAGGGGAGGAGGCCTGATCCTGGTTCTCCTGACAGGCAGTCTCACATGGTCCTGGGAGAAGGTGTCCTGTACAACAGTTCCTGCACTGTCCCCACCAGACTGAGAAGCAGCTTCTGAGGAAGCGGCATGGTAGCCTAATCACAGGCAAGAATAACGACCTTTCGCAGAGTTAATGAACAGATACAGAAACCACAGACCATGCAACCTTTGTCTGGCCTGACTGCCATTCAGATCCTTGTGTCTCTTGCCCTCCAGCCCTTTCACCCGTCACAAGGGGATCTGGCTAAACATCCTGATCACTCACACATCAGTCAATGCGAGAAACACTTTGCTTTACAGCGGAAGAATTAATCCTTTGCTCTGCGTAAACACCTCTTATTTCTTATGATATTTATGACCAAAAGACAATGGCTGAGACAGAATTGGAAGGGTCATAGGACGACTGTCAAAGTTACGAAGAAAATCCACGTGCATTCTCTGAAAGATCAAATGATTCAGCCTTAAGAAACCCATGCCAATAGCTTGTTGATACAAACCAACTCTCCAGTAACAACAGTTTGTACAACCCCATTCCCCATGCAACCCAGCAATAATAAACTTGAGGATGAAGGCTAGATTACAGGAACAGCTCTAAAACACCCCAGAGAGGAAAAAATGATTTTGCTAACAAAACATATTTTGCTTTCAAGAGGCTCCTGGAAAAGTAAATATCGAAACATTCAGATACTGTCCTTTCTTGCTGAATATTTCACTCAAGTATTTTGTTTGGTAATGACTTTTTCTTTCATTTCATCCCACTTGAGTATTTCATTGGCTGAAAAAAGCATTGTCTAAATCGTACGGTTTGTGCACATGCACAATGTTACAGTGTGCAGATGCCCCAGCACTTAAGCTCTCAGAGCCTTTCTGATGGCTTTTGAAGCCGAACACCAGGAACCTCGTTCAAGGATAAGTTTTCAGCTTTCTATTTAGACCCTATGTAACCACCTTCAGCTTTTAAGGGGCTGTTGCATACACGCATACAACACACACAAAGCTTCTTTACAATGAAGCTTCAGAACTATGCCTGCCAAACACCAAGCACGAGCCCATTTCTACCCTCAGGTCTACGTGCAGGAGCCTTATTGATTTCAGTGGGAACCCACACACGCTCCCCCAAGAGAATTTAAATTAACAATTTTTCAATGTATACAGTTGAAAAACTCAAACTCCTGAAACCACAATCTTGAAGGCAATCACTGCAGGCAGGGTACGGTGTTGAGGTGTCACAAAGACAGGCAAGAAAGCAGTAATGCCCTGCTCTGTGATGCCTGCCCCTTCCCCATGCAATGCCTGAGCAGGAAGCATTCAGGAATGGTAACAGGAATGGAGAAGATTTTTGAAACGCCAAAGAAATATTGCAAGTGGCTTTTAAAAAACATTTTCTCCTCTCCCTGGGGCTGTTCTTTTACCTCTGGGCAGTTCAGGGTGCCTCTGCGCACCCCAAAGCAGATTCTGCCACTGATGCACAGCCCAGATGGGGCTGTTGCAGGGACACTTGGTGTCTGTGTCCCCACTGGGTACACCACTTCTCACGGAGGCTGCTCAGCCCCCACAGGGATGGAGCAACGTTATCTGTCACTCAGTCACTGGGGTAGATTGCCCTCCCACGGAGCTGTCCCTCTGCTCAGCCGAGTGTAGCAGAAGACAAGCAGGGCCATCTCCCCACTTCTCCTCTGCTCCTTTCCAGACCAGTTCCCTTCCCAAGCATCAAAACCATAATTGGAAGAGATTTTCTGACTGCACAGCAGGTGGGCAGTAGAACAAGAGAAGGAGCTTCCTCTACATGGCATCCCGCAAACGCTAAAGCATCCAGTCCTAACAGAGTTATTTATTTCAAGCCCTGCTAGCCCAGATGTGCCATCACTACCAGCATCATTAACCTCATTTGGGGTGAAATGACACAAGTACAAATCAAAACCTGCTAAAAGAAAGCAATTAATTTGGTAGAGGAAGCCTCAAGACCACCTTCCAGTGGTGATGGGCACCTATTAGGCCTTATTGCTTTCAGCAGGAACCTTCACTGCTCACTGTCCCACAGGAACACTGGTAACACCTCCAGCTTGCTGCTGAAGACTACTGTCTGCATCTGACAAGTGCTAAATCTCATGCCGGAGAGGCAGGACCAGACCCTGGTCCCCAGGCTGGCGCCTGCCCCTGCAGAGACCTCCTTCTCCTCTGGCTGGCTGGTCAGAGGTGCCCTGCACAGCAGTGATGAAGCCAAGCCTCACCAGCAGACGCATAGCAATTCTGCACACACCTGCTTCCTCACCAGAAGCAAATGGCTTGCCACCCTCTAGCAGATGGCAATTTTCTTTCAAGTCCAAGTGACAAAAAGCCTTTCTGCAAAGTAAGGAGGGGGTCTGTTCTGCTCCCAGGCGGCGGTACTGGCAGCCACATTCTCCAGCACTCACGTGCACACAGTCCCCGCTAACAGGAGACAACGGCAATACAGGTGCAGCACTCCTCTGATTGACCAGGCTTTCAATCACCTAATACCAAATCTTTCAGAAATTCAAGCAGAGGTTGTTACCATGCTGCCACAGGAATCCCTCTGCGTACTATTTAAAAGAAAAATTAACTGCAACCAACAGCCTTTCTTTCCACAGCCATTAATCCCGTTGACCACACAGATGCGCATTCTTGTACGTGACCATTCCTAAAAGGAGCCTTGTCAGTCAGTGGACATCACCTAACGCACCCGCCCCAATGGGTTTGTTCCAATCTGGGATTTTGCTTTTTAAATCTCAATGAGAAACTCCCCTTTGGACAACTGGCTGAGCCCAGCCTTCCTTAGCTCAGCATAAGATGATTAAAATCATGCTACCCAGGAGGAGAGAGATAATGTGGAACACCAGCGATTTATCAGGGACAGAACCAAGAATCAACACACAGAACCACTGATGCTAATTAATACAACTGTAACCAAAACCAAAAAATTTAAAAAAAAAAAAAAATTTGTTCTTTCTTTTCTCCTCCCCCCCCTTAGGCAAAATATCCCAATCATTCAGTCTGCTGCCTGCCAGAATGAAACAGTTCTGGGGCTGCTTAAAAAAAGCAGCCTCATTTCTGAGAGTCCTGTAGTGAAAGATGACTTAAGTGATTTACAGAGAAAACCTCCAAAGACAAACAAGGTTTCTAATCAATGCTCCAAATCATTCGCTGTTGTTACAAGGGTGCATTGTCCAAAGTAGGAGAAAAGTAGCTCGTAACAGGAAGAATTTAGCAGACCTTCTCATCAGCCCAACTCAGCTTCTGACCAACAAACCTTCCAAAAAGATTTACGTTATATCCAGCGTCTTTAAAAGCAAGAAGAGTGCAGACAGGGAGCTACTCAGGGGGGAACAGTCAATTAAGGAGTGTTGTTCAAGCCTTGGTGCCAGCTACCATTGGACTCTCTACTCCCATGAAATATTTCCTTCCCGAGAAACAATCACGGCAGCCCTAGGGCAGAGCTCGCAAGGCATTTCAGCCCACATGTTACAGCATTAACCTACTGCCCAGCAATTGTGCATCATCATCAAATATCCATTCGTGACTCTTCTCTTCTCCGGGTTCACAAAACAGGTCATAGGGGGAATAAAACGAGCAAGAAGATACCAGGTCAGGCTGAGGTCTTGCGTCCCTTCTGTGTCTCTTCTCCGGATGCAGCCAGACAGCATTACTTCCCACCAGAGGCACACACAGAATTAGTGGTCTTTTCAGGACCATTCCTTCATACTTGCAAGAAATTATGAATCTTTGCCACTGGGTTCAGTTTTTACGCATCTTGCCTCTCTCAGTACAGGATCAGGCCCGCTCTGATAAGACCACTGATAAGAGAGCACAGAGCTAATTAATCTATCCTAGTAAAGCCCACCAAATTATCCGGAATAAAACTGCTTTGGCTAATAAACTGTGCCAGCTTTTTAGAACAATACAGATAATAATCAGTCTGGGTGAGGGGAAGGCCAATGCGTTATTTACCCATTATATGCCTCTCTTAAGTATGTCTCTCCCGGTATAAGAACCTTCTTATACAACTTTCTGCAGTTAGAAAGAAATCACAGTTCTGACTTGTAAACTGGCACCCAGAAGAAATTTATTCTATAATATGATCCAAATTTAAGACGAAAAAGCAACAACCTACAACCCCTGAAAAAGCTGCTGAAATATCAAAAACGTCCCACAAACTTTATCTGTGCTTCACCACATATATAATCCCCTTTACTTCTGTAGGGATTCTCATGGAAGTAAAGATTATTCATGCGAGAGCAACGCTGGATCAGGCCATAAGGCTGTAGTACTTGGATGAGAACCGGCACGTTCCCTTTCCTCTCCTCCCCCTGTAGGTAGACATTTCTCAGGGTCTTATTCTGAAAAATTTCTGTATTTACGTGACAGCAAGAAAAGGGAACCCATCGGCTCCCACAGGTCAAAGATATTTAGAAATAGGGATACAAGACCCAAAAGAATTCAGAAAGAATCCGTTTGGACATGAGGTATTTCTGAATAAACAAGGAGTGCAAACAACCATGCCTTCACTGAAGCCAGATATTAACACAGTAAGCTACAGCTCTCCCAAATAAACAATGCTGTTTCTTCTGCCGATAAGCCTTCGTTTCAGAAGGCCTGACTACATGCCTGTAAAAATGTACTTTGAGATCAAAGATGTTAATCCAAAAGGCTCTCAAAAATACTTCCTATGACATATATATATATAAGAAACGTATTTCCATTCTTAAGCAAATCAAAAATGACAAGAAAATTGTGACATAAAGCAGTGCACATCCACTGGGGCAGCACAAAGTTAAGGGCAACACTGCTATTATTAACTCTATGTCATTGAAATCTTCCCCCACCTTCAGAAACGCAGACTGTAAGGACACGGTGTCAGCCTTTACTTTNTTTTTTTTTTTTTTTTTTTTCAGTTTTGTGTCAACAAACCTCAGCATTTCATAACGGAGGTGACAGCCTCTTAAAATACCTCTTGGCAAGATTTCGCATGGCTGTGTGGAGGGGGACAGGGCTTCAGGGTTATCACGGTACGCAAGAGAGCCGAATGTGTTAGCACATATTCCCNTTTAAAACACTCAATTAAATTTGAGATTTTTCTACTACTAAAAAAAAGTCTGTAAGGCTTATGGCTTGGTTTATTGCCTTTTTTCAAAAAAAAAAAAAAAAAAAAAAAATCTATTTATATCCTTCCTGCAGCGACTCTCCAATCCCCCACCCCCTCACCCAAATGAGCTGCTTTCCGACTTTCTCTTTCAAGAGATTACAGCCAATTTCTGTCGGTCCAGAAGGAGGGAGAGGAAGAACCGCCAGCTCGGAGAGCCTGTGGAACTGTCCATCTATCATTAGTTTATGCTCAAACTCCGGCGGGTACGGCCGGCTGTGGGTACCATATTGTGTGCTTGAAACG
>WAAD01035304.1:77504-146134 GCA_013389945.1 Fregata magnificens | reverse complement strand
CGGGGGACGTCGTGGGCTCCCTCCCCTCCTCCGCGCGGGCGCTGCCCCCCGCGGGTCTGTGGTTGCCATTCCGGCCGGGTACCGCGTTTTCCTTCGGGGCCACCTCCCGGAGGCGGATCGGCGCGTGGGACTCGCCGGTTATGTTAAATCATAGAATCACAGAATCATTAAGGTTGGAAAAGACCTCTAAGATCATCAAGTCCAACCATCATAATAACAATAACAGCAGCGATGGTTATTTATTTTAAACACACCGCGACTTTGGGGAGCGTTCGTGAGCGTGACAAGAGGGCAGGCTAAAAATTCAAAAGAAGAGGATTAATAAACCCAGCCCAAAGTCAGCAGGGTTTCGGAGCCTGACTTCTGAAGGCCTGGATTTTGCAACGCTGTCTTCTGGGTAGCTGCAGTGTGATTTCGGCTTCTCTAAATCCAAACCCAAGCTGCTCGGCTTCATTGAAACTGACCACCAGCGGGTCACCCGGACCGCTGGCAGGGGAGAGGCAGCAACGCCGTCCACGTGCTCTCCCATTCCCTCCCCAGGTAGCCTGAACCTGGACAATCACAGGCCAGGCAATTAGTAGCTAGCACCGCTTTGCCCTCTTTAACTTCAGAAAAGGTGTAATACTGGCAAGACTGCCGGTATCTGGACAGACCTTGAGGAAGAGCCTCACAAACTATACACCAGCGCTTTAAAGATGCAAAGGCTCCTTGGTTCTGCCCACTTGCCACTAGCGAGGCGCAGGAGCCCCTGGGAGTTTGGATCCCAGCACAGAGGTTTAAAAGCCTTCCAGCTTGGCAAGAGAGTAGGACTTTGATGGGGAGAGGTTGCTTCTCTGAAGCACTCCATGCCCTGGTTTGCGAGAGGGGTTTTCTTCTGCTGATGGGTGGAATTGCCTCCATCCTTTGTTTCTGATGGGAAAAAGAAACATTTTGGAGTGACACAGACGCAGGCTCAGATTCCCGGTATCCCGGGAGCACCAAGAGTGCTGCCTAAATTCATGTGGTCGCATCCAGACACACCGTGAATTTCATGCAGTGAGGAGCACTGATATATAAATGGAAACAGGGAGGATTTGATGTGCTGAGTCCAGCCTGAGCTGGTTCACAGAGACAATTCGGGTTTTAATGAGGTAGAGAAACACTATCATTTTCCCAACTCATGTTGGAAGTCGGCAGTAAAACCCACACTCGAATCCAGAAAATTGGGCCTGCAAAAACATCAGACACTGACCTGATGTGTTCAACACAGAGATGGATATGCTTAACTTAATACTTCAATGAAATATTAAGAAATACTTAAGTATTCCCTCTCTAGCTCCTGTACCATGTGCAGACTATGGCTATTCTTTGCACACCCTTCAGGGTATGGTCTGGTTTTGCATCCTGCATTTCAACTGCACCTACCACATGTAGTTTAAGCCAGGTTTGCATGGGCTATTACAGTTGAAATCACAGTTACTGACCTGTCATATAGAAGTTTCCAATTTACAACCTCCAGGTGTGTTTCAGCAGTGGTAAGTGGATAATCTCTAGCGTATACATGGGAAATGGAGCGACAATATGATAAACAGCTTGTCCATTGCTGGCAGAGTCAGCAGCAGATAGTAAACATTCTTCATTGTGTAGAATTTGGCTTTCCAAACTCTTGAAAGACAAATTCTGTTGTCTGTTACATCCATACTTTCTTTCCCAGAGGACACGGGTTAGCATCTGTCTAACAGATAAAAATTAACTCAAGATATGGGCCCACAGGGCCCAGATTTCAGGTTCCTATTCTAACAGGATACCCGGGGTGTATGAGCCAACATCGCAATTGCCAGATATCCTGTATAATACAGGATTTTTCTGCATTATGCAATCTGATCCTCTGTCCTGTAAGAAAAGCTTAGGGACACAACTGTGTATTGCCACGGCTATCAACTGCTTTTCCAAATGCCTGGTATCCAGCAGCTGGCTGCTCTACAATTGCAAATGCATTGCATGTATGCAGCAGCCCCAACGCTGAATGCTCCAGCCTGTTGTGCTTGAACTGTGCGTGTGTACAGAGCAACTCGCCATCGCAGGCACAGTAACCCGACACATTCAGAACGGCGTGGGTGATTTATTTCTTTGAGACGTGGCTCTCCAAAATCCTTACAATTGTTTTGTTTTAATCCAGATATCAATATCCTTCAGAGCAAAATCTGACCTTGTAGTCTTACACTAGGAGTGGACCTCTAGATGTCAAGTAATTACTTTCAAATGTTGCTGTTTGGGTTTCTTAACAGTAAAGCCTTGCCTGATACATCCCTGTTTTTAAAGAACAATCCTGCACTGCTGAGATGGACATTTTGTTTTAGTTTTGTTGTGGTTGTTTTTCTTTGTTATTTCAAACGCTTTTGACTAAGTGGTACTTGTTGCTGTGATCTCTGTAGTCCATACATGGATAGGTTAGTTAGTAGCAAGCCACTTGGAAACAGTCTTAAATGTAAAGGGGCAAGATCATGGAATTAGCCAAGATACATAGCAGGAAAAAGTTTTGATTCACACCTGTGTGGTGCTAGATTAATCCTGTCACCTCACAGCCAAAGCCCATTGCTTGGGGCACAAATGTATCCGAATTTATCGGGGGCTCCTTTTACTACCACCCTTAAAAATGCTGTAAGATTATTTTCCAAGCTGTGCACAGGAGAGAGGAACATCCAGGACCTGCATAAAACTATGTATTATGAAGACCTTATGCCAACAATTTGCAAAGTTAACGCTGCTCTAAAAGGGAGGGAAGCAAATCAGTGGAGTCATCTTCTACCTGGTAGTGTTGAGAATGACAGGAAAGACAGCAGCACTACATGCATTATCCTCCACATTTTCTGCAGCAGGTGCTGCTGCACTGTGGCCCCTGAAATGCTGTCCAGCCTGCAGCACCAAGCACCACCAAGGCACACAAACGTGGGCTTGAACATGGAGTTCAAGCCATAGCCTCCAGAACGGCTTTTAATATGTCAGTGTAGGTTCTCAGAGCAACTGTGAATCAGCCTAAGGTTGCAGTGAAAGCACCGTAATCTATACAGGACCCTGTGCAATTCAGCACGATACCTGAAATACTGAGAGGGTTGCAGCAAAACAGGCAGCACCGCTGCTGTTCTCCCACGTCTTTTAGTGGAGAAGCCATGTAGGAGGAAGCTGTCTAAGTTGTTCTTATGGCTGATTTATTTGCAAATGCAGGTGAATGCTAGAGAAGGTGTGAGTTTAACTCTCCCTTGACTGATCATTTCACAGGAAAAAATCTGAGCCTTTGGAGCCAACAACTGCTGCATGGACATGTTTCTTTCCTTACTCCTTCAGGTAAACCAAGTACAGCCTTCCCCTGCCTCTGCTTTCATGCAGTACATCAGTGAGAAGGGAGTCATCCACACTGTCCTCACAAAGCACATCCCCTTCGTGCAGGCTGAGTGACTGAGAGGAATTAGAGAGCGAAGCTACTTCTTTCCCCCTCTCAGCAATTTACAGTGAAACACCGCTGCTTATTTATTTCTGATGGGCTGCTGTAGGGGAGATTCCAGGATGTCTAGGGGGAGCACAGCTCCGCACAGGATCCCCCCATGAAGGTGAGTCAGTGTCCCAGGACACAAGACTTCAACTTCAGGCAGATTGGCACAAGCACCTGGCTTGGTACATGAAAGGTAGTTCAGCAGAACAAATAAGTCAGTTTAAACCTGAAGCACTTTCATGGAATTAGTCCAGATCCACACTTGTGTAATTGCTAGCGCAGTTTTGCCCCCCCATGGCTTACACACGTGTCTGTAACTGGAGCAAATGTGTACCTACAGTCTTGACAAATCACTTGCTGAGTGAGACGTTAGAAAATGTTGTTGACATACCATTAGAGGGAGACAAATAAAGGGAAGAGGCAATTAAGAGTGAGCAAATGATAATAGCTAATACACATCCTGACTTCAGAGGTTTATTCTTATTCAGGGTTCTTAAACGCGAGCTCCTCAGTTAATGATGTATAGGGTTGCTTGATGCCAGATGTTAGTGTTTCAGAAAGAGGAGAAAAGAATGCACTTAATGTTGATAAAAACATAATAAGTAACTGTTGCACTTACCGCAAGTCATGGAAAGCCACATTGCGTTTAAGAGCCCAAGGAGAAAGGAAACAGCATCGTGGATGTTTGCAGTTTCTGAGCTGGAGCAAGTAAGAACCTGCAAGTAAGAGCAAAGAGGCATCACAGAATCATATAGAATGGTTTGGGTTGGAAGGGACCTTAACGATCGTCTAGTTCCAGCCCCCATGCCATGGGCAGGGACACCTTCCACTAGACCAGGGTGCTCAAAGCCCCATCCAGCCTGGCCTGAGGATACCACCATGGACAGGAAAGAGAAAAGCTATTCCAAAATCTTTTCCCATCTGTCTCCAAGGGGCACTTACCTGCATGTTTCAGGGCCTATGCTGACCTGACATTACAGAGCCCGTAGAGTGCAGATTTCGAGAAGCATCCAGGTTCTTTGCCCAAACTGATGTCACGCCAAGGCAAAGGCCTCATCTGCATCCACAACTGGAACTGATTCCTTCAACACTATCATTTTGTACTGTGTGTGTTTTCTAGACAGTCTATCAAGTCTATACACTCCATCTCAAACTGGCAAGTCTCAAGATCTTTCTGGGTGATAGTCACATTTACAGAGGCCTTGGGCACAACTGGAAGCCTACTCTGGAAGTGTAATTGGGATTTGCATGTTGACTTAACAATTTTTTTTTTTTCTTTCAGTGCAGGGATGCAAAGTCCTATCCATGACTGTAAACGTTTACAACTCTGTAAAGACCTAGTCTCATTGCCAAAGGGCTGATGGGCCAGTATGTAAAATTGAGTATAGTCCCACAATCGCTTTGGAGGCAGCTGGGACAGCTGAAGACAGTATTTTCCTCCAGCTTTTATCTGTACCTGTGCTCAAAGTACAGATCTGGTGTGGCAAAAAGAAATACGGGAGCATTTAGTCAGTCAGTTTAGCTCAAGTCCAAGTCATCTGCCATTGAATCATTTATCTTTGGGATCCAAACGATGTTTCTGCATGATGTGAGGGTGAAACAGCTGAGGTCAGCATCGTATCAAGTCACAGAGCATTGCACTCAGTTACCTAATGTAGTCATGCCTCACTATTGCGTTAATTTAAAACACAGTTACTTCACAACAGTAATCACCACTTGTTTCAGAGTGCAGTACAGGAGACATTCAACCTTGACCCATATCGAACATGGAGATGGTTTTTTTTTCGTTTAGTCGGACAATGATTTAGGATTGCCGTCTTGTTAAGTGCTTCTACTGTGCTCAGCACAGAGGCTAATATTGTTCCCCCAGCACTTTACAGTTGTTAACATATATATTCTGTGGAGGAATATATACTCGTGGTATACATACTCGTGGTATTCCCATCCTGTAGGTGAGCACCCAAGAAACAAAGGAGCTGAGTAACATGCCCAAGGACACGCCAGAAATCTGACAGAGGAGAAGTGAACTCCAGTTTCCTAACAACTGAGCCCTAAAAACTGTCAGTTCCTCAGGGCCTTGCTCTGTGATTGGGGCCTGTAAGCGCTTCTACAAAATAAATAGATTTTTCTTATTATTAAATTCAGAAGAAGACCTAAAGGTGATTTGATTAGATCATATAAGTACCTTTATCATGAGAACACAGGGGTTTTTAAAGGGCTTCTTAATCTAGTGGAAAAAGACATATTACAAGAACCAATGGCTGGAATTTAATGCCAGAAAATTCAAATTAGAAACAAGGTGCAGAATTGAGGGTTTTCTAGCTGTAAGGATGATTAAACACTGGAAAGACTATCCAGGAATTATTTGCCTTTTGAATTCCTCACATCAAGAGTAGATGTCTCTCCGGAAGATCCAATTTCGTCAAACACAAGTTACTGGGCTCAATACGGGGGTAACTGGATGAAATGTCTGGTCTTTGCTAAGCAGGAGGTCGGATTAGATCATCTAATCGTCCTTTACAATCTTAAATTCTATGAATCTATGAATAGTAATGACCATCATTGTACGTTACAGTTTGTAAAACAGCAAAGAGCATGCTGCAACATAGCTGGGAGACAGAATAAAGAAGCATGTTATAAAAAAAAGCACTTTGCTCTGGAACTAAACACGTGATTGGAAATTATTTAAACTTCAACCATGTGTTTCCAAATTTTTCCCCCAAACAGTATTTTAATTAGGTTTCAATTATAGGGAAAAAAAATAATAATCCATTAATCAAATAGGTACTACCGCATCCAGAACAGCATTGCCAACATTCCTGCATAATATTTAAATGCCCAATTCATACAGAAATAGCCGCCAATTTGTAGGAATTATACATAGGAAATCTGTAAAGGAGGGCTCTTTTATAAAAGGTTTTATAGGCCTGAGCCTGGGATTCCTCTATTATATTTGAGTAGCTATAAAAACTTTTGTGCTAGATCATAACATTCTGTAGTTGTGAATGCAACAGATTTTACAGAAAATCTGTTTTAGAAATGTCTCAGGGAGTTTTTCAAATAAAGACATTGGCACTGCTTTGTGCTTCTTTGCCTATAAAGCAAAATTCTGTTACTGTCATGCTACAGCCTTGATCTTAAACTTCCACATCGATTTGAAGGCCCACCCAGAAATCAGGACTTGCATGTCCTCCCTTGGGGTTGCCAATGTGATACTTGTTTGTCAGATAGGGGCCTGAATAAAATCCATGGAAAGGGATCTGTGAGGCCTTCTGTTTGCATATGTGCCTAACGTTTGTCTCCACATCATAGCGTTTGAGTATATCTCACAGTCTTTAACAGATTTATCTTCCCACCACTTCCGAGACAACAAGAAGTGTAATTCCCACATTACAGTTAGGAAACTGAGATATGGGGCACATGAAGCGATTTTCCTAACATCAGACAAGACATTTGTAGCACAGGAGGGGCCGAACGAAGGTCTTGTGATTCTGAAGAGGTGTGCCTCATATTCTAGATTGTCTTCACCCTTCTGCATTTGGCTGGAATACAAATGATACAGAAAGAAAAGCGACACAAAAAATCAAGTTACACAAGCAAATTTTCTCTGCAAAGTGCCGCCTTTTTGATGGGGGGGGAGGTAAGAGGGATATTATGCTTCGCGAGCTTCTGAAAATCTCTACCAACGTCTGTCTTAAGAATTTCAGTCATTGATTTCGCATGTGAATTTTGGAAGAAAACATACACACAGACACACACACAGACAGAAGTCCTTCTCTTGGAACAAGAGCTAAAACTATAAAAGCAAGAAAATGTGGAAAGCAGGCCTGCAGCAGTGTGGGTTGATATTCTGTCTTTAAATCATTCTGGCACTTGTTTTTTTCCCCTCGAGGTGGAAGTGGTAAGCATCAAGGCAGAGCTGCAGTAGCCCTAAATCAGAACATGCCTCTGTCTCTGGGTTTACAAAGCAGACTCTTTGCATTCCCAAACAGAGGTCTTTCTTGGTGGTTCTCTACAGTGGTACGAAGACAGTTTCTGCACAGCTGTTCCCTATATACAGCTTGCTTTCTTTCCCTATATAGCTTGCTTGCTTTCTCACCATGCATATTTTAGTACTGTTGACATATTCTGATATGACCATTGCCTTCTCTTCTGGCCACATACAGGTGGCCCCTAAACACCCAGTATTTGAAAGGTCTGAATCTATCATGCTGCTTATTCCGGAGAAGTGAAAACTGTGTAATCCTCCTGATTTTATGACATAACCTAAACTTTGTGAATTCTTTGCTATTTTAAGAGACTTTTTTCTTCCTCTTTTTTCCTCTGAATCTGTATCCTATCCCTCTGTGTCCTCCCTCCCATTACTTATCTTTCCTTCCCTTTTCTTACCTGCCCTATTGAGCTCTTTAGTCCGAAGACGAGGTGACAGTGCTGTCTTCCTTCAAATCCCCTGGATCTTTCCCTCAGTCTCCCTGGCTCTACCAAGCCAAATTCTCTCTCCTTTTTTCTCTCTCCTCTCCAACGTTACATCTCTCCACTTCTCTCTGTTTCTATGTCTGAAATACTCCTTTAAAGCCTCTGTCTTCTTGTGTCATTTTGATCTTCTCAGTGCTACCAAGCAGGCTATTCCAAAATGACAGAAAAATATCTCTGGCCTGTTCATCCCGGTTAGCATTACAACAAAAGCAGGCAGCTACAACAAACAAGGAAAAATCAAAAAGAGAAGGGTATGTTCAAGGGGCACCCCACTTCCAAGCTAAAGGATGGTGAATCACAGTGTGTGCAGCTCACTGGGCAGCAACAACATATTGTCATGATGTTGCATGTTAATATTCCACGGGGAACACTGGAAACTGGTCAGATCACCTCTGAAGCACCCCTTATAATGTGGACTAAACAAGGAGCCCACAAAGAGGTGCTTCCCAGAAGGTGTGTCCTTCCAAGGAGACACTGGACATTATTACAGCTGGAGGAGATGCACTGCACATGTCTCTAGTGCAATTGCATGCATCTCCCAAGGTTAATTCTTCTATGAGCTGTGGGTGGCTGTGGCATTTTTCCAGAAGACAGACATCTGCCACAGCTCGCTGAATTATGGCCAAGGTAGCTCATGATTCATGCATGCCCATAAGCTTAATGTAGCAAGTGCTCGGCAGGGCTAAAGTGTCAAGTGTAGCAAAAAGACCAGTGAGAACAGCGGTGAGTCAGGCCCTTCCACGTCTGTGGGTGTAAGGAGGGCATAAAAGGGACATGAAAAGATAAAACCAAATACAGGTTATCAACACACAATGGTGAATGCATTCCATGTTTAACCATCCCAGCCACTTCTCTTGCCCCCTAAACACATTCCAGCTTTCGCTGGGTATCACCCTATTGCTTCAAGCAAAGCATGCAAGAAGTGATATGCACTGAAAAAGGAACACAGCCCAGGCACACCTTCCCTCTACAGTGCTCATGCTACCCACAACCATGCCGTAACGCAGTCTATGCATCAAATTGACGAGTGTGCCTGCATGCTGGACACAGGCAAAATTAAGTAATGGCGCTAGCAATGAAAGTAAAGGTCACAGCTGTGAAAAATTTCAAACAACAAATAAGCATTCAGGTGAGAATATATTTACCACTTTCCTTTAAATAGCTAATTATTTTATTTCTTGAAATCTCCCACCTTGCCAAAATGGTTCCTGCCACTTCCTGGCAGAGGTAACCACTTGCTTTGTACAGTCCTTGGAGTTTGCCAGATTCATAGTTTAATGAAGACTGCAGGGTTTTCGTTCTGGTGGCAAACTTTTTTGCAGAATCCAGACCCTCTTCCTGTGCCGTGTGCCAAATCAGTCCTGCAATGGGGCAGCAATATCCTGTCCTACCTGGGATTCAGGAAAGCAGAGTGGAGTTTTCAGTGTGATGATTGTCATATTTTTGCCCCTTGGTTACATAGTGCCACAATTTTCCAGTCAGTAAAACGTTTAGACACCTCTAAAGCACTGAGATGCATAGATGAAAAACATTACTGTCATCATGTGGCACAATTCACTCACAAAGATTCATGCATGCGAAACTTCTGACCGAAGTTGATGCCCAAAGTTTGCAATGCTTTATTACATTCTGAATTGCCTCTTTATTAGTTCAACAACAATATCTGTGAACACTCTATTTTATAAGCCCCGTGATACTTTCTGTCAGTATTGGCTTACAGTTTCTCAAGTCTATCTAAGTTTGTAAGTATGTTTATCACAAAATGAAAATCAATAAGGAGGGCTTTTTTTAAAAAATGGCAGTATTATATGCTTAGATAGAAGGGCAAGGAATCCTGTGCATCTGTACTGCTTTTAAAACTCCCTGACAATAAGGTCTCATCTTTGGCATAGAAATTGAGCTGTTCCGTAGGTACATTGTTTGGGCTACATAGAGTGTGAATCTGTTTCCCCAATCAACCTTCACTCCAGGTCTGTTTGCTGACTCTGGCTACCACCATACTGTTGCAAAGAAAAGAGGTATCCAGATATCAACATGATTCAAGGGCCTAGGAGACTGCAAGGGAGAAAAAGGGTATTTTCCGAATCAGTTCCCCATGAAATCACTGGAACTAGCATTGTCCTGGGGGATAATAGAATGGATCATTAGGTGCCTTAAAAAGTTCACATTGGATTTTGAAGCCACCCTGCAAGATGAAAAATCAGTAGTTTAGGCAAATAAATAAAAGTCAGTGAATCCTCTTTAAGCTGTGAACACAGGGGCGAAAGGGTTGTAAGAAGAAAGAGATTCCATTCTTCACAAACAATACATTTTAAAACTCCCCCCCTTCTATCTCAAATCCTTCTTTCTCTTCCCTGGTGATTTAATCACATAAGATACTGTAAATCAAATTGCTTCCTTTTCTCCTCAAGTATGAGTTAGCTCTTAATTAGGCTATTGGGCAAAAATGAAATGCATCCTATTAATAGCTTGGGATATCCTTTGTGTTAGTGTAAAGGTTAAAACATATCTTTTCAGCATCTCAGGAGTGTGATTCTGGTCTCACATACAGATGCCTTACCTATTGCTGAATTCAGTGGAATTCATTCTGATTTACACACACATAAATGAAAGAGTAATCAGGCCCACAGTATTTAATTTTTCTATTTCAAACTTCTGTTCAGATAAGAGAAGTGGATGCATAGGACTGAATGCCAAGGTGAGCAACCAGATCATTTGGGCTCGATTATTTTAATTCTGTGCTTCCCATATGTACATCACAGGGTATAATCTCACATCCATATTCAGGTGAATCTCAAACCTCACAGGAGGATTCAATGTACATATGGAAGTAACTGGACATTCTCCTGAGATACTGCTCCATCATGCTAAACAGGCATTTCTCCATGACGTGATGAATTAATGTCATCATGCCATGACAGCACCAAGTGACATGAAGACGTTACGTTGTGGTGTCATGGCACCTCCTCATGAGGAGAAGCTATCCTACTCACACACTCAGGTCACCAGTCAGAGGAATGAGCCTACTGCACCTTCTAGTTGACATCACGGCTGTGTCGGCTGGCTTAGCTGTGCATGGTCTTGGATGAAACCCCTGGCACACATGTAAGGCAGATGTGGAACTGATGGGAGCCGACTCGGTCTGACAAAGCCAGCATCTGAGTGGAACTTCTCCCAGGTTGGCCTGGGATAATGGTAATATATGTCTTCATTTTACAGCTGATTAAGTAAATGCATAGAGTTATTGTCGATATCTGGAAATACAACCTAAGAATTCTGGTGCCCCTAGACAATGCTGACTACTACTTACTGCTAAGCTTATTCTTTTCTGGGAGATATTTACCAAGACTCGTATAAGCCTCAGTTATGAAAACTTCTTCCCAGTCAGGATTTTTCATAGGATGATTGAAGATGTCCAAGGGAAAGGTATAAACTTTGCAGACTTCTTTCACAACACAGATTTGGATTGCTTAGTCTCTTATATCCTGTCTCAAATCAAACATTGCAGTTTAGGATAGCTTTTTGGAATGAAAAGTAAAGCCCTATCCAAGATTCTATACTACTACAAACTACCAAAAGAGCAAAGCATACCTAACATTTATGCTCAGAAATAGGTCCTTTCCCACTGCTAGCTGGTTTTCATGTGAGCAGTATAAAGTAAAATGGAAATGATTCCTGCACTAGCTGGTGTGACTCGGCTTATAACATCAAACAGGAACCCAGAGAACAAAACATTAGTTTCATGCTAGCTACAGTAAACAACATTAGACTGGCTGAGAGCTGTAGTCGGGTCCCAGGCAAAACAAGGTCTTTGCTAAAC
Source organism: Fregata magnificens (assembly GCA_013389945.1). NCBI lineage: Eukaryota > Metazoa > Chordata > Aves > Suliformes > Fregatidae > Fregata > Fregata magnificens. Next base: position 134,369 of record WAAD01035304.1, on the reverse strand, counting down.
AACAACACAGTAACTAAAATGTGAATAACTAAATCATACACTGTGCAAACTGAACCACCAAATGAAAGTAAAGCGCTGAATTATTTGAATGCTCTTCAAACCCAATTTAAATTTCACCCACTACTGAGACCTCCATTTACTGGCATCATAACTAATAATGGGAATGCTGCTGAAACGTCAGTTTTAGTGAGAAGCCCATTAAGAGAATGAGAAAAAAAGAGACATCATACAAGAAAACCAGCCGTTTACAACATGGCATATAAGCTCCTTGCATAGAAATACAAAATAGCTGGAAACAAAAGCCAGGCAGTAAACTGTCCTTTTTCCAACATATTCAGTAATCACATCCATCCAGAGCTTCACACAGGAAGCCCTGAATATAAATATTCTACAGCAGATGCTGCACTGGCATTAAAGTTCCCTGTTGGGGGACTGGATGATTCAAAGGGTAGTAGAAAATCTGTACGCCTTTAAGATATTGGTCTGAAACCAGCCCAGGTTCATTTTGGTACGAAAGTCATTTCCATCTGAGAGGTTTTTTTAGCCAGCTGGAAATGAACTGGAGGTCTACTAAGTTCCAGTCTCAGCTGGCAGCTCTACAGAGATGCTGGTATATCAGGGAGACGGATCTGTTCCTAAATCCAGCAAGGTTTGTGGCTTATGTGAGCATGGAGCTGTTTAGGAGGCAGGCATTCGTGTGCAATGCTGTGCATGCACACTCTTACTCCAAATTAAAGGTTATGGGGACTGCACAAATCCCTGCATGTCAGCTGAGCTGTATGCACATTCCTATCCTCTGCCCCCAGCTGCAAGGTAAGCTATGCCAGCATAAACCACCAGCAAGAGAACAGCTGGTGCCACAGGCTCAAGTGGCACATGGGTGTTTGCACATAGCCTCTTACCAAGGGCAAATTGCCCCTTTTGGTGTCTGTGTCCAAGTTTCCTCAGTTATTTAACCAAAGTGAGTATGAAAGGTTGCACACAGGGCTAAGATTAGGCTTCACAACCCCATGGCTGAACAATTATAGAAATATGTTTTCTTCTTTCCTTGCTCTGCTCTAGGTCCTGCCAACAAGGATCCCAAAGCCCCAGAGAGTGCTAGAACACTCCATGTCTTCTCTGAACACTGCCAGCTGTGTGATCTTGGGATCTTCAAGTGCTTCATCTCACATTTTCCCATGTTACCTCTCATCAACCATTTTCTAGCCCATTCCCCTGACATATTTTGTGCTTTTCAAAGGAATTGTCTAGCAGATTCTTTGAAGTTAACAGCATTTCTGATGTAAGTGTCATAAAACCCACTGTTACTCTGCATGCAGCCTTCCTCTGAATCACTGGGGAGCTGGGAAACTATGCTGGAGGGTCTTTGCAAGCAACCTACCCCTGTAAGAACCTGGTGGCCCCAAGAATGACTTCCTCATTGCTCATATCTGTTTCAACGCATGGGACCTTCTTATGCAGCTTGAGCAGCCAAAGAGTCCAACCTTTTGACAGGAGATTTTTATCATGGCTTTCCAAGGTCTAAACAGATAGAAATGTCATACGCATTCATTTTATCAGCTCTCTTACTGACCTCACCATAGAGAGTAATTAGGTTAGTTTGGTATGGGCTGTTTTATGTACAGTTCTCTTGATCTTCTTTTATTTATAAATCTTGCTATTTCAGCCTATTCCATCAAACTGTCTTTTATAATAGGCTCCACAGGGCTCAGCTCTCCTCTCACAGGAGGGTAAGTCAGGAATGTTTGTATTCAGTGAACGCTGCCACCCTGGTTTGAAAAGATGGTTCTAATGATTAGAGTCAGTCCTCATAATTTTGTCAAATACTGAAGCTAAACTAAATGAGTGATGCTTACATGGTTGATAACTTTTTTTTTAAGCTGGGTTAACATGAGATATCTTCTAACACGAACAAATTGCTAGCAACACGAAACATTACACTCACACTGGCTGGTCTGCTGCCCCTCGTCTACTATGTCCCTAAAATATCCCAAGGCAGATATGCCACGTTGCACACAATATGCTTATTAGCACAGTTAGGAGCCATTAGGGAGAACTAGAAGAAGTGTTGTTAAAAGGCCTGATGATGAGGAAAAAAAATTCTGGTGCCACTCAAGAAATGCAAATATTATATTGTGGATGGCATAAACAGGCTGGGCTTATGCCCATTACCGATACTGCAGAAAGGAAGAATTTGCTGTCAGCATCCAGCAAGTTGGGAGCTCCCTTGCCCCACTGGAATGCAAATTATTTGAACCTGGTAATTTATTAGGTCCACATTTTTAAAACATAGTCAGCATGAACCTGATTTCTCAGCTTGTAAACTCATCAGGGCAAGGACAGCCTGCAGAGCTGAGTTCAGGGGAGCCTGATCCCAACTGGTGTTACCAAACATCAGTAATGAAAAGCCAGTGACACCTTCATCCATTGTGCATGCTTGTAGCTCATTTGTTTAGTCATCATCACCATCTTCCTTAAGACAACCTTACCTGGTTCCTGTCTCTCACAGATTGATCTTTCTCGCACCAATGAACTTCATACAGATTCCCTCCAAAAGGGTTATGGCATCTTTCCACATATTCTCAGTTACGGTGTTTTTATCGATTAACCGTACTTTTACAATTCTACATTTCTGAATGGCTGACAAGAGCAGGCTACACACTGCTGTGCTGCAGTTGTCTAAGGAGCAATGCTGGAGATGAATGAAGAGCTTTGCTTAAAGCTGGGCAGGGATGCTCATTCCCAAAAGAGCTTGACTCCCAGTATGCATCATTTATCTGGATGGGACTTGGCAGGCTGAGGTTAAGGTACAAAGCTCACGTTGGTGTTGTCTCCAAGGCATGAAGACATCTCACCCCAGAGCTCTGTGAACTGTGCGTAGCCCACAGACAACAGTTGGCCCATGTCTGCAGATTCGCTCAGATGAATCAGTTTCCTTCTCTCCTACTTCCCTGACAAAATTCCACTCAAACAGTAATTAACAGGTCTTCTCATTACTGCTCACTCCCTCTTGAGCTGTTGGAAAATAATCTGCTCTTTGGCAGCTATTGTATTAGTTTGCCTAGGGCATCCTACAGGAACATGGCCTGCATGGAGGCAGCCCTGTGGGAGCTGGCTGTGGGACAAGGCTTGGCAGGAAGCAGTGGGGGAGACCCGTAGTGGTGCAAGACGATACGGACTGCAGCCTGGGATTTGGAAGTCTGAAGAAAACACACGCGTGTGGAAGAATGACATGAGAAAGATCTCAGCTGGAGTACCACTTTTTCGTGTCCCTCTTTTGGACCACCTCTCTTGGCAGGGTTAAAAAATGCTATAGTGATGGGTAATATACTTCAGCTTTGGAGTCCAAACCTCTCCAGTTTTGGCTGGCCTCATGGGGGAATACTGGCCTAAGAAAGTCTGCCTTAAACCCATGCAGGTGAGTGCTCAGAGCACCTCCACAGGCATGCAGAGCTCACTGTGTTCAGATCATTTGATTAACTATGAAGGAAAGTCTGATGTGCCAAACCCCTCACAGTCCCTTGGTAGCTGTTGGAAACAATAATTTATGCCTCTTTACTACCTCACAGGGATCCCAACAGATTTGCTTTATGCACAAACAGTGGTGGCAATTTTTGTTATATTTTGCGTAGTATCTGGAGATTCTGTTAGGGAAAAAAGGAATTTCCTTGTCCTCAGGGTTCTCATGCAGCCACGTGAACTTGACAGTTTCGGAACCCAGTAGGGAAACAAGGAATTTGTCATTTTTAACCTAAGCTAGTGAAATTCAGAGCTCTAACATTTTTTGAATAGCAAGACTTGATGATACTACATTTAGCTTCTTGTTATAGCCCTGGAAAACGTAAATATTATTATGCCAGCTTCACTGTTGTAGAAACTCAAGAAAGTTCCCATTGTAAAATCACTGACATTACTGAGTCTTGGAAAGTAAGACTGGAAGAGACCTTAAGAGAGCATCCAGCACACTCCCTGGCCCCAAAGCAGGAATAGTTATAGCTAAGCCTAAACCTCTACAGTCACTAGCTCTAAATAGGACTTATTTAGTGGTGACTTGAACATATTAGCTTTGGACAGCAGTTTTCTTATGTAAAAGAAGGCAGTATTTATAATCAGCTGACAGTTTTGACATGCATAATATCTGCTATAAAATGTTCAGTGGTTAGTAAGATCCACATTGCCCAACTACTAATGTTCTGACCTAACCTTAGACTAGACTTTTACCCCTTTAGTATTTATTAGAGTTTCTCTTCTTAGCAAATTCTCCTTGGCAATGTAGGAGCATTAGTCTGTTACTTCTGTGTGTATCCCTGGCACTGGGGAGAAGACTGTTCCTTTTTCTAGTGAGAACCAACCTCAATATACTGCAGTGCCTGCCCCGTACCCTGTCCACAGACTGTCTGCTGCAATTAAATCTCAGGTAGTAACTTGAAGCAAAAAGAAATAGGTAAATGTTGGACAAGTGGTGTGAGAATCTGCAATACTAAAAGCCAGTATAAGTATCACCAGATATGTAAAATAAAAGTGGGTTGCCCCATCTCAGAGATGAATAAAAGCACCTAGACGTTTCTGTCCACTCTCACCAGACCCACCTGCAAACAGTTTAATGAAGACTGTACTGTGTTCAGATGGTTTTGTATGGCAGTTTTATGTGTCCAATATATTGTAGTTCGGTCTGCAGTAATCAGAATTCACATCCAAAAATTCTCTTTGATCTGCTATCCTTATTGGCATTTTCTACAGGAAATTAAGGAAAGCACACAGACCAAACTGGCCCTTGTGCTCTTAGAGTTGGTCTCTCCAATTTTATATAACCAGCACTTGCACAGTTTATGTTATTTATACCCATTCAGTGGACTATCCAAAGTGTAAAACCCACATCTTTCATCAGTATAAAACTGGTTATGACTTCGGTCAGAAAAAAACCCCAAAGTATCACTGGCTTGGTGGCTTATATTCTCCCACTGACAGCCAGCTTTTAAGTCAATCCTTGTTCCCGCATTCCTAAGAACAAGAGGCTTCAGAGAGCTTGGGAATCTGGCCCAGTAGCTACAACAGTAGCTTGAGACATACGAAAGCTAGAATCTACACTTTGCTTTGCTGTTATCTTCTTTGTGACGCTTCCTTTCCCTGGAACCATTTCAGCTGTGCCCTATTTTTTGTCTGGTCACCAAGGCTCTAATGTAGTAGTCCTAATAAAAGCAACACAGTAGGTACAGGGACTGCAGGCTCATCTTTGCTCAGCAGTGCAATAGCTTCTTGGAAGCAAGCAGAGGTGCAAAATATAACTACCTACCTTTCCCATCAAAATCAGCAGGAGAAGCCAAAGCTTCTCCTGTTCTTCTAAGTGTCATCCTACTTAATGCGAATGAGTCCTGGTGCAATACCGTTCTGCAGTAGTTTGATCAGTACTGCTATCTCTGGCTTAGAAATCTGCAGAAGCTGAAGACATTGAAGCTAGGTGATTAGTCCAGGATGCACTGAGACTCCGTTTCAAAGGTGGGTTAGAATAAAAGAGCTCCCAGAACCTGGTCCTTTGGTCAGACCACATCTTATTCTTCCTGTCCCTCCACCACAAAATACTGAGGTAAAAGATAACCCTCCGAAAGCCCAGAACAGCAGTCACAAATGAAAGAGCAATTAGAAGCATTATCTGGAAGAAACCAAGTAATAGCTGCTTGTTCAATGTGAAGGGGCCCAGAATATGGTTCTTTTGAGGGATTTGGATAGGGCTGCCCAAGGATGGCATTCAATCTGCCTATGTCTTGCTGTGGTTTGTTTATTGCCTTTGTTGTTTGTTTTTTCCACTACAGCATTTGCCTCTTATTCAATCCATCTTCTATTTTCTTATCATCATTTAATGTCCTGTAATCTTTAGATCTAATTCTTCCAAAAGAAGTGTGTCTAAATAAAATATAATGTGTGCCTAAATAAAATATAAATGTGTATTACTGGTAGCAATGACCAGAGTTAAGGTTGCTCAGCTCTTTCTCACATATGACACTGGGAATGGGAATATGTCTTTTGCCATCTCCAGGAAAAAAATGTAGTAAGGTAATAGGAGGGACCAGAGTTAGAGTGGGGAGCTAAAAAGGCACAAAGAGGGTGGGAGAAAGAGCCCCAGGACTGGCTGGGAGTGCAGAGGGAAGAAGTCGGGTTATGGGCCAAGTAGGTGGCAGAAGATGAGGTGTGTAGGATCAACAGAAGGCTCAGAGGGGAAGAAAGCACATGGCAACTACAAACCAAAAGGAAGGGAGACGGAAATTTGGAAAGTGAGTTGGAACTGATGGAATTTTGCTTGTTGATGGAATGAGTGAAAAAGGAGATCAGCAGAAAAGCTGGGGTAGAGTGGAGAGCTGAAGAGGAGAGGGAACTGACCAAGAGCAAGGGAACTACAACACAGACCTGAAACTGAACCCATCCCTTCTGCGTCATCTGTTGTCAGCCAGGATTGTGAAATTTCCTGACAGTGTGCACCTGATTATTTCTTTATTCTACATCCTTTAATGTCAGGATCATATAACATCCAGCAGTATAACAATGTACCCTGCTAGCTCAAGTGATAGAAGTCTGCGCTACAGATCTGAAAAAAGCAATGTTAAACTCTTGATGCAAGAATTGCTACAAGCCTTGCTCCACTGTGGATCTAAACATCAAAACCTTACTGACTGGGGAAAACCATCTCTTTGCTCTAATGAAGAGAATTATACCATAAAAGATTTTAAAGACTGTTTATGTTGCAACTCCACTGATCATGAAGGCGTACGCCAATCAGGTCCCAAAGATCAAAAAAAGGGAATAAGTTTGTTCAACAGATTTTATGGCTAGGACTTGAATGTGTGCATGTGTCCTTAAAACTAGAGACAGAAGGCATGGGTGCTATTCTTAGGTCTGCCAGAAGAACGGTATGACCTTGGGCAATCTATTAACCTCTCCACACCTCAACTTCCCCATCTATATAAAAGAATGAGGATGACATGTTTTGTACTTCACAGGTTTGTAGATCACTAAGACCTATGAGATATACCCAAGGGTAGCTCACATTAACTAGCTATTTCTGCATCTCTAGGTGGGAGAGCTGCTGTTTCCATTTTATGCGCCACCCAATGCAGTCAGAATTATGGTCAGAAGAAAGCTCCTGTGGTTCATTAATATACACCCTGGCATCTCTCAATGCTGCATTTGAGAACTAATCTGCCTCCAGTCTCGGCTAATTGGAAAAGGTTTTTTTCTCTATGTTATGTGGATTTCCAAAGTTAAATCTTGAGTGATAGACAGTGCTGTCACAGCAGCATTAAGTGTTTAGAGAGTGATTATTCTTGAAAGACTTTCATTTTTCAAACTTCTGCTTTCAGAAAAAGCTGTGGAAATAAACGAGAACACTAAGGGCTAAACAACACTTTACAACAATGATCTCCAGAAAGGGGATGCAATAGCCCAAAGCCTTGCCTATTGCATTTACAATTACAAGAATCTGCAGGTTTCCTCATATCACTTTTGGCATTTAGGGGCTTGCATCATGTAAAATCCTATTCATAACAGTCAATGTGCTCCTGAGAGGAATCACTCTCAAAACGTCAATATACTTTTTTGTAACCTTTCTATTTAATAAAAAAAGAGACAGCTTCAATTAGTGAGGAATATTCCATATAAATTAGATTATTTTAAAAGTTCCAGCAATATTAAAAGATATTTTTAGTAAATGAACAGCTGTCACTGGCAACATTTGTAGCCTTTTACTCTTTCTTTTTTCTTCAATTTTGATAGCTGGTCACTTTGTATGAGTCAAACGCACACTCATAATTTTTCACTATAGCTAACAGAAACTATGCCTGCTGAGAAGATGAATAAGGAATATTCAGTACTTATGATCCCACTGCCACCAGCAGCTAAACAGTCAGCTATGTGGAAGCTGAAACTTGCCCCATACAGTCTGTATGTTGTTGATCCCTGGATCAGTGTAAGTGGGAGTGACTCCGTGGAAGGGCAGAGAAGAGCGCAGTTTACAACAGCAATCCACCTCATTGTCTTGCCAGAGGAAATCAGCATGTTTTGCCCTGATGCATGGACAGCCTAGGCTGTAAGCACTGAACTATCAGCCCTGCCAATGTGCCTACCAAGATGAACATGCTAGCTCTTAGGAGATTAAATCCTAAACCTTGCAGAGGCGGAAAAGCAGGTCCTTTCCTAGCAGCACAGCTTTGACATATCTTCCTCTCCTCTTCCATTCTCCTGGCCTCCCATCAGTACCAGGGCTTGAACGCTTCCTTTCCTCTTATTCCCTAAAGGAATATTTAACTTGCATTTTAGCAAAAAGCTTTTATTATTAATATTATTATTATTATATACAGATTTATCAGTGAAACTCTTCAGGGGGAAAGCTTTTCTCATCCGTGAAAGTGCAGCACAAAGAAACCTGGCCTTATCTTACTAATTACTCCAGTGCCTCCCCAAATCCTATCAAGCTGCTTGTTATTAATCAGTTAGAACAGTGTTGCCTGTATGGCAATATAACATATGCCAGGATGAGATCTGTTTACAGAACTTCAGCTTTGCCAATGAGCAGGGAGATGCTGATGCCAAGAGAAGCAGTCTTGCTGCAGTCTATCAGCCGGATCAGGGGCCAGCAGACACGTGAGATTTCAGGTGTTGCATCCAGAGGGCTGCGGATGCCGTGCCCACATCTACCTTCCCCACATTGTCCTAAAATAACAGCATATTTTGAGTTAGCCTTGAGCCCAGAAGAAAAATTACTGGCATAGATGTGGATATAACTCTGTCAGGGGTACCAAACACCATGGTGCACATCTGATGTCCCATGAAAAGAAAGAGGTTCTTTTACCCTTCTACCTGCCTGCTGATTTTATACCTGCATCCCTGCAGTGCAGAGGAACTGAGAAAATCTTATCACAAAGTTGTTTTACTGTCATCACCCTGCAGTTTCTCTGTGACCATATATGGATTATATATGGGGCAAAAGTTATTCCGTCAATCCTATCCAACCAGCATCTTCTCTGGTGGAGGCTGAGAAATTCACTAACAAACTAATGGATCCAAGCCCAGAGGTACTAAGTCCTAATGCAGTGACTGGTGGCATGTTCTCTCTTCTCAGAGGAGTGTGTGCAAGCTCCTCTCAGATGGGTTATTGCTAGCCTTGACTTAGCTCTTCAAGCAAATTCCTGCTTAAGGCAAGTGAGAATTTTGCCCCAAGAAAGGCTGCTGCAACGAAGGCAGAGAGCAAAGCAAATCTGCAGCATTCCTCTAAAAGATTAGTGTCTACTGAGGAAAAAGCTGCACAGGTTGATGAAGAACATTGGACAATAAGGTTCCACTAGGAAGTTATTGTGATTTTTGCCAAGCATAGAATGAAAGGTCTAGAACAGAACTGCTTCCTTGGGGTGAGGGGTGAGGAAATATATAAGAAACAAGAGAAGTATCATGTGATCTTTCTCTTGAGACATCCTTCTACTTTCTGGCAATCGGCAACTCAGAGTGAAGATGCAGCTGAACCCATCCCTCTTCCCACTTGAGAATGTTAAAACATTTTGTTAACAGTGGCAAGTCAAGTTTCACAGCCAGGCTGAAAAACAGCAAATTATTACTATTGCTATTTACAGGTCATGAAACGGAGACAGAGAGAGGTGAAAGAACTCGCCTACAGTCCGTTAGTGGCAACACTGTGAAGAGAATCCAGGAAATCTTGTGGCAGGTCATCTGCTTTGTGCATCATCCCATTTTCTTTCCCCAAAAGGCAGTACACTGTTATAGGTATACTACATTCAGTAAATACTCTTCAAGCACTAGCACTCAGTAATCTCACCACAGTGTTTTTCCTTATTTTCTTCAATGACCAACACATAATATTGCCTCTTTCATTTTACACTTTGCTCCTTTCCCATTCCAGGTTCAGTATTTCCAATCCGGAAAGATACTGTTTTTGCAAGAAAACATAGAAGTAATTCTGCTGACTTCAAATACAAGCTGGTCTGAGTCTTTTGTAATGAAGGAAGAATGCTGGCTAGATATATAGGGTTATCCTCTATTTGAGATGTGCTTTGGGATCTTAAATATCCATCTGGACAGGACATGGAGAAAGCAGATAGGACTTCAGTTTAGCATTTACCCTAGCAGCAGCATTCAGTAAGGCAGCATGGCTTTGAGCCTGAGCCCCAGCCCTAGCTTAGTAAAACCTAAGCTGACCTTCTAGCCAAGGAGTAAGAGTACTGTTGAGTCAGCTGTACAACAATGAAGAGGGAGATAGCAATGGCTCATAAATCTGTTTTTTTAGCATGCCGTTAATCTACTCATAATTAGGACAAAGCACAGGATGAAACCCTAGGCAGGCACTGATGCTGCCCTTATTACCTGTGGATTGATTCTCCTCTCACTCATGCTGGTGTTACATCAGTGATTTGCTGGTGTTTCTCTGGTTTACTTTGCTGCAGTGAGGGTGTGAATCTGGCCCAGAGCTCTAATATCTGTTCTAATTTAATTCATGTCTCTGTCTCCACATGGGAATTCTCATCTAGACACAGCCCCCTTTGGGCCCTGTGCTATTTCCAAATATAGGACCTTTTCCCATTTGTGCTGGATTTGGCGGGAAGCCCACCTAACTCTAGTTCATTCACATGACTTGCACCATGTTTTAAGGTGCCTACAGTCCATTTTAAGTACATTGCCTGTTTTACTATTTTGTGTAGTTTTCTTGCACATAAATCAATATATAATGAAGCTAAGCACTTTTACACTTGCCAAGGCACTGTGCAGACATTAACTGTCCTAGACCCCTGGGAGGTGAGTAAAATAAAGAGCATTATTAGCCTCTCTATCTAGGTCTTTCCAGTGCATTCCAGAGCAGAGTAGGGATATGTCAGATTTTACAAACAGACAAAACGAGGCTGGGAGATTAAGGAGTGAACTGTACTAGGACAAGAAAGAATATGACCCAGAGAAATCAGCACATGCTTATCACAGCTGAACTGTGCAGAGAACGCACACCCCTGCGTACAGTGAAACTGTGCTCTCAACAACGGACTTTGGATGCAAGTTAGATGCTAAGCCAAGGCCAGTGAATTTATGTAGCCATGATGATCACTTCCTAATTCTACCCCACGAGGGATATGCCTTCAGAAAGCAGATAGCTCCAAAGATTTATTGAGATGATTGCTTTTCTTTGGGGCCCACGCCAAATGTTCTGGTATGTTAGGCTAGAGATGGAGGTGTAGTGATTTGCCCAAGGTAATGCAACAGAATGGGCCAAAGAACTGGAATCACAGAGGTTCTGGCTTTCAGCTCCAAGTGCAATTCAGCACAGCATTACTATTGCAGGAGTATTCTCTTCTACACTGATTGACAGATTCACTTTTAATACATCTACATCCTTAAACTCTTGAAAGGACAAACCTGTGAAATGAACCATTTCCCTATTCCAGCAAACCCAAATGTCACAGATGACACCCCAGGGCAACACTGTTCCATGAGTAAACACCTGGGAATGTCTAAGGAACAAACCTGCGGGGGAAGGAGGAAGCAAAATGTCATGGCGTAACCTAGGGGTGAGCATTTGTTACAAGACCCCTCTGTGCCCAGCCACAGAGAATATGGGTTTGTGTGAGCTTCAGGCTCTAGCAACAGCAGCTCACAGTTGTTAATTCCAGAGAACCAAACTCAAACCCTGCTGTGTTGGCCAGGATGGAGGCCAATCACAACACGAGGCAAATCCTTTTAATATATTGCATATCATTGCAGTAATCCAAGACAAATCTAGAAAAGAATATGCCTTTGCAAGAGCATTTTAGTTGCTGTGAAAATTATTACAGTGAAGAAACGGCAAAATGATCTTAGCAGCATTCAAGTTGCCTGTCAGCCTTCAAATGAGAATCCCCGGCCAGGGGTCTGAGGAGGCCACAGGATCCAAGAGGATGCCAGGGAATGCTGCAGTTCCTGCCGACTTCTCTGCACAAAGGCAAATATGGTTGTACCAACCAAGGCAGAGAAGACAACTAAACAACACAGCACCAATACAGAGTTTACTTTGCTATTACAGGGTACCAACTCCATTTGTCGTAAAATTGACACACACTTGTGTGCACATACCACAGCCTCTTTATAGCCCTTTCTGACTTCCAGGGTCTAATGGCACATGCTGAACACGTCTGCAAGCTTCTCATTTTGCTATCACCAAGTTTAGGAATACGCTTTCTTTAAAAATAAAAGCTGAGATTCGAATTACTGCAGATTATACCAGTTTAAGAAAAACATTAAATACTTCCAGGCATAATAAAATTATAAGAAGTGTCAATGCCAATGACTATTTGTTAAATAACTTACACCAAATCCTGCCTCAGTTGCCAAGAAAGTACTATAGATCTAATCAGAAATTTCCACTTATCTAGTGAAGGCAGGAAAATCAGCCTTCTTTCACCGATGGCAATCCATACCATTCTCAGGGTTTCTCTGTTGCCATTACACAGCAGAGAGCTGTTCAGATGGAATAGGTGGATTCTGGCTCCTTTAAACATGTTTTCAGAGAATAAAAGTTCAAAAGCTGAAAAAAGTGATTTTTAAAAATTCTAAATAAGATGCCGATTGTGAAGGTCTCTGAATTAGAAGAATGTCTTACACAACGAAAAGACACAGAAGAAATCTATAATAAAAAAAGTAATTTAAGATTGTCCACCAAGGAAAATAATCCAAAGCGTATCTCCTTAAAGCAGCAAAGAAATTCACGGAAACAAAGACTAATTTCCAATTTTTTTGTTGGAAAACATCACTCCGATTCGCACACTGCAGACATACCATCAGAATGGTTTACTTTGTAAGCCATTTTGAAAAATAAAAAAAGGGCTCGACACAGGATCTGAAGTTATCAGTACAGCTTTAATTTCTAATGTCTAAACTCTTATCTTTTTAATTTTAAATGAAAATCATGAACACCTTTAATTGTATCTAACACTTCTACAACACTTTTCACCATTAAGTCTTAAAATGCCTTACAAAAGTTAGAGACGTTATCTCCATTTTACAAAAAGGGAAACAAGCATGGAGAGCTGATTTGCCCAGACCCACCAAGCAAACTGGGAGCAGATACAGAGCTCTGATCCATCCTCCTGTGTGTTCTAGTCCTGAGGAAATTAGCATTCCCTTTAATTGCATTTTTATTTCCTTTTAGAGAGCACATAGGAATATCTGGAAATTCAGTAGCAATTTTTAAAAGTGCTTTTGGGGAAAAGGAAGATTTTAGTCACTCATTATGCGACTAAATTAATGCACATAGAAAAACACTCTTATGAATATAAAGCATTGCATACACTCCACTTTCTAGGCTATTTAATATTTGCTCTGAAACTCTGAATCAAATCAAATCCCTCAATTCAGTATTGTTTACAATTTATTTCAACTTCAATTGATGAGACAACACAGAGGTTCTCTTCAGTTTACAAGTGGCTGTGCTCTGCTGATGTCACCTTCAACAACACTTGATCAGGTCTTTTGTAGTCCTCTGCCACAGCCAGCTCCTGATACTTTCTGAATATTGGTATCTATCAGTCTCAACTCAGAAGGGAAGCTTGGATTAGTTCCACTGCATGTTTCAAGACAGGTATTTAGCACAACAATAATTTCAGAGCTTTTCCTTACCACCTTAATTCTATATCTCAACCTTAATTCAGTAACTAAACAACATCCATTGATCATTTGGTTGCAGAGTCACTTTCCATACATTCATATATGCAGGCATTATTATATATATATTTTGAGCTACAAATCAATTTCACAAACATTTCTAGGCTTAGAACATAAACTCCCCTGCAAACTAGAAACAACTTTGGGCACCTTGACAGACAACACTGAAGCAGGAGAATACTCATCACACGAGTTAAAATTGCTAGTATCTAATTGACCCTTCTATTTTCCTTTGAGTCACAGAGGTGTGAAACACACATTCCTTGAAACCTTCCCAGCTCATTCTGGCACATTCCAGACATGGGGAACAGCTAACCCATGTATTAGTCTCTGGGGTAACAGTAGATATTTAACACCACGTACCGGAAGAAAACAGAAAAACATTTTACCAGGTAAAGCCAGCGAGAGAGCTGGAGTAGGTAGATGAGGTATAATTATACTCACAGGAATTTGGCCAGAACACTAGATCAAATACACCAAACAGCCATGGTTAAAACCTTAAACAGTTGGGGATACTTTAGTTTTCCATCTTACCTAAAAGACAGCATGTTGTCTATATGTGTAATAACATACCGACTGGGTCACAGTGGCTTGCAGGAAAGTTTTTAAGTGTGTATTTTATGTATTAGCACATACCTACCAATATTTGAAACCAGATCATCGGTAGAATCTACTTAACACAAATTTGCATAAATATACATCGATTTGCATAAGATTACATAAACACATGGTCATTTTCTCCCTGACACCCACTCCACACATTTAGTGCTCATGCTGCACACCCCATCCCTCCCGAGGGACTTCTCTTTGCCCCTCGGCTTCCTGCCCACCCACTCACCCCCCAACACCGCGCTTGCTTCACCTGTGGCTGGGCATTTCAGGGTTATTCAGCCATGCAGGCGCACCCAGGGACCCCCATTCCCGAGCCGGGGGGCAGCTCCAGGTGCCCGTCCCCGCATCGGCCCCGCTCTGTGAGGGCCCAGGTGCTGGGTGGGACAAGCTGAGGGACAGCTTGCCAGAGAGCCCCGGCACCGTGAGGAGAATGGCCCCTCAGAGAGGGAAACGGCCCCCTCAAGAGATGGGGGGTCCCAGGACCGTGAGGGGAACAGCCGCTTAGAAAAGGGGAGAGCCCTGAGGGGAACAGCCCCTTAAAGGGGTCAGCCCCAAGGCCACGAGGGGAAAGGCCCTTTAAAGGGGGAGAGCCCCACAGCTGTACGTGGAGTAGTTTCTCGGAGAAGGAACTCTGAGGTGAGCAGGCCTTGGTCCTGTGAAGGAGAGCAGCTACCCAGGAACCACCTGAGCAAGAGGATAGAGGGCACAGAGATACCTATGACAGAAGGGGAGCTGGTCAGGCTTCTGTGAGTTTTGCGGCAGTGCTGGGAGGAAGAAGGGCCAGGGCAGAGGGAGCGGGGAATGGCAGGCAGCATAGCCAGGGGCTTTGGAGGGGCAGTCCTGTGTCCTCACACGGGTTGGGTGTGTGGAGAGGGAGTAGGTCCCCGGCTGGGAAGTCTCAGTCAGGGCCTTTGAAGGGACAACGGGCAGTAGTCTCCCTGAGGGAAGAAATGAGGCTAGCCCACCCCTCATAAGGGTTAGCTGCTCCTCCCTTGGAAATGGGAGAATAATCACACTAGACTGCCTGCTGAGGTTCGCCATTAGGCCTGTAGACAAGTCAGTTGCTCTATGAACGCTGCCCTGTCCAAGGGGGTTCCTGTAGCTCAAATGGCCAAGGCCATGCTCTGTTTTGTACTGCTGGAGGATTTGAGTCTAACCCTTACCTTGTGGAGCAGGTGGGAGGTCAAGGGAGGCCTTGTCATGCACCCAGAGTTCAGGGCCAGTACCTGTTTGTGAGCAGTGCTTGTGTTTGAAATGCAGGTGCAATGAGAAATCCCACCACTCTGCTCCTGAGAAAGCTGTTCTGGAGGTCAGCAGATGGGAAATGCCATGACCAGGAGGAAAATGAATGAGGTAGGCTGTGGTCAGCAGGATGTTGATCATTCTGAGCAAAATGATCTTTAGGGTTACAGTGGTATCTCTAGGGATGCTGCACTGACACAGTAAAGTAGTTCTGGGCTTGTTCCAGTGTGATTAAGATCAAAGTCTTGTAAAAACATTGGTTTTGTGGTTAAAGCATTGGACAGTGGCTCAGCAACTGTGGCTGCAATCCCTTCTCCCTGATTGGCACTCTGGACAAACTGGAGCAAGGCTGTTAATTTCCCTGTGTCTCACTTGCATATCTGCAAAATCTTTACTATGCCAGTTAAATCAGGGATGTCTCTTCTTCCGTAAATGTACAACATCTCGTGTGGTGATGACCTGCTATTCTGACTGGGTTTCCAAGGGGGCTACAAATTTTTGAGGAGAATAAGTAATTTGATCAAACAAGGCTTTATAAATAATAATGTTATTTAACTGTAAATGTTTATTATATAAGAGATGAAGGGGAAAAAATAGAAAAAATATTCACATATAGAAATTCTTTAAACTGAAAGATTCCCAAAACCTTGTACTAGGGAGCAGTAGATATTTAAAGGGCACTGTTGAGTAATATTAAAAATAGTTTCAGTACTCGTTGCTTGTAGAAGTCTCTCACGACCCTGCAAATTATTTCTCTCTGTACTGATTTTGTCCTTTTCCCATTCACTGAGCAATGATTATTTCCCATGCTTTTAAATGAAGCTGAAATTAGCTTGGTTATTTTTGTTTAACAACAACAACCTCAATGCATGTTGTGCTTTTTATCCTGCAAAAAGAGCTTTGTTTGTTCCCTGGCATTGGAGATGATGTCAGCAAAGCTCCCGGAAGAGCAACTGCTGTTAGCTAATTGCTGGCTGCTTCACAACCAGCGAAGACAGGAATGAAACCAAGGTACATTTGTAGGCCCTACAGAATGTAATCTATGCTTACGTTCAGTGGCATAACTTTCTTCATCACAATACAGTAGCACGAAATAGGCATGGAGTAGTTAATACATAACCCCTATGCATTAAGATATTTTTCAGAATTTAAGTTACTCTTCTGTTCAGTAACAATAATAGTAATATGTGGACAATTCCTGCTTTTTGTGTTTAAGGGTGCAACTTCTCTGGAAGTATTCGAAACCTGCCCGGATGCAGTCCTGTGTACCCTGCTGTAGGTGAACCTGCTCAAGCAGGGGGGTTGGACAAGATGATCTCCAGAGGTCCCTTCCAACCCCAACCATTCTGTGATTTGGTGATTCTGTGATTCTGAATAAAATATATGAGATTGTGTAAATGGGCTTATCCTTTCAGATATTTCAGTCTGGCAGGAGTTTGCACATGGGGTTGATTTTTGTCACTTCACATAAGAGCAAGGAAGTGTATTTTTGTTTGTTTGTTTTGTTGGGAGCATCATTCATCCATCTAGGACATTATCAATCTAACACATGCATCCTGTTCCCACTAAAATCAGTGAAACAGACCCTGAAATGAGGGCAGAAGGTGAATACTGTGAAGATAGAAGAAAACATCTTCCTTAATTCCTGCTGGCAGCATTTCATTGTGTCATGCAGAGTGCTAAGGTCTAATTGCATAGAGATGGCCAGCCCTCATACAGGAGTTTATCTCTTTAGGCAGACTAGTAACTAGGAGAATGGTGACTCCTCAACCCTGCAGTCTCATCAGCCAAAGGGTTAATTTTTATTCCTGCTGTGGTTTCTCAGACTCTCTCCTTTGATAGAATCCACATTGAGATTCTCCAGCAGTGAAGAAGAGGGCAGGTTTTTCCCTTCCAGGCTTTCATTATGTTGCAGTTTTCATGATTTTCCAGGGCTGCTGGGTTCATGAAAATTAATGCAATTCTGCCAGACTGTTTCCTTCGCTTCTGATGTGCCCTGATGCATTATGAAACCATTCAAGAGACTGCAATTTCCCTTCTGCTGAGTTCAAACCAACGGGGTTTGATTTGTGCTGTTTCCAGAGACTTCTTTATGACTCTGGTATTGTTCTAAGTAGCCCAACTGAATAAATTCAAGGAGTCTTCTATGCTTGGGACCCTTCCCTCCAAAGCTTCTTCCCATTTAATGACATCAACTCACTTTGCTGGGAAGTGTTACATCTACTCAACAAGCAGATTTTGCAGATATGTCTGTTCTGTAGAATTTCAAAAACATTTGTTGTCCTTTCTCTTCCTTTAATTCTTGGGCGAGGAGAGGGAAACAGACAATGGACAGAGAGTATCTGGCAGATTGGAGTTTTCAGAGGCAAGCAGAGACTGATGCAATTGGTGTAATGATAACTGAACAGTTTCTTCTCTGATGTATACTTTTAAGTCCTCCAGTGATGGCATCTTAGCTGATGGTGAGCTCAGTTTTAGCTGGGGGAATTTCCACTGCAGGCTTGGGTTTACTCTAGTGCTTTATTGATTGCTATAAAGTAGTTCTGTATTTCAGAGAAAATCTTCTGTCAGACACTCATAGTTTGGATTTCCTGATTATGTCATGACTGTGTCTTGTGGCAGAAAAAACCTTGAAAAAGAGAAAAGTTGGTTTTGAATGTAAAGGATCATGAAAAATCAGGACTGATCTTGATCATGCGTACTAGAGAGGAATAAAGGTTTCACTAAGAGCTGTCAAGTAAACCCATGTGAGATGTTCATCCTGAATGTAAGGGTGATTGGGAGCCATAAGCTATGTTCAAAATGAGACAATATGTATATATTGGCATGCCACAATGGCACATCCTGGAAGGTCAAATGAGTATGATGACAAGCTTTTATTTTTATATTTTTCAGTGTATGCTGTGAATATATAAGCTCCATAGAGAATCTTTTCCCTACCTTTTGACAGTGGTGTATAGGCGTAACCAAGCCATCTTCAGTCAGGTGGCAGTCAAAATGGGGGCACAATGCAGGCTTTTCACAGGAGGCTTCCATCTTTAATAAATAAAGAGATGCTGCATAGGATAAAGCCAGTCTGTGCTTCTCTGTCTGCATTGCTTTCGCTGTGTATGCTATCTAAATTTGAACTAGCTGAAGGATGCCAGTATGTTCTGCAATCACATTCCTGATTGCCCTGTAGACACACCTGTGGAGAGGAACTAGCTCAGAAGACTCCCAACCCCATCATTCACATGGCAACCTCAGGTGGAAAAAGGGCTCTTCCAAGGAGTTCTCCCCTGCCTTACTTTTCTGCATTATCGGATTTCTATCTGGTGATTCAGCAACCTGCAAAAAATGGCCAAGGGGCAACTTACCTCCCTTCTCCATTCCTATTCTCTCCTAACCATTTGCTAAAAGGACAGATAGAAGTTCCAGTGAGTATCTCCTCATAAACTCATAGGTAAAGATTAAAGTGGATAGGAACCTCTTCTGGCTCCCTGTTCATTTCTGAGTGGTTTCCTCAACAGCCCCAGAACACTTTTGTGATTTTTCAGGTATGTAAATGAGCCAATTCCTGTCTCTTCAGGTATTTCCAAGTAGGCGTCGAGCAAGCACCACCTATTCCAATGATTGTATGCCTATCCTGTACTGTGATCCCCTTCTCATTCCACTGGGACACCTCATACTGTTTAGCAGTGTGTGAATAGCAGGGTGCTTATGACATGCTGACATCTACTTATATCTTGCAGCTGAAAACCCTGGTTCTACAGAGAAAATTGCTGTAATTTCAGGTACAAATGCATGAAAATTCTTGGTGTCAATGCTATACTGTCTTTATAATGGTGCCTGATGCTTTTTCTGGAGGAGTGGGGTAAAACTGTGTAAGTAGGAAGTTGGAGGGGTTATTTGGTGGTTGAGTAAGTGCCCATTGGGTAAACAGTAGGTAAAGCATCTAGAACATTAGCTGCGTGCACAAATAAAAGTATCTCAGTACAGCTGGCAGAAAATGAATGGCTGGATAAAACTGCAGTTGTAACAGATAGCCTCGGCCTTCTCTCTGTCCTGGGACACGGAGGCAGTGTCACAGTGGGCTGCTGTAACGATGAGCTATGCCCCCATCAGCTGCTCTGATGAATGTACTGGAGAACATTGCCCACGGTAGGGCATCAGCCTGCCATTAGACTGCAGCCTAAGCACCAGCAAGCTGCAGTTGCCTGTTGTCCTGACACAGCAATGTAACATTGGCATCCTGGTATGTTAGCACAACATCTTGATGGCAAAGTCTGAACTTGAATGAAAAAGCCCTTCAGCAGCATTCCTTCCTTCTCTTCTTCTCTATTCCTGCACTTTCGTTTCTTCACAAGTCTAACTGCTTCACATTTTTTACTTTCTTTGTGGTTTGAAAGGATCAATAGGGAATCATCAAAGAAATGGTGTAAGGACTCATTCATTTCCAAAGTTTTTTTCCTTTTTTTTGTCATTGTTAATTGGATTGCTCATAGCCAGTGGGCTTTTGATCTACTTAGCTGCCCCCAGGGCCAGGGAGTGGAGAGGAAAGGAGAGAGTATTTTAAATGCTATAAATCACACAGAGATGCAGAATGGTTTGTAATGATCAATAAAACAAACAATTATCCTGTCATTACCCAATACACTGTCATGATGGCTTCAAGCACTAGCAAGGAAAATATAAATAATAATAACACGCATAAAAAGGAAAAAATCAGAAACCTCATTGGTGATGGTAAAATCCACAGCCCAGTAAAACGAGGCTCCCAGCTTAGAGCATGTCTGAGGTGGCAGGCAGAACTCACCTGCAATTATTTAATACTGGTTTTACTTATGTTCTAGCAACACCTTTAGATTTTTATCTGAGATCAGGGCTCCAAGTACACTCATCACTGTACAGAGTGAGAGCCAGTCCCTGGTCTGGAGTGTTTCAACTTAAGCAGAAGCAACAACAGCCAATATTCTTCCAGGGACTAGGTTTTCTTCACTATGGGAAGCACTGATGATTGAGGACCACAGTTAGCTTCTGTTTCCTCTGAATGCACAAGCTCAGGCTGAGATTTCCTTCTCTTTGGGCTCAGAAAAGAGACTCCATGGATGCCTGTTGGACTTAAAGTGTCTTTCCCAAATTTAAACTGGTGGCAAAACTTTTGTTGGTTTCAAATAGCACATATTTAATTCATCATTTTATAGACACTGCTTGGACCAACCCACCCAAAACAGAAATGAAAGAGCTCTTTTAATACAAGCATCACTGAAAACAAGGAAATTGCCAAGTGATGATACTGTCCCAAGGCAGGCTCTCCCCACTCCCTGCCGTTGTAGTGCCTGTGCACTCCTTAGACAAGACCTGGACCTGTGCCACTGTATAGCCTCTGCCTCTTCCCCTGCCCTTACCTTCTGTTTCCGTGAAGGCTTGCCGCACCTACAGCTGCCCTAGCAATTGACCAAATGAAAGATTTCCAGTGGGATTAAAGGTGCTTTGCTGAGAAGTTTAATGGGGCATGAGGTGGAGGTATAACCAATAGCCACAGCATCAGTCCCTTTGCCTGCAATTAGGAAGCAGCTATATCAGTGACTATGTTGTCCCGTCTTACAGCACCAAGATGGATTCCATCTCTACAAATCCATTGCCAATCGCCCTGGATCCACATAGATAACATGTACCTACCATGTTGCCAAACAAGCAAGATGCATCCTTTTAGTAAAAGTTCACCCCCAGTGGACATCTCTTATGGTAAAATAGATGCTTTTGTACCAACAAACAGTCTGCATGCATCCTGAACGTTCCCCTGGTTTCTGTGGAAATCTGCCAGCCCAGCAGTGGGTCTGGGAGACCAGCAGGGAAAAAGTTAATGCAATTGAATGCAGAAAAGAAAAAGCATTGAACTTTTCAGTGGTATTTTTCTGTTTCATTTTTTTAAATGCAAGCGCTTAAAATGATATATTTATAACAGCTGGAGGAGTTTTATAGCACTGTAAAATGTGGAGTTTTACAGACTTATAACCTGTTGTGTAAGGGGTGTGGGGGGATGTTGCTATGGAACAAAAATAATGATGTCACATTATTAGTACTTTTGCTTTCAATGTACCTGGCTGCTGGAAAATTACAGTGTTTGCAATAGACATTACAAAGATAAACACCCAAAATTTGGAACAAGAGCCACATGGTAACTTGTTAAAAAATTAAACCCACCCACAGGAGCCATTTCTTTGTTCTTGCATCTCCTGTGGTAGAGGAATAGAAATGGCTTGATGCTTATGATCAACCCTGCGTTCACACAGGATGTGTTTCAAACTTCGCTTACTTTCTCTTCGTGCAGCCCATCTTTAGGAAATAGATGGGTCTAATCTTGAATCCACTGTGCAGATGTGGCTCCTTGGTTCTATATGGTCTTTAACAAATACATCTTACTTGAGCTCTGCTACCTCTTCCTGTCAGATGAGAGGGATCTGGATGAAAGTCTCTTGGAGACAGAAAGGGAGTGAGAATAGAATATTTGGGTGATCTCTGTCTCCATACTGTCATCAGACTGGGATTAACGCTGTGTGTGGGAGTTTCTCTATAGTCATTGTTACCTTTACTTTGACATTTCCTGAACATCCTGGTTGGGCTCAGGGCTCGCACTCTACATATATGTAATCACATCTCCTTCATCAGGAGCAAGAGAGGGCTAGGATGCTCCAGACACTTGAAATTCCTAAATAATACCATTGCTTCCAGATATGAGCTGACTTGCACAGAGCTGGCTCCAGCATTGCTGCACTGCCCTCTCAAGTACATCTGTATCAATGGGATCTCATTTAGCAGGGCACAGCTGTACGCAAATATACAGGGACAATCTGCTGCTGAAGTGATCTTGCTTCCTTAATACAGTGCTATGCTTCAACTACTGCGCCTATGACAGGGTCCAGTAGAGCTTATTGGCTGTGCAAGTAGCTACTCTGGATCCAGGCTAGACTGTTTACAAACAGTAGAGCTATTCTGCATCTGTAATACAGTTTTTCTGCAATTCAGAGAAACATTTCATGGCTGATGTAGAGTTGTCAACAATAAGTGGAAGCCTCAACCCCCGAGAGCTTACACTTTAAATAGAAAGCAAGGGCAAAGGAATGATTATTCATCCTCGATTTGCAGATGAGTAGCTGGTGCATACTGAAACTAAATGGCTCGTCTAAGATTATGCAGGAAATCTGTGAATGAGCTGAGAACTGAACTCAGACCTCTGTTGTCCCAGCCTAGTGTTGTCTGTCCTCTATTTGCTGCTTGCAGCTTGTTATTTTGCTTTCTTGATACAGCTACCTAGTTCTACGTTCAAAGCTGTCAGTGATTGAGATCCTTCCTACATTTTAAGATGTAGTTTGGGAAGAACAAAGTGCAAGGGAGAAGTCTAACAACAAACATTTCTTGACCATACAGTCAATGAAGACACCCCCCGTTCTCTCGCAGGGGGCTAACCACTGCCTGCTGAAATCCGTGGACATCTATTTATTGATTTCATCAGATGCTTGGTAAAGCCTTTATTGGGCTAAGGTGCTTAGTCTAGAATACATCAATGTAGGTTAGAATATATGAGCGCTTGCATTGTTTAACATACTTATTCTCATGATACTTCATTTGGCAGGACAGTTTTGCTGTTTCATTTAACAGAGGGAGAACTGAGGCACAGAGAGACTAGGTGACTTGTACCAAAGTACACACAAAGTCAGTGGCAGAGGAGAGAGTTGGATGTGGCACTCTGAAGTCCCAGGCTTCAAGTCCCCAGTCTTCACTTGGGAAATTGCTCAGACAGCAGAGCAGGTACTTATCCGGAGATAGAGGGAGGGACAACCTGCAGATATGGATGCTCGCACATGTTCTCTGGCACAACCTAAAGTTAGAGAGTCCATTTATATATGTGATCATATAGACTTTATGGAGGAAGGAAGGCATTGGTTTTGTGCCCTGAGAATGGGCTAGCCACTGTTACAGCCTGTCAGTTCCTCAGCCTGCATGCTCTGTAATTTATCATTTCCTTTGGCTGCTGAAGAGATGTCAGTTTCTATGAACTGTATGTGTCGGGTGATACACGAATATGATCCATTTGACACATCACTGCATAATTTTGCCTTTTGTGCAGTGTAGGTGTGACTTGTCACATATGTTATGTGGTAATTTTCCTGTGACACTGATTGTGACAGTTTGAGAATAGCTACCAAGAGCTGGGAACAGCTTAAAGGGTAAACAAGCCCAAGTCTAGGCAGAAGTGTCCCCCATTGGGAGTGAGAAAGAAAAACTACGCGAGGAGTCCTTCAAAGTGAAGGAGACATTCTGAAAAGTCTGTCCCAACCACTATATTTCACACTGGACATCTGTAACATTATAACACAGGTTACAAGTAAATCTCTACTAGCTTGGGCACTTCAAAGCTATGAAGATATTCCATACCAGGAATGGCAGAGGGGCAGCACAAATGAAGCTCTGGCCTACTGTTGCAGAAGCAGAAGAGTCCAGACTGTACAGCACCTTTGACACACAGTTTATCTGTCTGGGTTTTATCCAGTAGAGGGAGGTGTTGTATACTGACCTGGAGATGGTATTTGTTTCTAGGTGGTGTGATCATTGCACAGTTCCCGTTCTCCTTGCTTTTTGCAGCATTTAAAAGCAATTGATAGTTTTTTGACAGAGGTCTCATGATCAGATTACTGTGCTCATTATTTGCAAAGGAAACATGTTGTTGTTGGTGTTTTA
This sequence comes from Fregata magnificens, assembly GCA_013389945.1. NCBI lineage: Eukaryota > Metazoa > Chordata > Aves > Suliformes > Fregatidae > Fregata > Fregata magnificens. The sequence continues at coordinate 110,114 of WAAD01035304.1, read as the reverse complement.
ACTAATGTTGTTTGTAGTGATTGTATCACTTTAAACTGTAAATCCCAGATGACCTTGCAAATGGGAAAGGTTTGGGCTGTGGTGTACCAAGAGTGCAGGGAAAAAAAGTACATTATGGTGGAATTGGGCGTGATAATGCAGGATTAGGCATAGGCCTGAGTGATTCTGTATGGAATAGAAACCAAACTGGATCTGTAGAGAGTGTTCTATTATTGGGGAGATGTCTTATAGTTAAGGAATAAGGTATCTGTATTCATTCCTATAGCAGTGAAAACCTAGCTATGATGTGAATATTTGTATTTGTCTACTTAGATTCACACTTTGGTTTTGGTCAGGTGGCTCATTTCTTCTTCTTTCTAGTCCTAAACTGTTGTGTATTGCTGCTATGTACTGCTAAACAGACGTAACGCTTCACTGCAGAGCAAGTTTCCTATCAGTTCTAGGTAAAGTCCTTCTTGCATGCATTTGTTTCTAAAAAGAAAAAAATTTTAAAAATCTGTGCAAGTATTGTGGTCTAAAAGCAAAGGTATAACTGTTGTTATTCCTGAGGATCACTACTAACTGTGTATAGCGTGTTGACAACTCATGAAAAGGAAGGGCTCTCAGGTGCCCTACTGTAAGGAGGAAGAACTGGAGACCATTTACCATCACCAAGCAAAAGATAAATGTACCGTGACTTGTGCTCCAGAGAAGTCAGCAAGAATTACATAGACCCTTGGACTTTCCGTATGAATTGAGTCAAATTGGCTAAGGAAAGTTATACATTTGAATCTTAACAGCACAGCTTCCTCCATGTGACTGTATTTCAGGTCACTAGCTCTGTGGGAATGGCTCCAAACAGGACCTAATCAAATATACTTTTCCTTGTCCAATTTCTTGTCTTTCCCACCATCCTTTTGGTCTCAAAAGAATTCCCAAGAAGGGGAGCAGAATCCAGGATCAAAGAAAAATGGTCTTTGTGCCAGTATTGACTAAACCCACAGGAACAGATTCTGTTTTGGTTTGGCAAGATACATCAGAATGAACTCACCTGCAGTAAAAGGAGTTGGGCTAAATCACGCCTTTGGAGTCAAGGCCAAATGGAACTAGCACAGAGATGATGTTCTAGCAGCACACAATGAAAGTAGGATGATAATGCCCAGGAACAAGCCTATTTTGTACACCTCATGAATGTACCTGGAGAAGAGTCAAGATATCAAGCTCCTTGCTTTCATTCTGGTTCCTTTCCTAGAAGAAAGCTGAAGAAAAGTAAGAAAAACTACAACTTAGAACAAGTAAAACAGAGCTGTAGCAGCTGGAGAATCCCACTTACTCCTGAGATTTGTGAGTTATTCCTTGCAATTCAATTAAGAGGGCTTTGGGTTAAGTCTGCTGGCAGTGAAATTGATTCTGATCCAGGCTCAGGCAGCTAGTTACCTGTCACATGGCCTTGGCCATGCCACTATATCTCACTGTGCCTTGGCTTATCCAGATACAAAATGTGAATTACACTGCCCAAGTGAGAAGGGCATGGAACAGCCCCTTTCAGTTCATTAGTGTGTCTAAGGCACAAAAAGAGATGAAAGAAAAGGGTGAAGTATAACTCTCTGTAAGTCACAGGTCTATTGAAGTAAATGGGAGTACTGCCGTGGAGGATGCAGAATTGGAGCTTTAGGGGCCAACATATTTTGGCAAGTTGTAATCCTAAGGGGGGCTGTGTTTTGCCTGATAATTCCTTGGACCTACCCCTGAAGCTTTGTCACGAGATGAAATGCTCCGTTATAATGCACAGCTGGAAATACTTTATCCCCTTATAGATTTCTTCTATTGCCTGATATTTCCTACAGCATCTTGCACTATACTGTACAGTAAATCTCTCCTCCATCAGACGGACAGATACAAAACAGAAAGTGATTTATTATTCTGTCCCATTATGCCTGTTTTCATAGAAACTAATTATTCTGCATTGTTGTATTAGATACTTTAAGAAAGATTACATTTTCTTACTTTTGGCTGATAAAAAAAATTAAATCCATCAGTTTTCCTAAACACATTAGAGTAAAGACAGAATTTCTGGTTCTAATTATTAATCAGTCAGATTTGAGGACACAGAATATTTGACTTAAGCTCAATATATGCACGAACAATGTCCCAATATGACATTTTGTATTGAAACAATTTTTCACTTTATTAAAGTCTTTAGGAGAGGAACCCAAGCTGCAGCTCTTGCTCAAGGTCGTGGGAGCTTAACGCAGCCTCGTTGGTGTAACAAAGCTTAAACGTTATCTTCAACTTTACAGGCACTACAGGCATCTTCTTCCCTCCCCTCCAAGCCCCTCATTATGCCTTAGTGTTGTAGGGATGAGATAAGGGAGAAGGAAGCTATATCCATCATGCCTGGAGCCTGGGTGGGAATGCTTCTGTAAAAAGAAGAGAGACCAGGGGCTTGGGGCAGAGTTAAGGTGGTCCTGGAGATTTTGATAGAACATTTCCTGATGATTTTTATAGACTTGATTCTGGAATTCAGCCATGATTTGGCAAACAGCATACATGTGTGCTTATACCTGAGCACCTAAATCATCATACTCCACGTACAGGAATAGGCAAAATGAAGCATGGGTCTAAATATTTTCCTGAATCTGATCTACTGGCATGCACAAGCAGGTGGATTGGAGAATGGCTCCGATACTGTAACTGATGGAGCACAGGAGAGCCATCAGGGTGTGAGCTAGCCCCTATGCACTAATGGGGCCTGATGGACCTGTCCCACCAAGCTTCTGCAGCTCTGCAAGGCATTTCGGCTAGGAGGGAGCAGCTCTTAGCCCTTACAGTTGTATTTCTCCTTCATGCAATAGGAGTGCATTAGGTTTGTTGTTGCCTTTTGCTGTGTAAGCAGATCTTGTACTGAAGAAAGGGGAAAAAAAGGCTGAATTTTATTTTAGCTTTAGCCCGAACTGCCTTGTAGTCTTCCTGTATTTTATTTTTTTTTAAAGAAAAATTTTCATCAGCAGTTTAAGAGTTGGAAGAGGTGGTGATTTCAGGAAAATCAGAAATAGTTTAAACATTTTCCACTCCCCATTCTGGACTGTGGTTCTGCAGGAGGACCGAGGATACTTGACTTGGAGAGACAGGTCAGACACAGGCCCTAATCTAAGCCAGGATGAGTTCTGGCTACTCCAGTTCTGTACTGGATGATAGATAACCTTCTCACTAAAGGATTACTGAGCTTTTAAAATATCTGCCCCTTCCAAAAAGGATGTTTATGGTGTTATCCCAAGAAAGGGACTTTCAACAGAACTCAGTAAGGAAGTAGACCAGAGAAGAGAGGATCTGTTCTTGGCCTGCCTTTGAGGCTTAGCTTTAAACCAGTGGGTGGGCACTTTTAAAATGAGTGGAAAGGGCTTATGTCATTGCCATAGCATCCCTCAGAGACCCCAAGATGTTTGACGTGAATTAACCCTTCCATAGGCTTGGAACAATACTCTGTTCAATACATACCTTTTCCTCAAGGTGAACTTCTCCATTCAGCTACTCCACTGCAGTTAGAAAGAATCTCATCTCGGGTCTCATTTTCTAATCAACCATGCTCCATTTGTGAACATCACTTGTGTACACAATTATAGTACAGTCAGTAACAGTGTAAGGTAGTTACGTGATTTGCAGGCACCCGCATCAAATATTTGAATAAACTCATGATAATGTGACATCAAATTTCCATTTTAGTGGCAAAAATTTACTGCACACACAGTCACATAACTATTTTCTGAAACTGGGCTCTCTGTCCAACAAGTGGCAGTACAAAGATTTTGTCTTCTTTCTGAGATACCAAGAGACCTGTAATTCACTGTGTTATGCTCATGTTCAGAACCACGTTTGCTTCTATAATAACAATAGCAAAAAAATCCCTTACAACTCCGTGTCTTTTCAGGCTCCCCCTGCCAAAGCCCACTGTCAACATAAAACGTAGGGCATCAAGATTAATGGCAGAGTAATGCACATAGATGTCATTTCCATTTTAATTCTAATCAGCGTTGGCATGGCAAGTGTCACTGTAATACAGCATATGGAAGCTGACACTGTCACCACTGTCATGTGCAAGGGATTGTGGGTAATAGTCCAAAAGCTAGGGCCTTGCTCTGTTATTTTCTTCTCATTAAATATCACATTGCACCAAATTAACTTTATTTTGTTGTCACATGCTCTTCTGTAGCTGCTTTTTTAACATTGCTGACTCTGCAGGCTTGAGAGAGCTAGTGGTTGGAGGGAGGTGGTTTCAGGCTCCTTCAGCTTGCTGATGGCACTGAAACGTGTCACAGGTGTGCCATAGAAGGAAACAGAAAGAGCAGGGATAGAACTGAGGAATGTTTACTACCTCTCCATCTCCAAGTTTGTGCAAGATATTTTGCTGTTTCTTTCTTTCTTTAGCATTTCAGTGACTCAGAAATATGTTGTGAAACAGCAAGCCTCTGGCCTTTTCTCTCTGAGGCACTCTGTAGTGAGTGCCTCAGCCTGAACCAGGGCTCTGTAGGCTAAATGTATCTGCCTTTTGTTTCTCTGGAACACCACACTGCACAAATGTCAGGTAACACACATTGTGTGTGTCATTCGTTTGGCCTCCTCATGTGCTGCTGTCATTGAATCTGCATCTCTTGCATTTGCAGCACAACACCTTTGTGTATCTCCTGCTCTGTGGCAGGTTTGTGACTTGCCAAACAGTTGAAATTCTTCAATGAGGTCTCAGAGCAGAGGAGAGGACAAGGGGTTGCACTGCTTTTGGGGTGTGCAGTCTAATGGGGCACCCCTATTCCAGCAACTCTGCTGAAAATCCCCCATCTTGGCTGAGGCTCAGGTGAAAACTTTTCCCCAGCTCTGTTTTTCTAGATCCTCGCATCCTTTAACATTCAGAACTTTGTTTATTCTTGTAAATACAAGCAACTGCAGAAGAGGTAGCTGATTGTATCTGTAATTTTTCTTCCCTTCTGCAGGCTCCCAGTTTTGACTGACTATTCTTTTAAAAAGAATAAATAGCCCTTGGGAACATGTGAACTGGAAACCAAGATCTCATGGCAGTGAAATGTGCCTGTGTAGCTCATATATACTTCCTTGATAATCCTTTTCCTGACTGCTGTTCTCCAGGGCAGATAATGATTTTATCTGTAGATGGCACCCCTAGAATATCCACAAGTTGTATTCTTGAATGAATTTTCAAAATAATCCCATTGCCTCATTGGGCTCTGCAAAGTACTTGACCTTGGTCTGCCATTTCATGCCTTGAGGACAGTCCTTCTGCACCTTTCTCAAAGCGGAAAGGGAAAGGGTAGCCACTGGTCTCTAGGAAGGGTTGCCAGGGTGGGGGAAGGCTCCATAAGAACCTTTCTTCCATAATCACATAGGACTTCCTGTCATATTTACACTGGGCCTGCTACAGCAAAGTCACCACTGCTCAGGCTCACTCCATTCTCCATCAGGAGCCTGACCCAGTAGGACTAAGTCACTGCTGACAGTTGTGATGAGTCCCCATCATGACATACACTGTTCACTGCTGGCAGCACTCCTGTGCCTGCCTCTCACCATGCTTCCCACGCAAGTCCTGTGGTTCTCATAGACCCAGGAAAGGGGCAGAGAGGTCAAATACTGTGTCTAGTTCATGGACAGAGCTGACAAATATAATTTGTCCTCTTTTTCTATTTTATTATTCAAGGGGAGGCAGCCTAATCTTTCTAGTTTAAGAAAAAAATTTACAACAGAATCCTCTCCTAGCCACAAAGCAGCATATCCAAGAGATTATAGTTTCCACTTTGTCACCTCTGTTGTAAAAAGCTTATCAATTGGATGTTTGCACTACACTTAGATTACAGGCAGTGTGTTCTAATGGATGGGACTGGGACTTAGGAAGCTTGAATTTTAACTCCATCTCTGCTACTGGTTTGTCACATGCCCTTGCAAAAATCACTGCATGCTGTTTTCCTTCTATTATTCAGCTGTTAAGTTTATCAGCCTTTCTAGAGAAAAGCCTGCTCTTCTCATAGGTACAAAATCCAGTACAGTGGGGCTGCCCCACTCACAACAAAAACTGTTCAGCAATTGCCCAACACCTGTCCTGTTGAGATATCCCAGATTCCTTCTGGCCGCTGAGGTTGTCTCAGGCTTGAAGAGGGTCAACACAGGTTTTCCTGAAGGGTGTGACAGAATTGCGCTATGTTAAGATCAGGCAACTTTAAGTGGTTACCTCCCTTGTCTTTCTTCCCTTCTCCTCTGACAGACACTACTGCCCCTAAGGCTTGGGTCTCTGATCTGCTTGTGAATCAGCTCCTGAACCACCACAGTTTTCAGCCTGGCATGTTAAGGTAGAATGAGTCTGCAGCTGGGTGGGGTTGCTAACCATTTCAGTAATCTGATTTTAATTTGCCACCAAAAGCAGTCATTTGATGAAGGAAGGAAGAGTTCCCAGAATTAATGTGTACTATATAGCACCAAATTTTAATTTTTAAACATTGAAAACTGCTTCTAGTACTGCCATTCCTCAAAGCCTTGATGACCATGTCCAATAGGATTGCATCACTGTTGCTGTACTGGCACAAAACAAGTACCAGCAAGCTTAGACATTGCAAAAATGTCAAAATAAGAACAGAGGTTCACAAACATGAGCTGAACAGCCCTGTGCCCTGCCACTTCTCGGTCCAGAACTGCCTTGCTCTTCAGACCAGATTGGAGGATCTTTTAAACAGATCTCTGGCTCCCTTTACTGTGAATGAGGCTTTGCAGAAGCAACCTTTGATTTCTGTGGCTTGCTTAGGGGGCTGATGCACCAATGTCACATGGTATAAAAATACATGATGCTACTGAGTCTGAATGTAGACACCTAACAGGAAGACGCAGAGATGAATTTTAAGCTGGAGAGGGAGTCTTTTATATATGAGCTTTCAGACATATTCCTGTTTTTCCTGACAAGGATAGAAGAGCACCACCAAAAGCTTCTAAGAAGCATTTCTACAGCACACATCTGTCTGTCTATCTTCTCCCTTTCTCTTACTCCCTTTCCCCCTGTACATGCCTGTCTACTATATATAGACTCATCGCTCTCATGATTTATATTGCTACTTGACATATTCAATAGAAGTGCTGGCTTGTAGCAGGTATGGCTTGGGATGTGTTTTAGAAAGACTGAATTTGAAAGCAAAGCTTGAGCAGATCCTTCCATTCTGGCAGCAATCCCCAAGTTCCCTGTCTTTCTTGTGTGTAAATACTGGGCTGATCAAAGTTTTGGACACAACAAATACCATGGGGTAGTTTTCTGTCACCCAGTGCCACCTTACAGCTGAGCCTCCATCATGCGCAGGGGAGGTAGAAGGAAGCTGAGCCTTCATGGCTGAGGTGTTCATTGGCATCTCTGCTAAGAATGACAGCAAAGAAGCCATACTGGTTTGGCTGGAACTATTCTGAATTTTGACGTAGTTCAATGGAAGACTGATGCCTTGGCCAGTGTCCCAGACCTGCACATTAGAGTCCTTTCCTCAGCTCCCTGCTTGCCTGGTTCTCTCCCCAGAGACTCCCATATTTCTCTCTGTAAATAGGCACAGTTCTGTCTGCATATTGGGAGTCAAGAACAACTAAACTAAAGCCTGATAGAGGGGCAGCTGGAAAAGAGGGGTGCAGACTGCAGGGAAGAGTGGAGCTTGTTTCCAGAGAGAAGCACAGGTCCGTGTTCAGGGATGGTGCTGGGGAAAAGGAAGGGCTGCAGGGTGAGGAGTTAGGTAGGAGAGGGCTGAAACCAAGGAGCATAGCAATGGCTGAAGCAGATTGCTGGTGATGAGAGGACTCTCACCGTTAATCGGCAGGAGGCAGTAGGGGAGCCTGTGCTCGCTTACATCCTGGAGATTAGAGGGTAGCGCACTGATTGCTCTTCCCCCTTACCGGCAATGCTGAACTAGCAAAATGGCATTGTTTCCCCGCAACAGGAAAGGAACTGAGGCAGCAACCTCCTTGGTATACCACACAAGACAACTGATATAAAGCATTCCCCAGTTAGTATCATTCTAAAGAATCTTTAAAAGATATTTCTTTTCTGTTTTGTAGCAATCTCTTCAGCTGTTGCTGATCCCTAGGGAAAAAAAACCTAAACCACAACCTAGCTCTGAAAACAAAAACAAAAAATAACCCCCAGCAGACATCACAGGACTGGGATCAAGAGATAACAGCAGAGAATTCCTCTCCTGCATGCAGGTTAATTAAATGACACAGATAACCTTGTGCATGCCCAGGAAAAGCGTGTTTTCTTTCTGAAATCATATCAATCATTTAATTATCCCACTTCTCACGCTGCCATTATCTAGAGCTAAAGGCTGCACAATTATTTCTTGATTTAATTTTTTAAACTCACCTTTTTTCTTTCAAAGTCTGAGTTATCACTCAGTTAAAGATACATGTAGGCACTCTAGCACAGATCTGACCTCCCAGCTTATTTTTTCAAAGTTCTCGTATTTCATTTCTCATCAGAGTGTATGCTAACCACTTCTTAGTGTCATATGCAGCAAGTTAATTGGTATTTGTCACGCATGGTAAAGTAAGATGCTCAAAGTCATAGAGTAGGTCAGTGTCAGAGAGGGGATTCATTCCAAAGCTAATGAACTATTTCTACAGCTTGCTTCTGTCTCACCTTGTTGGCTTTAGGAAACAAAGATGGTCTTTAGGCTTTGAATGCCCTCAATCTCTATAAAAATACGTTTAATTTGTATCTCAAATCTAAGGGAGAAAAAATTGTTCATCTTCTCTGGTGGTAAATATGCTGTGAATGCATCAGTACAGGTGTACTGCAAACAACACACCACATAGTTTGGCCATAGCTGACTGACTTTGATCAAAATAAAATGACTTCTAGAACACTTGAGGGTGTTGCAGGGAAGAACTGGATTTACACCATCTATGTGGTGCAGAACTGAAAAACAAGGGAAACTTCAAGGCAGAACTGGGTGAAATCAGCTCAGCTGCATCGGATTGCAGGACAGAAATGGCAGGTGGAGCTGTGAGTGTGTGAAATATGTTTGCAGAGCTGGATGGGTGCCTGAGGCTGCCATGGCAGTGGGGGTCTGCAGGACAGGACCATGTACATTTTTCTGGTCTATGAGCTGTTTTCCCAGGATACTAGTTCCCAAGTCCCAAACCTTGCATGAACCACCAAACTTGCAAACCTGCAGTGTGTGCCAGAGCCCAGTCTCCACTCTTCACCCCATGGTTGTATTCCAGGACAAGGTGTGTATGGGCAGCATGTCTCCCAAGATTTTCAATCCACAGGTGGTGGGAGGCCAAGAAGGAGTATGTGGGGAAGCTGGAGTGATGGAGAGAACTTCCTGTGCATTAGGAGGAAATTCTTATTGGCTTTGACTGCAATTTGTGCCTTGACAGCCTGGGTCCGTCGCCAGCTGTTTTTCCTGCACTGAGTGCTCTGCTTGCTCTTGTTCACATTGCATTCTCCAGGACTGTATTATTTTTTTCTTAACCAAAGAGCTGCCAGCTGGTGTTGTTGATCACACCCCCAGCAGCAGGCACAAAGGCCAGCACACACTTTACACAACACTCCTTCTCTTTCCCATTCTATTTTAGCACTAATAAAAACATTGTCATTTTAAACAAGCAGCTGGGAGTGTCACTAATTTCAGTCTTTTCATTAAGGTGGTTTGGCAGAGCTTTTTTCATACAGCTCTCCTTGCCCCAGAGCTATGGCTGGGCAAGGGTTGGGCAGAGTCCAACCCCACTCCACATGCCAGGTGCCAAACCCTCAGTCTGCAGCAGTTTGTAACCCTAACCTATCCATGCCGCAGAAGCAGCCCTCGTCAGCTGCGTGCTCCCTTTCTTCAACCCCCTCAGAGCCTCCCCATGTTATCCTCTGCTGAGAATTGTCCCTGACCACGTTATCCATTCTGTGGAGCTTCTGAGCCCTTCCTCCCTCCATTGGCAGTCATTGCTGTCCCTCTGCTAAGGGCACAAATCCTTAACCTACCCACTCTTCCTCTGTATGAGTTAGTCAACAGCAGTCACCCTATTGCAACAGCCTAACCTGGCTGACAACTTAGATTTTGAAAAAGAAGGAATTTGATGGAAAATGATTATATGTCTTTTTGGATATTTATGGCGAATTGCTCCTAAGTTTAAGGAATATGAAGGAACTTGTAAACATAGTGAATGAGCAGTGGGCTTTGGCACTGTGGGCTAACCAGAGGGGATAATCTGCCTGTCAGAAGTGACAGAGAAGGTAGCCTGCAAGGTGATATCAGGTAATACTGATCTAGATTAATCCCACGTAACTTTAGGCACTTAACTGAAGTCCTTCAACTAGGAATGTGGTTGTCCTAGGTTCTTTGTATGGTCCATGGAAACCAAGAGGCTATTGAAGTTCTGCTTTACACTCTGGAGGTGTTTCTTTCCCCTCTGACTGTAGAGGGAGCCTAGCATGATAAGGTTTCCATCTCAGATGCTGAATTTAAGTGGCTGAAGTTGGATGCAATGAATCTGGGCTTTGGATATCTGCTACTGCTTACAGTGGCAGACTCATGAGTCTCCTACATCTGTCTTACAGAAGGCATCTTTTTTTTTCATCCAGTACCTGTGTAGTTACCTGTCTAATACAAAGAAGTTGAGTATGTAACTTGTGCTAGGAGTGACCTCATGAAGTGCTGAGGTCTAGATGTCCAAAGTAAACACACCTACCAATGACTTTTTCAAGATACAAGATTAACCTGACTCACTGACTTTTCCTCTCTCTGATGGATATCCTTTCCATACCCTTTCCATTTCCATTATATCTATATCAGCATGCATGAGAGAGAAAAAGTGTAAATAGAGTCAGGGCACATGATAAAGAGCAGGGTAATACATTTTTTATTCCCACCAGTTAGGGATGACAGCATCACATATTTACTCTCAGTGAGTTGTGATGTTTGCTTCTAACAAATGTAAATCAGGAGCATGGTACTGCACCATCCATCACTCAGTATTTTTAGACCATTCCAGAGTTGCTGAGGTTGTACCTGAAGTTGCTGATGTTATTAATAAGGGGTGGCAGTGATAACAAGATGCTTTGATACCTTATTTCCCAGTGGGTTCAGTCCTGCACAGTGTGTATTCTGTATCTGTATTTTTCCAGCCTTGACTTGTCTTCTTCCCCCTCTGGTGTTTGAGTGACAGCCTTCATTGTAAGCATCTTAAGAGAAGAGACGATCATCTTCATCACCCGCACTTGCAGTTGCCCACCTTGTCTTTCAGCCTTCCTAAGAATCCAGGTAGTGACCCATCACATCCCTTTGAGTGGCTCCAAACAAGTGGACAGAGCATCACACCTGGCTAAACTTCAGTAATACAGGAGGGGAAAGCCAGCATCTGAAGGTGTCTTTTCTCACAAATTGTGCTGGGCACTGCTGTGTACTAGCAGGAGGTGGGAGGGGAATAAGGAACAAGAAAGCAGACAACTGATTTAGAGAGATGGCTGTCTGCTGTCAGCAGCCTGTCACTGCAGAGCGGGTACAGGGTGATGAAAGCAGCCTGTAGGGCCACTCAGTCACCTTCTCTCTCTCTTTCTCTTCATTCCTTCCACTTGGAGGGAGGGGCAATAGGGTGCACGGCCATGCAGTCAGCCTCTCTTAGCGTTCACAGCTAGTTGCGCTTCAGCACGAAAAAAGAAGGTGGAATGTCTCCATATTTGCTCATATTTTAAAACAACACTAGAAAAACCCCACCCTAAACAATTACCGGTCTCTCCACCTACTCTCCCACTCTCCATTGTTCCTGCACGGAACTTGTCAGCCTTCCACCCGTAAGAGAAACGAACTGCAGGCAGGGAGGAGGGGTGAGGGAAGGCTGGGGGCTGGAGCCATTTAAGCTGTCACCAACTCTATCAGTGCATTTAAATCACTGACACAGAATTACAATGCCATATATTGCAGTTAAAAAACAGCCAGCACCAAAATTCCCATCAGCATAGCATCCTTCCTCCAGGATAATGCATTTTCTAACTTTATAGTATATTGGTATACAAAGAGCAGGGCAGACTCATGGTCTGGAAAGTGTAGCAAGGATCTATACATGGAACTTTTTTCTGCTGCTGGGTAAATCAAATTCAAACAGCACAAGCCATTTACGCTTTCCTCTTTCTTTCTATTTAAATGGGTTACTGCTGGTAAGCACCATAATAGTTAAGGATCTGTCAGCAATTCCAATACAAAGAAGAGCAATCACACCTTTAAGCAGACTCCCAGTGATGGGCTGTAGACTATCAAAGTTAAATAGATTCTTAAAATCCTAGCCGTTAGGGCTGGGAAATCTTTCAGCACTAATAGTGCATGACTGTTCCCTGCAATGAAACCATCATGATAAGTGGTTTAGCCCGTGCTTCTCAAGAACAGCTCATCATGCCCTTGTGGCCACCCCCCTTCAGGTCAGGTATCCCATCATCTAATCTGCATCAATTTTAGAACTTGTCCCCTCAAGGCACCTTCAGTCAGGTGAGATGCCCCTACTTTTTCAGGGACCTGTGGTCTTGGGGGTTAGTGCTGATGCTGGCCTATCTGTCTCAGTACTTAGTGTACCAATTTTTGCCCTGCCAAATCTCTGGCTTTGCCTGTGATCACAGTGGCTGACCCTCAGAGAAGATAAGGGACTGTGGCTAGTGCCGGATAGTAGAAGTCTCCTTTAACTGTGATTTATAGAGTAATTGCCTGTCTGCAGCACATGGATACGCTGTTGGCCATGCCTTTGTTCCCCTTCAGTTCCTCTTGAATGCACTATATACTAAGCATTATCCTCTCTCCCTGGGTTGCCCTTCTCAGAGATACACTCTTCCATTCCCTGAAACTCATATCAAAGCCAGTAGCTCTGAATTTTTGCATCAACTCTGCTGCAACTTTTCTGGATTCTCTGCAATTTATTTACATCTCCCTTGTGTTACCTAATGTGACTTCTGTGTGTGCTTGATACTGGTTCTTCTCTGACAGTAGTCTGTAGCAAATTGCTAGGGAATAATACAGGAAACAGGGCATGTACTGAGTGATCTTTCTCTTGGTATATTCTCCCAATTCCCAACAATTTGCGATGTAAACACTTCTTGAGACAGAGTTTGGGACAGGAACAGTAAGACTAGGGGAAGTAGCTAGTGCATCTTCATTGCTTGACAGCCTCTTCTGAAGTGGGACAGAGATTTTTTTTTTTCCTGACAGTCATTTGATGAGATGCTGTAGGAGAACAGTCTGTTCTGATGTGTAGAACTCTATGTTTTCTCTATAAATTCCTATGAGAACATAAAAAGGAAAATCGAAGCAGCCACTTGATTTTAGGTCATATTATATTTGGTTAAAAGTGGGAGACAAAGTAAATATATACTTTCTCTTCTTACTGGGATGCTGATAAAAAGGCATGGCATCTCGTACTTTTGGAGAACTGCAAATGAAGATTCAAAAACTTTGGTTTCATTGAGAAAAGGCTGGTTGCAGCAAAAGAGTTCAGAATGCATGAACAGAAACTCCCCCAAATGTGCTAAGACCTCATTTTGACACAAGTTGACTTAGTAAATGAGTGGAGCAAAACAAGATATTAAAGTTATTCCAGCTTGTCTTTATGATTCCTTTCCCAAGGATTACTGCCACTGCAGCTTACAGGGCAAAGTCCAGCAGTTTTGCCTAAGAGCTGCCTACAGTGTACAAAGTCAATGGCTTTGCTCAGAAATAGGCTAAGCAGCTGCCACACATTCTGCTACAAACCTTGCCTCCTTTGGCAGAGGGAGAGTGACAAACAGCTTGAAAGTAGAAGCCTCTCACAATACTCCAGCCATTTGCCAAGTGGACATACGTAAGCCCTCAGATGTCGAGCAAACCACCCTAATGTTGTGCCCTGATGTTGTTCCATTTGGTCTCATCCTGTAAAAGAGTAAGATCACTGGTACTCTCCACTCCACAACTAGTGGAATAGCTGTTGCTGCAGTAGCAGATTAAATGTCTTTGTCCTCGTGGAAAGTGAAGAATTGGACTGCTCCCTACCCTATACTCCTTTATTTCTGGCTGCTTTTTACTTGACCCTTGACACATTCTGGTCAGTTTCATTTAGTGGAGGTAATTGTCCTCCAACAAAGCCATTGCAAGCAGGGAAAGACAGTGCTTAAGAGAGAATAACATAGAACAAAATGCATCAGTGCCATGACGTACACAGATTCCTTTCACCAAAACTGAAAGCTCAACCCTCTCATCCTCTCCAGCAGTGAAGACACTAACGGCCTTGCGCACATACCTGTGTGCTTTAGGGATGTCCTAACACATGAGTTTGAAGTTGCGTGTTCTGCTCATCTCGGTCTTAAGGCAGATTCCTCTGGGTTCCTCTCACTTCCACCAAAAGTCACAGTGCTTACCCTTTATTTGAGTCCTGCAGAATCATGTCAAACCACGGTAGCCCTTACCTTATTTCTCTGCTTTTGTTTTCTTTAAGTCAGAGGTATTATGTGGGACTCATCCCTTGAGTGTGGAAAATATAGCAGGAAGTACGCGTGGTATTACTACTTTGCTGGGTATAATGATTACTCAGCAGACGATGAGATGTGAATTTAGACATCTTGCATCAGTTCCTAGCAAGGCAGGCCCCCACTGAGGTCACTACATGGCTGGTCTTTGTCACAAAATGGTGCTGAAAATGACCTTGCACACCTAAAAGTATCCTTTCTGAACACAAATGACACACAAAAACGCAGTATGGGCTATGCCGTGCCCAGCTGCAGAATCTTCTTTTCTCGTGGTGCCTTTCCCAAGGGGTGGTTAGACTTTAAGTAGTCATGTCCTTTTGAGCAAAGAAAGGCATAGATTTTCCTCATTCAATACAACTTTAAAATACTAAGCTGCATGTGTTTGTGGGAACAGGTATTCGCTGTTCCTTGAGCAGGATTGTAATTCTTCTGTAGAGCATGAGAGCCATGATTAGGAAGCCAGGATTGCTTTGCTCACAGGAATCCTGCCATTGTCTTTGATTGCATGGTATTAACTGTAAATTATACCCTTTTGGAGACCGCATGTAAAAATAAAATTAAAAAAAATGTCAAAAGACAGAGAAAATATTGATTCCAGAGATAGAGGAAACTATGGCTTGGTTAAATTAGAACCTTAAAAAAATAATAACAAATGAGCATTTGTGAGGGTGAAATAGGGACTAGGAGAAGAGGGCCGTGATTCTCCCCTTAGGCATATGCAAATTTCAAGTAGTCCCACTGCAGGCAATGAAATGTCACTGATTTAAGTAAGAATCTGGCTCAAGGTATTGAGAAGGAGGTACAGGGTGTGGACAACAGGGTTGTTATTAAGGTGCTGGTGAACTGGAAGCCTGTTTAATTAAAAGCACAATATATAAATAAAAATGGAAGAAGCTACAACCTGAGATTGCTGTTAAGACCTCTCAGATTTCTGATGCCATTTCTAGCCATTAGTGACACAAGTTTCCATGTTGGCTTGTTCTCAGGAGTCAGCTCTGTCTGTTCTTCTGCGTTGATGACAGATACCATTGCAATCAGTCAGCCTACTGGTAAACTGGAATTGCAACTGGACTTTGTCTCACTGAAGTCCCTAGAGGCCTCCCTGCAAAAGCTTTGGAGGTGCAAAATGGTGGTAGAATTATAATCACTAAAACTCTTCAAGTCTGAGGCTGCTGAAAGCCGAATATAGATAGCCTGGAGAGATAATGGGCTTGCAGAAAAAGCAAAGCATAGAACAGATGGCTTTTTTTTCATAGATTCATAGATTTTAAAGCCAGAAGTGTCTATTAGATCATTGAGTCTGGCTTGTTGGATGGCATAGGCCAGAGAATTTCACCCAGAAATTCCTGTTTCAAGCCCATAACTTCTGGCTGAGCTAAAGTGTATATCTTTAGAGCACACATGCTGTGGATGCAATTCAGACCTAACAATTCTATGAATCTATTTATCTTACCAGTTAGGGGATATATGCCTGGCTGTCCCAGCCTTGTCTCTTAAAAAGGCTAAATGAAGGTCACTGGGCAAAGACTGAAAAGAAGAAAAACAGCTTAGCAAAGCTTTGAACAAATATCCAGGTCAATGACTGCAATTTAATACCTGTTGGTGAACTGTTTCAACTCCTGCACAGTGCACTGAGTGAGCACAGTATTCATTCTGTAGGTTTCTGCTCCTTCATCCTTCTTGGGGTCTGGTTTTATTGGGAGCTCAGCACACAAACACAACCGAAACCCTCATCTTACTATTCCTCTGCCACACTTTGCTATTCTTAGAGTTCACCTCTAAGATCCCCGCAGCCCTGGATCTCTGACCAAAACAACAATCTTTTCACTCTTATGAAGTTGGTTGGAAGTGCTTTTCCATCCATACCAACTCGCTTTGACTCTGTAGTAATTACTCAGATTTTTTCTGTGGAGTTCTAGCAGGAGACCACCCCTTTCTCCTGGGCAGCATCTGCTACCACTTCAGTCCAAGATGGATTGGCACTTGCATCCTCTTACCTCAAGAATCCATGAGTAAATCTGTATGTCTCCTCCTATCTTTTATGCTCCAAGCACATATTAGTTCCATGAAGATTATTCTCTTTTTACCTTTCCAAGTTCTACTGTCCCAATACAAAGCCCAGATTAGCCATCCTATTGTCCTGACTTTTTCCTGTCCAACTCTTCTTAGCTGCCTGATTGTTGTTGATATTTCAGGAAAGGGACACTGCAGAGATCATTCGAGGGGGAAAAATGCAGTGGTTTCTGGGGTGGTAGTCAAAGGATTTTAAGAAGATTTATATGACATATTAGTTATGACTCAAGGGAATAGATTTCATGACCTAGGAGATCCATCTGTTGTTGTTCATATCACCTTTTTTTTTTTTTTTTGGTGGGGAAAAGTAGGCCAAGGACCTCAAGGACCTTTACAGACTTTCTCTCTTCCCTTTCAGTGACGTCCTCTCCTTTTCCAGAGCCTACCTCACTGGAAATCATTATACATCTGTAGAAGGCAGGCTGAGAATTCCTTTTGCACTTTATCCCAATACTTGTTGAAAAGCAAGAAGGTCCCTGTAGACAAGGGGGAGCAATGTTGTGAGATTAGCTAGTGCCTCTCTGATCCAGGGGACAAACCAGGCTGTTATTCCACTCCTTGTCACAGGAATAGAGAACATTTTTCATGTGACAGTTTAGCCAAATCACCTCACTATCAGCAGTTATCTACTGTATGTTTCTGTTAATCGATATTCTCATAGAAAGGTTATGATAAAAGAGTCGGGAAGGAAGGGAAGGAATTACAGTGGATGGTGAGAATGAAAGAGGCACAAGTACCCTGAGCATGACACGTTCTTATGAAGTCTGTCTTTTATTTCCTATGTTTAGAGAAAACAGTTCTCAGTTTATGGCTTTTGTTCAATCAGAGAGAAAATGAGCTATAAAAGCAGAGATAGGAAGGAGTTAACCAATTTCCAATTCAGTGTGTTACAATTTGCTTCAGTAATAATAATAAAAAAACCCAATACTGGGAAACATAATTTTTAAAATGAAGACTACTAAATCAATAGGCACTACATGACTAATCATTTTCTATTTTCTTGGTGGAGGAAGGTAGAGCTGTGATCAGAAATCAAAAGCAGAAGTCCCCAGCTTCTCTGCAATTCTGACAAATTCTGCTTTACTGTAATCCACAAGAAAGGAGATTTTCACATGAGCATAAACTAATGCTGGTAAATGGCATTAGAATCACTGCCCACTAACATCATCTCATTTTGTGGAAAGATAATGAAATCCATTTGATGCTAGATGAGTTAATTCCCCAAATACCCACATTTGTTGGCAACCAAGTGTTTCAGCTTGAGACACAGAGGTCAGGGGTGACTTCATCACTTACAGAATCTTCAGTTGTGGTGGGACTTCACATAATAGCTACTTAAGCGTGTGTTTGACTTGAAGCACGTGAGTAGTCCTGTCAGCTTCAGTGAGACTACAGACTCTGTAAAAAGGCAGGTGTTTCAGTGCTTCTTGAACCTGCCACTCCAGCAGTAATTTGTAAAATCCTATTTGTACAAATAGTTCTCAAAGTAGTGAACAAAGCTGAGCAAATACTCTCCCTCTAGACATTGAATATCCCAGAAGTACACAGCATCAGTAGAAGACTGGGAGGAGCGCTCAAGAATGAGATTTCAGTATGCATTGCAGTTCCTCAAATTACTTTGAAAATTTCAACTCAGATTTCATAACACCTACCCTGAGCCTCCATAGACCTCTGGCACTTAACCACCCGTTTGCTCTTCTGGGTTGATAGTAGATGTCTTTGATACTGTACCTTCTTAGAAGTAAACAAAAGTGTGCTGGCTAATAGTTGTAGCATTTTTCTGTACAGTATCTTACACCCTAAATGACTCAGCACAGCTGCCGTAGTTGAAGGCATCCCAATACAAGGTAGAGTGCAATAGTTGTTTAACAGGACAAAGCAACCAACTTAAAAGTTTTAAGTTCAACGGTTTTAACGTGGCATCCTCCCCACTCACACAGGCCATTTGGTGTACTGACAACATACTGCGCAGGCAGTGGGGACATTATATGCAGAATTGGCTCGTTGGGTCATTGCTTCTGGGGACTGGGGAAAGAAAGGACATACATGTCAGGAAAGTTGTCGCCTAACTGAAGTGTCCATAGTGCTGAGCATTTTTTACTCCAGTTCTGTTCAGTGTTGGAAAAGGTAAATGCCATTCACACCTAGAATCACTGTATGCCAGGCTATGCAGTACACAATCCCCTTTGCCAGTACAGTTTTTCAGAGGTCCATAGTATATGACATACCACTGAAAAGATACAGGTCAGTCATGTTGCTGTGGAACAACATGGTTCCACAAATGAGGACATGGTGAAGTATGGTGTATGGGACAGGCACAAGTGACTCGCAGCATGTGGCATTCTGGTACAAGAACTACCTAAGCCACATTCTCTGCCAAAGCCTGTGTGATAGGGAAACTGCATTCAGCCTGTCAGGGGTGGGTGACAGCAAACTGAGCCGCACTAACCATATGAGCGATGTCATCTAAGCACATCAAAACCCACCATTGCTTCTGAACAGTGGTGGAGCAATTGACATAAACAAAAGGCATTTTGATTTGACAGAAAGTCCTGGGGTGTATTTTCTAGCACATATTCAAATACCAACTGGAAGTTACTGGGCAATAAGCAAGAAAAAACAAACTTTGGTTTAGCAAAATTTCTTTTGCAATGGAGCCTGTGTTTTGAAGGTGTCTGCTTTAGTACACAAGTGTTTGTGGGAGATTAGTACTTATTAACTAATAACCTTTGATTATGTTTACTCCTGCAGCTGATTCACTCAGGTGTTTGTCACATAGAAGTAGAAATAAACTTCAGTGACACAGCTTGTTCATGGTGCAGTGTGCAGAGTTTTGTAATTTCTTGGCAACTAAGTGATGGATTACTATTTTCTGTAAAAATCTCTTCCCTGAAAGGCCTTTCGTGCAAGGACTCTGGGGTAATTAGAAAAATAATAACCTTGCAATACCCTCTTGATCTGTTTTTAATGAAATGAAGTGTGGGGAGGGTAGGTGCTTTGTCCATAGTCAAATAGTGAGCAAGTGGCAGAACTGAAAATAGAACCCAGGAGTCCTAGTTTCTACCCTTTGCCTCTAAGAAGCACTTCCACTACTCATTGGGTTATCAGATATTTAAAGAGCGTCTGTCTTTTTTTGTACAGGACTGAAAAAAATAAACATAGTGTACAGGGAAATCTTGCATTGGCAGAAGCTGGACCAGATTAATTAGCAGACTTATGCTGTGTCCCCAGTCAGTTTTCTGCAACTCAATCATGGTTTATTGAGCACATCAGTCATTTGTGAATGTTACCTTTAAAACAGGCTGGTGAAGTATCACCTCCGTTTTGGAAACAGGGAAATAAAAGCACAGAGTAGGTGAAGTTACTTGCCCAAATTCACAGAAGGAATCTTGGACACACCTGTGAATTTTACTGGCAGCTTTCTTTTTTCTTCAGAAAAATCTCCTCTCTGTTGGACCGCATTGTTTCCAGAGTTAAGAATATGCATCCCTGGTAGGGCATTAAAACCCAAACAGAGTTTCTGGCTACATGAATGAGTAACTTCCAGGATCTCAGCCTTGAATTAAAAAAAAATCAAGTTTCTAAAACAATAGTACAAATTTAACAAATGCCAGAAGCTGCCAATCTGACATTAATCTTTTGAAAAGGTGACATTACCTCTTCACAACTTGGTGGGGGCTATATGCAGTGCCACTGTAGCCCCTGAAAAGTCTAAACTGTGCTGTCCACATACCTGTGCATCAGAATATATCAGGAAGGAGAGGTAATAAGGTAATAGAAAATCTTGCAGCAACACACTTAAGTTTCTAGAGAAGCTTGCAAGATTAGAGAGGCACTTCTAGAGAAGATTGTAATATTTGCCCTTGTAGAAGGGCAAAAAGTTCTGTGCAACAGGATGTGCAACCATTCAATTGCCTTTGGCTTAGCTGCCGGGGTTTGCCTTTAAAAAGGGAGTGTGGGGGGGAAATCTCTAGCTCTTGAAAGACAGCATTACATCTTCTTTCTTACCCTTCATTTCTAAATCCTCTGAACCTCTGATTTTTTATTTCCTGGGCTATAACTATAAGCTGCCTGAATTGCTGGTTTTCAATCCAATTTCCACTAGTCCTGTCACAAAATCTGATAGACAAAATACCCTTTTCTTAGTACAGTTGACACCAGGTTGAAAGCAGTGAAGACTGAAGTCCTGCCTGTATGCTTTGAGCTGGCATTCCTTGGGTAACATCACTGCAAGCTTTCCAAACTTTACTGCACCATATTGTCTCACTGTTGCAGGAGTCACCTTTAGGATTCACTCTTGGTGGTCTATTGGTAGTGACATTCCCTGGCTAGGTCATCATCTCATCATCCAAGGAGAATGAAACCAGAACCTCTGATTTAAAAGCAAAAGACTTCATTTGAACCAAAGACCAGACAATTTACTAACAATGGACTCATTTTCCTGTACAGGACCTGACTTCACTTTCACAGAACATTTAATGTAAGTTTAATGGAAAGATCTGTCTATTAGTAACTCAAGTGCTACTGTCAGTTCTTTACATACATGCCTTGGAATCATAAGCAGAGTCATGCTGCTCTGTGTTGATTTTCTACCAAACAGTACAAAACTCTTCATCCCATTCCCATCTCATCCATCTCGAATTGGGTCAATGTGGGTAACCGCTTCTTTTCTGGAGGGAAAAAAAAGGTCTTCACCGACAGCTCAGATCCCGTCTGTCAAAGGTAAATGAGAATGTCCACCTCTACATTTGTGGGTGAAATTGTATTCAGGATGTTGGAGAGACGTGTTATGTTACTGGGCAACGAAGTGAGGAGGCTGCTGTATACCTGTATTAAGATCCTTGTGGCTGAAACAGGGAGCAACAAAACTGCTCTAGGCAGAGCAAACATGCTTCTGTATGTCACCATCATGACATGCAGCAGCTCCTAGGGATATCATTGTGTCTGGCTGTTATAGCACATGCAGACACGTGCATAGTCATACAGCCATACACAAACATCATGACACAGCAAATACTGTCTGCAAGGAGAGCTAAAAAAAAGGTTGGTAGAGTGATAACAGTATCCAAACTTCCTGATGGGATGTGCTGTGGGTGGCAGAATAAATCTACTTATTCTTCCTCTCTGGGAGCAGCTGCCTGATGGAGAGAACTAGGCGGTGTATTAGCATTGAACTGCAGTTTATTAGCAGACGGATTCTGGACAATGATGTTTCTTAATAAACTGATCAGAGTGATAAAACAGCCACTCCAGTGCTGGAAGCAGAGGACTTGCTGAAAAGTTTCCTCGTTTATGGAGACTTGGTAGAAGAGGAAACAGCTAAGAGATTCCCTTTAGCTGTCAGAAGAAAAAGGACAGGGAGTTGTGCACTAGTTGGTTTGTGAGGAACATTAATTGCTCACAGGAAAAGAAATGTTTTCTGGAAAACAATTCTTCATTATTTTATTTGACTTTGTTGCAGCTTCTGTGAAGATGGGAAGAACCATTCCACTGCTCACTTGCCAAGATGTCTCCAAGCCTGTGCTTGTTGTTATGCAGAAGTTGATAGCATCCCTATGGTATACTTAGACTATAGCTGCACGCCCAGTAGAACCTTGTCTCCCCAGTGTCCACCACTGCCGGAACCCTGCTGTTTCCACTTCAGAGAGCTTTTGTCTGGCTCAGCCATAATAAGGACATCCTCATTCAAGCTGCCTAAGTCCGGTTCCATGGTGACTGAGCAGCAGGTCTTGCTAGCAGATCTTGACATGTTGCCTATTTTTCAGCTGCACATGATGGTCTACTACATGACAAAATAAACTTCAGACTGCAAAAAAAAATGGGCATTTGCTATGCTCATAAAAGTCCCCACCTATTTGGGGAAAGTCTAATGACATTTGGTGGTGAATGGAGTTAAATCCAGTTGGCGGCTGGTCACAAGCGGTGTTCCCCAGGGCTCAGTTTTGGGACCAGTCTTGTTTAACATCTTTATCAATGATCTGGATGGGGGGATTGAGTGCACCCTCAGCAAGTTTGCAGATGACACCAAGCCGGGCGGGAGTGTCGATCTGCTCGAGGGAAGGAAGGCCCTGCAGAGGGATCTGGATAGGCTGGATCAATGGGCCGAGGCCAACTGTATGAGGTTTAACAAGGCCAAGTGCCGGGTCCTGCACTTTGGTCACAACAACCCCATGCAATGCTACAGGCTTGGGGAAGAGTGGCTGGAGAGCTGCCTGGCGGAAAAGGACGTGGGGGTGCTGGTCGACACCTGGCTGAATATGAGCCGGCAGTGTGCCCAGGTGGCCANGAGGAGGCTGAGGGGAGCCCTTATCGCTCTCTACAACTACCTGAGACGAGGTTGTAGTGAAGTGAGTGTTGGACTCTTCTCCCAAGTAACCAGCAATAGGACAAGAGGAAATGGCCTCAAGTTGTGTCAGGGGAGGTTTAGATTGGATATCAGGAAAAATTTCTTTACCAAAAGAGTGGTTAGGCATTGGGACAGGCTGCCCAGAGAGGTGGTGGAGTCACCATCCCTGGAGGCGTTCAAAAAACGTGTAGACGCAGCACTTCAGAACATGGTTTAGGAGGCATGGTGGTGTTGGGTTGATGGTTGGACTTGATGATCTTAGAGGTCTTTTCCAACCTTAATGATGATTCTATGACATTTGAAAGGTTGGAGGACTGAGTTTCTATCATAGGCCCTGCTCTGCTCCAGTCCTACAATGCAGCTCAGGAGAGGAGTTCAGCATTTTGCAGCGACCTCATAAGGATTAAAAAGTTATCAGTCAGTCAATGCTGGCTGTGGGAAAGGCTGAGTCAAGCTCTGACAATTGCTCTCGCAGTGATTTTATCTCAGTAGAGTGGGTCAAGAGCACCTCATGCAAAGGTTTCCCAGGCAAAATGACTTAAAAAAAGAGAAGAGCCTTCTACAACACATCAGTCCACCAAGGTTTATTGAGCTTCCTATTTCTTCTGAATCTTTCCATGTCATTTCAGTTAACTTTTTAAAAATTAAAATACTTATGAAAATAATATCAAAATTATTATCAAGTATTCTATGCACTATAAATATGTTTCAGTAAACAAAACATTTGATAATTTTATGTATCAATTTTTATTTACTAAATGTATAGTATTCAGCAAATAAAAGTTCAGTTGCGTTTTCAAGACAAAAAATGGTAGAAAAGTGTTGACAAAAATGTCATGGGCACTCTCCTGACAGAGAAGAAACGGGTCTATTTCAAACCCTATAAGAAGGAAAGAGTTGAAGTGTCATTCAAGATGGGCTTATGTGCCCAAAAGCTTTTCTTCCTTTTTTTTTCCAGCTATACTGATTGGTCTTCTAAAAGATATTAGCCTTATTGACATCCTTAGATATTCACAGCACAACAACTTTGCTGCCACAATCTTCTGTCTAAATTTCAAGCAGCATGTCCTGAGTGCACTTGGCTAGAGCATCTGCATCAGTGCCATATCCTCGGGGTGGCTGCTGGAGATTTGGAGCCTGGCCGCGCTTGTGCCGTAGCACTCAAGCAGTCCAGGGGTAGCTCTCCCCATGCACTGTGGATTCAGAGCTCTTTCTCAGTCCTTTCCAGAGCTTCCTCACCCATGCTGTTACCTTAGCACTTATGCTGTGGGGAAAGAGCCAGATGTCCTCTGTGAGAACATAAGAAACGGACAGGATGACTTTTCTGGGAAGAGACTTTCCTCCTCCTGCTCTCCCTCCTTCTGCATGTGCTATGGCTGAGAATGCTCAGCCCTGAGACAGACATTTATTTGGATAAATGCTACATCTGGTGTAAGGCAAGTTGCTGTCATTGTGCTCTCAGAATGCCCTGTGTGTGAGGACTCAATGTCTTCCTTACAGTGTGGTGGGCCTTTAATGACATTAACATTTCTTGTGACCCTTAGAGTAAAACTCAGTCGATAACCAGATTTTATATTAACAGATGCTAATTCCTGTTTAATTTTCTCCCTTTTATTACTAATCATATCACTGCAAAATGTAGTTTACAGCAATATAAATAGGATCCATTGCTGGAGGGAATTGTGCAGCTTCTGTCAATTTTTCAGCACCCAAATGTGAAACAGAAGCAATTAAACTCTGAGGGGAAAAAAGTAACAGTGTGGAACACATCAGAAATCGGGTCATGAATTCACACAGATGGGAAAGCCAGGAAGCAGTGGGAAAGCAGGATTTTGATTGACTCACCGTCAACAGTAAATGAGCCATTGGCAGTTTACTGTCAATTTTTTGCCTTTTAATCTGCAAGTTCCAGAGGTGATGAGAGCCTCCTCGACCTGCTGCGTGGGGATGGGAGGGGAGAAGAAAGTGGGACAGAGAAAGCAATGGCAGGAGTTTAGGGGAAGACAGGGGATGGGTCAGCATCACAGAGGGAGGAAGGCAATTTTATCTTTCTCTAAACTGATGTGGGGAGCTAAAATTAAACAACATCTAGGCAATAGTCATGGGCGTTAAAAACATGCCACCCAAGTGGGATCACGAGATCTCTGCACATTAAATAATAATAGCATTGCGATAGTAGTTAGAGGCATTGACCAGATCTAAACCCTGTTGTGAGAATTGCTATACAAATATAGTTAAGGATAGTTCTTGCTCCAAAATATTTATAAAGCAGAGGGGAGAGAGGAAGAAGTAGAAGCCTCCCAGCTGAAGATAGAGGCAATGGGACCCTAACAGGGCTTCAGCGTTATTTAGGAACATGCATGGTGCAGACAGCGATTGCTCTTTTGTTTGCTTTTATAGAGCATCTGCTGAACAGGCTGGGAGGAAAAAGAGATGTGATGTTCAAATCCCTCCACTCCTATGCTAGTCCAGTTTTCTCCAGTGGAAATCCAAGACCCAGCCACAAGACTGTGGGCTACACCAGGATACCTCACAGGCTACCAGAAGACATATTTGCCCTTGCTAGCTAGGATGTGCCCATAGCCTGAACCAAGCTCAGTGGGATTTGTGGGATTTTCATACCACACAAGAAAATATGAGACCTTGGAAGCCATGGGGTATTTTAGCATGCAGAAGCTCAGTATATATTTTCTTTTCAAGCAGCAGCACAGCACTTCTGAGAATGAAACAATCAGTTATTAAAGTAACCTTGCAGCAAAGCTTCAAGGGGGAGTTATATATGCTAGCAAATTTTCACTGTTTATTCATTCTAGACATACTTATAGACTAATTCTCCTCTTACTCTGATTTTGTATCAATTATTCGCCATTGATTGAGTGGAGTTAATTTAAATTTACAGCAGTGTAAGTGAGGAAAAGCAACTCCTAATCAGTAGCAAGTTGATTCTGCCACCTTCACTCACCATGAATAGTACCTTACTCATTGAATAATCCTATAAATTCCTCTTGGGGTTTCTCACAGAATAGGATAGTATGCGATCTGAGTAAGGATGGCAAATACTTTTCATACTTTTCACGTCAATTACTCCACTGGACTGGACTAGGTGATATAGCACCAGATTCTATGTGTACACCCAAGATTTCTAGAGAAAAATGACCTGGTGTTGTGTGGTCTGTAAAAAAGTAGTAAGGCCGTACCATGATTTATACCCTTGAGTCAGAGTTGACACAAAGAATTTGAACTTAATCTGAGAGTTTCAGATGTTCAGCTGTGCATTCTTAATAATTTTCTAATGTGCATCTTATAATGACATTTCCTACCTACCATGTTGTTTGGAGTTTGGGAGAGGTGTGAAGTAAGAAAAGAGCAAAAATGCTGTAACAGCACTATTTGGACAGACGCCAATGGAAAACTCTTTCCCATGAGAGACAATCACCTATTTAAATTGCTTATTTTCTTGTGCTTCTGAAGAGACTTCTTGATTTCCTCTTACTGGTAGATAATGAATATGAAACGGTATTAGAGCAGGGTAACAACTTGCTAAATTTTTCACTAAGAAAACAAGTTCACTATTGCAATCCTTGTTCAGCCTATGTGTGCGCTGAAGGGATTTGCTAGATCAGGACTGGCCTTGATAGGTGTGGCCTATCGACATTCTGGACTATGACAAAAAATTAGAGATTAAACTTAGTGAGCACAGAGGGTGACTTTATTTAAAAGATTTCTAATTTTTTAAAGTCCAAAACAGTAATTTATAATGCTCTCAGAGATGAACTCAGGATCCCTCAGTGGTGGCTCAGCTCTGTATTCCCATTTTAGCACAGCTGTTAAATGAAAGCTCAGAAATTTAAAAAGTAATAGTAATTTTTAAATGGTATGGTTTACTTTTTTTTTCTTACCAAAACCAATAGAATCTTGTTATTACTTGGAAGACATAGATAAAGTTATAAAATGATTAACTATGTATTTATTAATCTTCTGAGAATGATTTATCTTGGAGACAAGCACTCAGTAAGCAAAAATTATATTAAACTCTTGAGCAAACAAAATAGAGGCTTAGAATGAAAACCGTTCTGCGGGGTTATCTATTGTGATCTATACTAGGAGATAGGATCTGTGCCTCTGCAGAGGAATGTATGTTCTCTTTGTTGAGCCAACTATTTTGCCAGTGGATAGGCCTGTGCTTAAAATTATATGCTTTTCTCTTTTTTTGCCAATTAAAAGGGACAGGAGAGGAAGCAAACAGTAGGAACCAGCAGAGGAGACATGAAGGACAAGTTCAAGAGACATGCATTTCCTTGACGTTAACAAGCAAGACAGACCCCACAAAAGGGGATACATTAAGACTGTGATACAGTGTAGATATGTGTCCATGCACTTAGTTATATTTTTGCAGTACTAAAGGAGTGAGCTCTCACTCATATCTACTTTGCCAGTTTTGCTAGAATGATTTGGGTGAATGATAAGGAGACAGAGAGGGAATCTCCTGTAATGCCGATGGAAGGAGTGGTGGGTGCATGTCAGGCAAAAAGCACCCCTGGCCCTGTGCCCTGGCCAGTGCTTGAGGGCAGCAAACAGCTGAGGCTGCTTGACAGGATTTCACAGCCTCCGCCTGGATCTGGATATTGTGTGACAAACCCAAATTGCTTGTCTCTACCTGACTGCATGCATTTCCACTTGATGGGGTTTATATTTACATGTCTCCAATGGAGGAATGCACAAGTATGGAAGTGCTGAAATTTTCAGGACGTCTAAGTATCCTGGTTTTTTTTTCTAAAAAAGTTTGTGATTCATTTTATGACAGCAAAAATATGTTTTTTCCACCCAGAGAAAGTCTCTCCATGAATAAGAGAGGTGCAAGGATGTTTCAATAACTGAGGTGGCTGCATATCGATGAAACCACTGGAGCCTCATTAGTCTCAGTGGTGATACTGATAACCGCACATATTTGGCAATGAGACGCAGAGCCAGCTTTAATTCTGTATCAAACCCAGGTAGTCCTTGAAAACGGTAGGGTAATTTTTGTGTGTTGAAGCCAAAGCATAGGTTTTGTTTGTGTGGAAAGACAGTGGATGTGATTGACACATATATCCATGCATGTTTGTGTGGTTTGTGGTGGGTAAGCTGAGAAACTGCAAATAGGAATTTGTTTACATTTGGAAGTAGTGGATGCTGGGGACCTGCTGGAAAACTGGGGATTCCTGGCACTGTTATTGATCTGTTACATGATTTACTTGACCTTCTGCTTCACTGGAGTGCCACTCATTGTCTTACCTACTTAGACTGTAAACCTTTCAGAAAAAGGATTATTCCTAGCCTGGAGGATCCTTGGTATTATTTGAATCTCTAGATGCTTCTGTGAAAATAATAGTAAAGAAGATAGAAAACCTGTTTTAAATACATGCTGGTGTATACTTGTGAGAGAAAAGTTATGGAAACACCAGAAGAAATGAGGTAACCTTACTATGGATACATTTAAGCTGGAAACACGAAGATTTTGATAAAAGAGTTAGTGAACAGCTGTATAAGTAACAGGGGCAAACAACTAACTACATTTAAGGTGATACTTATTAAAAAGAAATTTATGAAAGGGAGTTTTGTTCTGGTTGTGGGCGATAGTGGGAACTGTACTCAATGGCCAGTGAATTGCTATGGTTTCGCGTCCAGTGTACATAGGGAAAGGACACAAAGTCAGTGAATTGCATGATAAAAGTATGTGGAATTATTTTTTTATGTAACTGTATTATTGCATTCTGCCTTAGTTGAGAACCAAGTAGATTTACTAAAGCAACAAATGAAAGCAGTGTTATATATTTTGTAGGGGAGAGCAGTCTGACAGAGACGAAGCAACTTCACAATGCAAAGAAAAGCTGTGCTTCACTAATGAACCACATTTTTGTTTTCCTGTCTGCAAAAATGAAGCAACGGAAAACCAAGTAACATAATTTACTTTATATTAAAAAAATTAAGGCATAGAAAATGGAGGGGTCAACATAAAATGCATTATTAATTTTCAACACAAAAAGGTTTCCAGAAGAAGGGAGCTGCCAGGTTGTGTAATGGAAACAATGTTATTCTGTGTTTCTCAGTGAGCTGCAGGCCAGGTGATCAATAGAGTCCAAATTTGCAGCAAGCTATTCAGAGTTGAGAAGACCACAAATGATGAAGAAGAATGTTAAAGTTGTGTAACCAAACAAATAAATAAGCAGCCCAACAACAGCTGAGATTTACCTGAAGAGATGTTTCAGGGTAGTGAATGATTAAAGCTACTACCACATATTACTGTTTACAATCCTATATGTAATGCAAATAACCTGTAAACCTGGATTTTTACAAATTCAAGTTCCATTGAGTGAGAACTATGTTGTATATAACTGATACATAAGAGGTATAAACCTGTATCCTTCATACCATGAAGCATACCTACTGGTTCAAGATCAAGAGGAGCTAGTAGATTTACTTTGTACACGTTTTGTCGTAAATGTCTATTACAAGGAGAGGCCATCTTTCTCTGATCTAAGAAACAATTTTGGTAGCCCTCCCAGTGCATACGTTATCCAGTTATATAATACACCCTGGTTTCCAGGGCGTGAGAAAAGTAACTTCTATATAGCTACAAAAAAGACACTTAACTTCTTCATTTCCTTATCTGGCTATTTGATTCTGCTTCATTCAGAACTTCCTTTTCAGGACAATTTACTTGTTCTTCCCAATCAGCACTTTAGTCCAGTTCAGAGGCCTCCCAGATCTTTTTTGTTCAGAACACTTCAGTTCCTCAGAGTTTTAAAGTCAACATTTTATGTCTTCCTTTTCTTGACAGAAAACATAATCACTTCAGAGCTGATTAACATTTTTTCACAGAAATGTTTTCCCATCAGACAATGTGGTTTCACCTAAACTGAAATTTGCAATGAGAAAATGTCAGTTCTGACAAAAAAAAAAAAAAAAAGGTTTTCCAGCTGGGAGAAACATAACAAAATATTTTGGTTGGGGTTGACATTTCAACATAAAATGACTTTTTTTTTTGTTTCAAAATGTTGATTCAAAACTAAAAATGCTGTAACAGAATGACATGTTAGATGATTCTATTTTGATATAAAATGTCTAGATCTTAACATTTATACTTTTCCCCAGTTTTTTGACTTTCTGTTCAAGTTTGAAATGAAGAATTATTTTGAAATTCCCCGTGGGAAGAAAATGCCATTTCCTCCTCTGCCCTCACATTAGGAGGAGAGACTGTTCTGAAACTGAAGGAGCAGGTAGGGGAGTCAGGCAGCCTCAGGTTTACATCCTCTTTTGTACGTCATCATAGCTTAGCTGCATACATTTGGCCAAACTGCTTCACTTCTTAAGAACCCCAATTAGTTGGGTGGGTTGTGGGGTTGTATAACAAGAATGCTTGTCTACATCCCCAGCAATGCTCTGGAAAATCCTCAAATCCTGCTTGTAAGTTAGGAATAACAGTACTTGTCTGTCTCACATGAGAGGGCTGTGAGTCTTAATTAATCGGTCGTTATGAAATTCTCTCAGATTCTTGAAAGGTGCTGTAGAAATCTAAGATCATATTTACTGAAATGAGTTATTCAGGTGACTTAGACACAAGTGCTGAGCAAACCCAGCTGTGACTTTTAATGTGTGAATTATTTGAGTTGAACAGTACCTCTAATCCTCTCTGCCAGGTTCTGAACTCCATTCTTTGGATTCTTCTCCTCACCCTGCATTTTTATGCATAAATGTAAAGCAGCACTTTTCAGTAAGCTGAACAGTAATACTAATTACAAGGATAGCTTCTTCTGCTGTTGACGATGCACAGAGATCCACAAGGAGCTTCCATACCGTGTTTCACTTCCAGCCAGATAATCATGCCTCTGTCCCTTTCCTTTGTTTTTTCTATTGTTGACATCATCTCTAACTCATGCACATAGACACAGAGTGGTAAAAGTTGTGGGATCAGGAGGATAGAAAATGCTGCAAACCCAAGTGGATAAAACAGGAGCTTTTATCCAAGGCTCCTTTAGCCAAGGCTCTGTCTTGCTCTGCTTGACATTCAGACATTTAAAATGATTTTCCACAGAAAGTTAAAATGTAGACCATATCAGTTCAAGAACAAGATGGGCCAGGATTCTTGATTGCATTGTACTATAGGTTCTTGTTCTCTCCAGTTCAAGGCTCTTCATTCCAGTAGCTTGCACTGAGACCAAGCCCATTCTTTAGACTCCAGTGTCATGAGCGCTGATGTCTTCACTCCATGTTTGCACTCAGATAAAAGCATGAACACCACTCCTATCAAATTCAGCAGGATTTGCATGAAATCTTTTGTTTTCAGTAAGGGTTTTTTTTTTCCTTTCTGTCTCTCCTCTTCCATCTCCCTCAGCATCTCTCTCCCTTTCTGAGTTTTCATCTGGATTTCATCATTCATGGGACAAGCATGCTCTGTTCTGCAGCACCTGCCATTTAGCCACACCACCAAATACCACCCTTCTCAACACATCTCTACCTCTCCCAGCTGAAAATGAACCTCTTGTCTTTCATATCCCCAGCTCTTTTAGGCTGCTGCTTGTCAGGTAAGCTTCTGTCTGCCTGCTGTTTAATCTGTTTATTGCTCTGTCTGATCCTCACCAGCTGCATCCTTATTCTCCATATTCTCTTGAGACTTTGAGCTTTTTTACTGCCAGGTCCAGAAGGACAGCAGCATGTTTTTTCTCGCACCTTGGGCTGTAGCAACTGTTGGAAAACATCATGCAAGAGCAATTGTGCCAGCATACCCATGATTATGTAGGCACAGGCAAAAGAGTGCTTTTCCCAAGAGGCCTTTTAACTCTTTACCAAATGAATATGAAAGAAGGCACAAGTCTTTTTGTTTATTTTTTTCATTGTGCTTCCTTCCTTGCTAGTGTAATGGCATCCATAAACAGGCTTAAGCTAGTATACAAAAATCACACTACTTACTAGCTGATACTATTTAACATGTTTCAAGCATAGAAACCAGCAGTGTCTGGTTTGAGTGGGTATCTGGCAATTGCATCATCTCCAGTAGGGTAGTACATGAGTTGAGAAAGGGTATGCGTACAGCTTGCGTTTGTACTCTTATTCTCCTCAACTAACTAGTGGCTTTGCTGTTATTGGTAGCTGCTCTTTGCTTTTCTGGTGATTGGGTTGACACAGTAACCACCCCTGAGTGGCACTTCAGTCATGGCTGTTGTTGCACAAAGTATGATGAGACAGGCTTACATACACAATGTTTTTTAGCAGGGTCCGTAGCTGATAGCATACATCAGCTCCAACAAATCTACTTTAGGAGTGAATAAAAAACAGAGGGAGAAAAGGGAAGGGGAAAACTCTCTCCAGGGACCAGCCAGGAAGGGCAGCAATGAGGTCCCAGATTCTCATAGCAGGTGCAAGACCATGAGAGCTACAGTACAAGAGTGGCAGCATGAGAACAACAAAGGAAAAAAGAACGAGAACAGCAGCATGGGAACAATACAGGGAAAATACTGCCACTGACACTCTGGAAAAGCACTGCCTCGACAGCTTAAGTGAAGGGTTATAGAGCTGCAAATAGCAGTCCCTTGGCATTGCTAAGGCTGAAGGACTAATGTATCTGAGGCCTTCTGCAGCACTGTGAATGCTCTGCTTTGTTTCCCCATCCTCTTGCCACCTAGTCTATAATCCATCTTTTCTGATTTCCTAGTTGAGGAATCCCCAAGTAAGAAGCGCA